>CM077153.1:109550567-110098809 GCA_039583875.1 Platanthera guangdongensis | reverse complement strand
CGGGCGAGCTCGCCTATTTCCTCAGCCCGACTTGCCGGCCCTGGTGACCTTGCTCGCCGACACGGGGGTGTACAGTCTCCAAAAACCAAATGAAGGTAACTGAAGTGATCCTCCTCACTCTGCGAGTACACCAAAATGTCGTCGATGAAGACGATCACAAAAATGGTCCAAGTACTCCCGAAAAGTCTTGTTCATCAAATCCTATGAACATCGAAGACGCATTGATCAGCCCAAACGGCATGACCGTAACTCTTAATGCCGTATCTCGTATATTAAACGCTATCTAAGGGATATCACTCTCCCTTATTCTCAGCTGATAGTAACCGGACTTGAGGTCCAACTTTGAGTACACCGTCGACCCGATAAAGAGATCGTCAATCCTTGGGATCGGGTACTTGTTCTTTTTCGTTGGCTTGTTTAGCTCCCGATAATCTATACAAAGTCTCAAGCTTTCGTCCTTCTCTTAGGCGCTAACCGATACGAAGAGCGTATGACCGGTTGGCAACACACCAAACTGCCTTAACCATCTGAAGAGCAGACACCAACGTCATGCTCGACCCTTTCAAGCCCACAAATGTCGTCTCACGACCAGCTCGCAACTTGACTTTCTTGAGATTTCGATCAATGTATGCTTGCTACTCCGAGAGCCAGTCCATACCAAAGATTACGTCGAGCTCCCCTAACGGTAGTAACGATGCTTATAAGTCAAAGTTGACTTGACTCCCTATCCGCACCTAAATGTAACAGATTCTACTCGCGGGCGTAATGAGCATCATTAGACAACAACGCATCCAATTTGTCTTTGTGCCATTGAAGGAGGTACTCCGACGCGTAATACAAATCCTTTGGTTAAAAGGGAACGCGAAGCTCCCTATGCGAACGGTGCTCTCGCCGAATTAATCGAAAATCAGAACAAAGCTTAGCACAAACAGTTCTAAGCTAACATGCACAAGGGCAATAAGTATTTAAAGCTAAACTGCTATAACTTTAAGTCGTACCTGTCATCACGACAGCGTGCTTCTTCTCTGACTTGGGACGTCTGTTCCAGCAGTCTCGGACAAAGTGCCCCGACTTTCCACAATTAAAGCATGCGCCCGTGGTTCGACCCGTAGTCATCCCAGAAGCACCAGAAGAAGGAGCTGGACCCGAAGTCCTAGCCTTCTTATACCACCTACGGTACACAGACTTTGAGGAGTTCGGCATTTTGAACTCCGTCTTCTGCATATCCAAGTCTTTGCTTCATTGGATTCGATTCAGATCTCTGGCACTTTGTCCTATACCTGCTCCTGACATAGCTTTCTTTAACTTCTGAGCACCATTCTGACAGTCTCGGGCAAAGTTCCCTTCCTTGCCACACATAAAACAACCATATTGAGCCTGACCAGTAGACATTTTGGACTTCTTATTCCTCCTCCTTCGGTATTCATATTTTGCAGAATCTGGAGAGTCTAGTACCCAGAGCTCCGACATCCGATTGACGTTTGCCAAATCTAATACTAAAGATCTAGCCAATTCCACCAAGGTTCGGAATCCCAATAATTTTTTGTCCTAGCAGCAAAACTCACAATTCACCGTGCATGCCATTATAAAACCTATCGACCATCGACTGCTCGCTCTCCACTTCAGAGCCCGGGTAGCGTCTTATCATCAGAAATGCTTGCAAATATTCGTCAACTGAGTGCGTACCCTGTACTAAAAGCATGTTCAACTGCTAACCCAATGGTCCTATAAATGTCGTTTGCTCCATCACACCACCCAGCATTGGAATTACCTCAAAAATAGGGGACTGTACACGTCTTTCATTTTGTGCACCAATCGCAACGAACACTGCTTCCACCAC
Source organism: Platanthera guangdongensis (assembly GCA_039583875.1). Taxonomy (NCBI): domain Eukaryota; kingdom Viridiplantae; phylum Streptophyta; class Magnoliopsida; order Asparagales; family Orchidaceae; genus Platanthera; species Platanthera guangdongensis. The sequence continues at coordinate 110,096,969 of CM077153.1, read as the reverse complement.
CATTCTTATGGTTTCAGCGGAGGGAAGGGTTGCAGGCACGTCACCAGGTGCACTATAATCCTCAGAAACCGGATGTTCTGACGGCTCAACACCGCTTCTGGTCACCTATAGTTGTACAAAACACCGTTAAGAGACCATACAAAATTGCAAAAAACAATTATAGGAACACGCAGGTTCCTCAAACACGTGTATTTTCATTCCTAAGTGGACATTCATGGGTTCTTTTGATGTTATAATGATGACGCGCATACATGTGCTCACCATCCCTTAAAAAGAATTCGTCCACGAATTCATTTAAGCCTGACCGAAACCAGTAGTCTGATACCAAACTGTAACACCCCCCTATCTGTCACATAGCATATAGCAGTAGGTCCGGTCGGAGCCCGACGCCATATACCACAGACAGACCGGGCGGTTACTCAATGGAAACCATCCAACTAATATCAACTTCCTACACAGAGCATTCTAGCGGAAACAATTTTAATGGTTACATTAATAAATAACCCAACACTAGCATGAATGCCCACTAACAAGCCACGGAATGAACGTACAACTACACAAGTACAATGGCCTTAAGGCCTTACAATTGTTTACTCAAATAGAAGTCTTTTCCAAACCTCGGTACAGAGGCCATCCATACATGAATAAAAGAAAACACTAAGCATTAGGCCTTCGAGGGCCAGCACATCAACTTGGGCATTAGCCCGATATTTACCGCTCGGCTCCGCAGCACCTGCAAGCACAATCCACCGCAAAGGTGGCAAACCAAAGCAACGGTCAGCAATGCTGACAAAATTATAACGATCCCGCCCCCAACTCGGGGCGGCGATACTCCTTCCCTGCATTTTATTACCATAACCAAGCAGTATATATACACATTGCATCCCAGGCGTTGGTATGTACGGCCACACGCCCCGTGCACTCAGGGCACATTCTCGGTGAACCGGTCAATGCCACGTCAATTTAAGCCATAGACACCTTGGTCTCACCACCGCCACGTTGATGGCCAAACTATGAGCATTTTGTCTTCCCAGCATGGGTCACGTCAATTTAAGCCATAGACCGCCAAAGACTCTCATCTATGCCAAAGGTTCACACCGAACGACATAGAACGGGTACGGTTCCGCCTAACCCGTGCTCACATCCCAACGAAAATTTAAGCCATATGTGCGGGTCAAATTTCTCTGAGTCCCATTTCCGTCACACAGTTCACATAACCCAGTTATGTTCAAGTTGGCTCCCGGGCCACCATGTTGGCAGAATCACGCATCTGCCCAGTTTTCCGGGTGAACCTTGGAGTTAATCCCCAAGGCTCCCTGCTGCAATCTACCGCGTAGAAAACCCTAAAAACAACCAATCGCACGGAGTCTTCTCCGGCCATTTATGCAATGCAACATCACCGATCCAGACCAACTTGTCCGGGTAGTCTTCACACATCATGCATATATCCGTTCTCGATTACGGACTCTACATGTACACACCGGGGACTATACATGTCTACCCGAAGGAACACCTCAAACTCACTGCAAACTCGCGAGAGCGAGCTTCCATATGCAAAAGAAGTAGAGTTTCACATGCTCAAGTAGAGAATCGTTACCCTAGCATTTTTCATTGGTGCCATGGAAATGTAAGCAGATGAAAAGCACAACACTCAACTTGCCTCCGTAGATCCGAAGTCGGCTCGCGATTTGGAGCTCTGAAGCTCCGTCGGTGACCGGATCTAGGCTTCTTCTTCCTCCTTTGCTCTCCCCTCTCCCTAGACTTAGAAAGAGAACCACTCAAGTGAAATGAGGGTTTCAAAGGCCCAATCCCGGGTATATCCAAGCACTAGCAGCCCCCAGCCGTCGGATCCCAAATTAAAGAAATGAATGGCCACGATTCGTAGCTAAAAAGCAAAACCTTGGCTGAACACCGCCTGCGACACGCCCGTGTCCATGGCCGTGTCCCCCATTCTCCGTCAAAATCGATGTGTCTCGAAAAAAACATGGGTACCCGACATGCCCGTGTTCGACCTGACACGCCCGTGTAAGCCAGTACATGCCTGTGTTCCCGGGCGTGTTCCTCCATCAACATAGGACCAACACCAACCCGAGACTCACATGGGTCTTGGACACGCCCGTGTCCGATTTGACATGCCCGTATCAAACACGAACACGACTGGGGCCGTGTTCACTGTCTCCCCATTTCATCGAGCGCAGTTCGTCAACCACACGACACGGCCTTGGACACGCCCGTGTCCTAGGCCGTGTTCCCTCTCTCGACACATCGTCGAGCGAAAATCGTCGACTTCCTTGGCAGATCATCGACATGAGCTCGACACGCCCTGAGACATGCCCGTGTCTCAGGCCGTGTTCGCTGCTCGACGATCGTCGACTCCAGAATTTGTCGACCACTCGGCCAAATCGTCGACCCAAACACGACATGCCCTGGGACACGCCCGTGTCCTAGGCTGTGTGCCCCGTGCAAGATTCCAAATTTGGCCCAAAACGCCTCTCGTCGCTCTTTGAGTTTCGGGGAGTTACACTCAGTGCTTTTTTCCTTAGTCAATTTTTCTCTTGCTTTAGCTTCACAAGCGTTGGGCTGACCTCGACGAACTGTAACCTGAGCTCGACAAACTTCAAGCTGAGTTCGACGAATTTTGAATCCTAAGTTCTTAAACTTAACCCAAGGAATGCTGAGTTGAGCTTGACGATCAGCGAGCTAAGTTTGATGAAATTTGAGTTTACTGCCCAACTCATTTTTCTTCACTTGTCCAATCATGGACTACCTACATGCAAGAACTAGAGCACACATCAAATACATTATGACCCTTAGCATAATTAGTGATGCTACTTCAAATCTGGTGGAACATTGTAGGGCACAATTCCCAACACGGGTCTTAGGCCTTGCACATGCCGTAAAGACTATATAAATGCTCATGGTTTTTGACGACTTGTGAACGGTGGTGAGTCCCTGGTTTTTGTCCGGACACCGAGAAAGTGCCCTGAGAGCACGGGCTGTCTGGCCGTTCGTTCCTACACCTGTGGTGAAGTGTGCTTAAACTGCACTTTCATTGCTATGTTTGGTTTTTCTAATATAATGCAAGTATGGAGCACTGCCATCCTAAGTAAGGGGTGGGTCGTTATAATTTGGTCAGCTTTTGCTGACCGTTGCCTTATTTTACCAACGTTCAGTGGATTGTTCTTATGCAGGAGCAGGTGAGCCAAGTGACAAGTAGCAGGCCGAAGCCCTTGATGTGGTGCTGGCCCTTGAAGTCCAAAGCGAAGTGTTTTATTTTTCCTATTTTTATTTATGGCCGGCCTACATGCTGAAGTATGTAAAACACTTCTTGTTTAAGAAAATAATTGTAAGGTCATAAGGCCAAGACTCCCTGTATATTGGTTCTTTCATTCCTGCTTGGGGTTTTAGTGGACATTCATGTTCTATGATGGGTTATTCCAACTGATTTAAAAGCTTCTGCTATAATGCTCTGTGTTAGGATTCAATATTGTCTAATAGTTATTTGGTATTAATATGTAACACCACTGACTTCCCATGGTATATGGCGTGGGGCCCCGACTGGACCTTCTGTTATATCCCATGCGACGGATGGGGGTATTACAATTTGGTATCAGACTACGGTGTCGGTGTTTCTTATATGAATTGGCGGGCGAATTCATTTAAGGGGTGGTGTGCACATGTATGTGCGTCATCGATATAACATGAAAAGAACCCATTAATGTCCACTTATGAATGAAAATACACATGTATGGGGAACCTACGTGTTCATATGATTGCTGTTTGTAATTTACTTTGGTCCCTTAATGTTGTGTCATACGTATATAGGTGACCAGGAGTAGTGTAGAACAGTCGGGACGTCTGCACTCTATGAAAAGCAGTGCACATAATGATGCACCTGCAACCCCTCCTTCAGCAGAAATGATAAGACTTGTGGCTAAGGAGGTGTTTGCAATGATAAATGCCCAGCCAAAGAGGCAAGCACAACCTCCTACACCTATCGTGGAGCAGGTGTCGCTTCGTGCGGCAGAGCTTGGAGTGGTGGAAAGAATGGCTGTAGAACCTTTGGGGCCAAGAAGAGTGACAGAAAAGTTGATTAAACACGTGATGAGCTTCAATCCTCCAGTATTTACAGGGACTGGAACCCCAACCCAGCCCGAGGATTAGCTCTCCCATGTTAAGAGAGTTGTGATGGAGACTGAAATGGAGGAATGGCAGAATTCCACCATAGGCGCTTTCCTGTTGGATGGAGAGGCGAGACTGTGGTGGGAAGAGTTGGAGCTGCACCTCTTGGTTGGATGAAAACTCACCAATGTCTCGATGGGGGAGTTATCGAGGTTGTTCCTGGCTAGATACCTCCCCTTGGTGCAGAGGATCGACAAGGTGAATCAGTTCCAGAGACTGACACGGTGAGATAGTAGCGTGGATGAGTATCTCAATGAGTTCACGAGGTTGGGACGTTATGCTAGCGCTACTTTTGTTGACGAGGAGCGTAAGACCAATCGGTTCTATGAGGGTCAGTTTGATGACATAAAGTTACTGCTCTCTGGGACCATGACACAGGGTTTCCTAACTCTGGTCAATACCGCCCGATCTCTGGAAAAGATATGATGAGAGTTCAAGCGAAGAAGCACTCAAGTTTGAATAATTCGGAGTTTAAGGTACCGAGCTCGTCGAAGTCTGGGTTCTATAAGTGGAACAAGAAGGCTAGGACTTTGGGTCCAGCCCCACCTTCGAGTGCGTCTGGAGTAACTATAGGGTGAGGCCCGGATACTTGTTGTAATTGTGTCAAGCAGGGATACTTCCTCCGAGATTATTGGAGTGGGCACCCGAAGGCAGATAAGAAGCCCAGAGCAACTTATGCGGAGAAGGAAAAGGTGGTGGAATCAATCGCATCCACTACACTCCAGCCCAGCCTAGAGTTTACAATCTTTGCCAACAGGAGGCCATAAAGCAGGCTGTTGTGGTGACAGGTATGATTTAATCAAAAGCAGATTTATCTTTACGTACTTGTTGCCTTATGCGTGTTAGCATAAGACTTGTTGTGCTAGACTTTGTTTTGATCTTTAATTGCCCGACGAGAGCATTGTTCGATATGGGAGCTTCGCACTCCTTTTATCCGAGGAATTTGTATTGCGCATCGGAGTGCCTTCTTCAATGGCAATTGATAAATTGGATGTGCTGCTGCCTCACGGGTGTTCTATGCTCGCGGTTAGAGTATAACACCCTCATCCATCGCATGGGATATAACATAAGGTCCGGTCGGGGCCCCATGCTATATACCACGGATAGTCAGCGGAGTTACATATTAATACCAAAGTACTAATATAAACTTTTTGAGACATAACATAGAGCATTCTAGCATAAGCTTTTAAACAAGTTGGGAGAACCCATCACAAAACATAAATGTCCACTATAGTCCAAAGCAGGAACGAAAGAACAAATACCCAAAGAGTCTTGGCCTTGTGGCCTTACAATGTTTTCTTAAACAATAAGTGTTTTACATACTTCTCCATGCAGGACGGCCATACAAAACACTTTGCTTTGGCCTTCAAGGGCCACCACAGCATCAAGAGCTTTAGCCCACTACTTGCCACCTGGCTCACCAATATCTATAAGAACAATCCAGCAAACGCTGGCAAAACAAGGCAACGGTCAGCAAAAGCTGACCAAATTATGACGACCCCACCCCTTACTCAGGACGATGGAGCTCCTTCCCTGCACTGTATTGGCCAAACCAAACATAGTAATGAAAGTGCAATTTAAACACACTTCATCACAAGCATTGGCACGAACGACCACACACCCCAAGCACTCAGGGCACAATCTCGGTGTCTGAACAAAAACCAGGGACGCACCACCGTTCTCTAAATAGCGACAATATGAGAATTTTGGTAGTCTTTAAGGCCTGCGCAAGGCCTAAGACCCGTAACTATGGCAGAGATAGGTAACCTTACCCATGGATGCTCGGCATAGCTACTTGGTAGGTTTGGCCCTTTCCCGTTGCTCACATCGCCGGGCAAACAGCCACGATGTGGGTCGGCCTCCCCATTCCCATTTCTCTAATCTTTACATAACCCCATTATGTTATACAAATGGATCTCAGGCCACCAAGCTGGGCTCACAAATCTCTCAGCACCAATCACAGGCCCCAGGTCTCCACGACATAGGCCACAATTACTGGCCCCATGCGTCTCCATGATAAAGGCCTCAATCAAAGCTCTCAAGGAGATACCGCTGGAGGTAGCACTACCACCGCGTGGTACCTGACAGAAATGCGTTTCTGCCCAGTTTCTGGGTCCCCCTTGGAGTTAGTCCCCAAGGTTCCCTATTGCAATCTACCGTGTAGAAACCAAAAAAACAAACATCGCTCAGTCTGCTCCGACCAATACAAGCACAATGAAAACATCACCAATCCAGACCAACCTATCTAGATAGGCTTCACACATCATGCCTATGTTTGTACTTTGATTCCGAACTCTATATTCAAAAACTACAGGGATATACTGTATCTACTCGAAGGAAAACCTCACGCTCACCGCACACACGCCGGAGAGGGCTTCCTATGGAAAAGGAAGAGGACTTCACATGTCCAAGTTGAGAATCATTACCCTTTGCGCTCTCTTTGGTGCCATGCTAAATATCTAGACGGATGAAAGCGTCCGCAATGATCTTGCCTCAACCGATATGGACTCATCTTGCGAATCGGAGCTTCGGAACTCCAATGGTGTTGAGATCACTCTTCTGGCGCTGCTACTTCTCCTCCAAGAAATCCAGGACAACTCCAAATTCAGAAGGAAATGAAGTAAAATGGCAAAACTTGGTATATATATCAAGCTACCGCGGCGCGATAATTAGCTACCGACGCATGGTACCTTAATTCAATGCCTCGTTTCGAGCGCAATCGCCCAAGCCCTCCAACTACAGGCCGACACGTGGCCTCGTCGTTTCGGATACGATACCGCCGTGCGATAGGACGCTAATGCTGCGCGATATAGGATGGCGGTTACAACACGACACCAGCCGTTATCGTCGCGCGGTAGGATCCCGAGAACCATAATAGTTAAATTGATCCAGCTATCACTAGCGATAATACTATCGTCGTGCGATAGCTTCCCGAGGGGTCTGCCTGATTAATTCCCCCGCTACCTTCGCACGGTAATAACTTTACATCGTGCAGTAACGTCTTTCTTGAGAACTCAGCCCTCTCTCGAGAACTCACCGCCATCGACGCAAACCCTAGAGCTACCGCCGCGCGGGAACTAGCTACCGCCGAGTGATAACCCCCAGAGAAGCATCTTCTGCCTTATGAAATTTGGAGCGTTACATAGATTTTGCATCGTGAAGGTACGAATTGCGAGTCAAGAGTTTGACTTACAAGCATCACTACTACCGATAGTGGAGTTTGATGTGATATTTGATATGGACTAGCTCTCGGAGCAGTGTGCGTACATTGATTGTAACCGCAAGGTGGTCAGATTGGGAGTGGATACGGAGCAAGAAACAACATTCTCTGGCATGAGGGGATCGAGCCAGACTTTGATGTCTGCTCTCTAGGTGGCTAAAGCAGTACATAGTGGTGTAGAGCGTTTTATCACATTAGTGGAGGCTTCGAAGCCCAAGCCAGGTCTGGATGGTATCCCAGTCATATCGGAGTTTCCTGATGTTTTTCCTGAAAATCTCCCTGGAGCCCCACCTCAACATCAGATCATCTTCACCATCGAGCTAGTTCCTTGTGCCAAGCCTATGTCACGCTCCCCATACTCCGTAGTGCCTAAGGAGATGGCGGAATTGAAAGTACAACTGTAAGAGCTGTTATATTAAGGGTACGTGGGTCCAAGTTCATCGCCTTGGAGCGTGCCAGTCCTTTTTAATAAGAAGAAGGACGAAAGCTTACGACTGTGTATTGATTATCGAGAGTTGAATAACCCGACAGAGAAAAATAGATATCTGATCCCTCAGATTGATGATCTGTTCGATCAGCTGGTCGGGTCGACTGTGTACTCGAAGCTAGATTTGAAATCCAGGTACTATCAACTGAGAATATGGGAAAGTGACATTCCCAAGACGACTTTCATCACACGTTATGGGCATTATGAATTCACCGTCATTCCATTAGGGCTGACGAATGCACCTTTTGTGTTTTTGGATTTGATGAAGAGGATGTTCAGAGAGTACTAGAACCAGTTCGTGATAGTCTTCATAGACGATATACTGGTGTACTCATGGTGTGAGGATGACTATTTCAAGCATCTATATATGGTATTAGAGACCCTAAGGAGGAACCAACTGTACGCCAAATTCTCCAAATGTGTGTTTTGGCTGTCCTCGGTAGTGTTTCTTGGTCACGTTGTCAGTGAAGAGGTAATTGCAGTAGATCAGTTGGAGATAGTTGCAATACGGGAGTGGCATGTGTTGTCTACTGTGTTGGAATTCCAGAGTTTTCTGGTGCCTTACGGATATTACAGGCGCTTCGTTGAGAAATTCTCGCATATAGCACTGCCCCTCACCACTTTGACAAGGCAGGATCAAAAGTTTGTTTGGTTGTCGGAGTGCGCACAAGCTTTTGAACAACTAAAGTGTCATCTGACCACGACACCTGTCTTGTGTTCCCCATGTGGTCTGGAGGGCTTTGTCATTTATAGTGACACCTCTGGGAGTGGATAAGGTTGTGTTCTGCTTCAACATGGGAAGATGATAGTCTCTGGATCGCGCTAGTTGAAGGTGCATGAGAGGAATTACCCGGTCCATGATTTGGAGTTGGCAGCAGTAGTATTCTCTCTCAAGCTTTGGAGTTATTATCTATATGGGGTTAAGGTCGATATTTATTCAGATCATAAGTGACTGAAGTATCTAATAGATCGGAAGGATCTGAACATGCATTAGCGTAGGTGGATGGAGTTCTTTGGGGACTGTACCTACAAGATTCATTATATTCTTGGGAAGGGAAACGTTGTGGCAGATGCTTTGAGCCGTAGAACTCCTGTACGGGCCACCTGGTTACAGATGCATGACGAGCAGCTTATTCGGGATTTGAAGACCTTGTAGATATCTTATGTTGACAAGGGATCTAGTACAAAGGCGTGTTTGAGTTGGACGAATGTTCAATACATCCTTGCGGATAGGATTCGGTAGGTCTTGGATTTGGACATGAGCTTGAAATGTCACTGGTGGATGCCGTTGATGCATCTAACGACCAGTTATCTATTGACGATGGCCTCTTATGGAAAGGAAACTGATTGTGCGTCCCCAACGTGGGGAAGTTGCGAGAAGATTTGATGTATGAGGCGCACTTTACGAAGTACTCAATTCACCCCGGGAGCATCAAGATGTTCAAGGACATGAAGAAAGTGTTCTAATGGCCAGGACTGAAGAAAGGTGGATTCCTGAAGTACTTGTCGATACCGGAGTGGAAATTTGATGACATCTCCATGGATTTCGTGCACTGCTTGCCGAGATCGCACAAGTGGAATGATGTCATTTGGCTGGTCATTGATCATTCAACGAAGGTGTCACATTTCGTAGCGAATAGGAAGGATGATTCAGTTGAGAAGCTGGCAAAACTTTGTGTGGACGACATAGTCCGTTTACATGACATACCCCGGAGCATTGTTAGTGCTCGAGATGGTCGTTTCACATCTAATGATTGGAGGCTCATTCATGAGTTGTTGGGTACCAGATTGATCTTCAGCATGACTTTTCACCCACAGACAGATGGTCAGACTGAAAGGGTGAACATGACGATGGAAGATATGCTTCGTATGTGTTCTTTGGATTTTGGGAAAATGTGGGAGGACCATCTTTTTATGATTTAATTCGTATATAATAATAACTACCAAGCTTGCATTCAGATGGCACCTTTTGAGGCTCTGTACGGAAGAAGGTGTCGTACGTCGTTGGCTTGGGTAGAAACGGGAGAATAGACGTTGTACAAGTGAAATGACGTTAAAGATGCTACTTCAACGATACGGGTGATTCTGGAATGGCTACTTATTGCTCAAGATAGGCAGGTCAAGTACTATAATGTCAAGCATCAAAACATGAAGTTTGTGGTGTGCGATTGGGTATACCTCAAGATAAAGCCGTTTAATGGCGTATCAAGGATTCGACACTTTAAGAAGCTCAGTACGAGGTATGTTGGCCCTTTTGAGATCTTGGAGCGGATGGGTGAAGTCACCTATCGTTTGGCACTTTCGGTAGAGTTGAGCGGTTTGCATGATGTATTTCAAGCATCAGAAAATGAAGTTTGTGGTGGGTGATTAGGTATACCTCAAGATAAAGTTGTTTAAGGGTGTATCAAGGATTCGACGCTTTAAGAAGCTCAGTCTGAGGTATGTTGGCCCTTTTGAGATCTTGTAACGGATGGGTGAAGCCGCCTATCGTTTGGCACTTTCGGTGGAGTTGAGTGGTTTGCATGATGTATTTCACATCTCAGTGTTGCAGACGGCTATTCAAGAGACTACTCAAGTGGTTGCTGCGAATCAAGTGCTGGTCGACAGTGGGTTGACGACAAAGGTCAAGCCCATTCAGATGGAAGATGTAGAGGTCAAGCAGCTGCAGAACAAATCAATTAAAATGGTCAAGGTCCATTGGGACAACTATGGTCGAGAGGAGCTTTCATGGGAGTGGGAGCAAACCATATAGTTGGAGTTCCTCGAGTTGTTCAGTTTAGGTACACAGTTTAAAGTTGATTTAATTTCTTTGTTTCCTGCATCACTTAATTTCGGGACGAAATTCTTTAAGTGGGGGAGATTTGTAACACCCCAAATTTCATATGGCGGGAGATGCTTCTCTGGGGGTTATGGTAGCTCCAGGGTTTGCATCGATAGTGTTGAGTTCTCGGGAAAGCGTTGAGTTCTCGAGAAAGTGTTGAGTTCTCGAGAAATATGTTACCGTGGGGTGGAAACTTGTTACCGCGCGGTGGTAGCCATGGATTATTCTAGTAGAGTTCTCGGGAAGCTATCGTGCGACGATAATGTTACCGTGTCGATAGTGGGGACAATTTAATTGATGGTGGTCTCAGGATTATACCACGCATCGATAGGAGTTAGCGCACGACGATAGTGTAGGTGTCGAGTCGTAACCGATGTCGCCTACCGCGCGGTGTTAGTGTAAGACACCTGCTATTTGATGTTTAATCTAATACTTTTATTGACATAATTTTGACATTATGGAATTATGTTGACGCATGTTTTTGCTGGTGCCATTGTTAGAGCGTGGTTTTGCTCAAAAAGTTGTCAGTGGGGCTTGCATCTAGCTTGTTTATGGAATTCACTCGCGAGCCGAGTCTGTTTTGGTGACTCGGAGGAGAGTTTTTGGGAATTTTGGAGTATATGCTTCGGGGAGTGTTAACCCGAGTTTGGTCTGTGAGATCCTAATTCTGACTTCACCGTTGGATTTGTAGCATCGACAATTAGCTACGGTGCGATTTTCGTAGAAATCCGTGTTGATGTGAATTTTGAGTCGTTTGGACGATTAATTAATAATAAATTATTATTATAATGCTCATATTTATATGTATAAATAGCCTTGTGAATAGACAAACCCTATTCATCATCTTTTTCCTAAAACCGTCGCCTGTTTGCGAAAGAGAGAAAGAGTCAGTCTTTGGAGAGCCTTCGACCACCGATTTTAGGGGCTCTGGTGCACGAAATCATCGTTGGAGAGTAGATCCAGATAGCTCTCACTGAGATCTACATTTCTACGATAAGTTTTTCTTGTTTTGTGGAATTTTGGGTGTTAGGAATTTCATTTTTACCTTCCATCCTCTCGAAAAGTTTGAGATTTTTCTGCACCGGAGTTTTTGCTGCCAGATCTATAAAAAAAAGAGTGTTGGTGTCGCCGGGTTCGACAAGGTTGAGGCAAGTGGCGGTTTTTCACCATGCTTATTGTTGAAGTATTAGACAGGGCATCCTTGCGGTCTTGTCTGGCGGGTTGATGACCGAGCGGTCTGGCGGTCTCTCTCAGAATCCTGGAGACCGGGCGGTCTATCGGTCTCCTATTGCGGCGTGTTCTCTTCCTGTTGGAGTTGCCGAGTGGTTAGCACATTTGTCTAACCACGCGGCCTGTGCGGTCTCTTTAATTTCTAGCCGCTCAGCCCTATATATTTTTTAGTCCCACATTGTTTGTTTATACTCTCTCCTATCTCCTCCATTCTATAAAAGGGAGGTCATACCTTTGTAATTGATATCTTTTTGAATAATAAAACTTTCAATTATTCAAATTTATGTCAGTTTGTTAGCTGTGTGTTTGCTACTTTTACATGGTATCAGAGGACTCAGTCCTTTCCTCCTGACTGAGCTCTATCTGCGCGTGCAGCTTGTTTCTTCTTTCCGCGACCTGTTCTCGCGGCTTGGTTCCTTCTCTGACCGTTGCCCTGTTCGCGCGACTTGTTTTCTCTTCTGACTGCTGCCCTGTTCGCGCGGCTTGTTTTTCCCTATTCGTGCGACTTCCTTCGGTCTGTTCTCGACCTGTTCTCTCGGGTCCCTTGCTTCCTCTTCTCTTCTGTTCGCTCGGCCTCTTTCATTTTGCGCGACCTCTTTCCCTATGGCTTGGTCTGCTTCCTGGCCGCTGTTGTTCTGCCACCATGTCGCTACAGCTTCTTCTCTTTATCCCGCTGTGGTTTCGTCCTTGTTCGCTGCGGTTTCTTTCTCGTGTCCCGCCGCCTCCTTAGGTCGTGTGGCTTTCTCTCCTTTTTCTCTCCCCGTGGCTTCTCCTCTTCTCACGTAGTTTCCTGCCTTCTCTATGGCCAATTCCGGTCTCTCCACCCCCGTTATCTCTACCTCCACCACCCCTGCGGCTCCTCCTCCTCCTACTCCTTCGGGCAACCTTGGCACGCTTTCTAAAATTGTTGGCTCCAACTATCCCGATTGGAGCATTTCTTTCACCTTTCTTCTTCACTCTCAGCGCAAGCGTCATCACCTCACTGATGACCCTCCTCCTCTTACCTTTCCTCAATTTGATGACTGGGATACGAGTGATGCCCTTGTCCGTACTTGGCTGGCCAACAGCCTTTCTGATGAGTGCCTTCCCGTCATTCGCCATGATGAGACGGTTAAGGCTGCTTGGCTTCACCTAGCTGCTTTCTATTTGAAGGGGGGCCAGACGTCCCGCATTTATACTCTTTATGCAGACCTCTTCGCCCGCCCTTCCATGTCTCCTGCTGCGGCTCATCAGCAAGTTCAGGGTCTTGGCACAGAGATCCTCCAGAATTTCCCCTTCTCCGCAGACTTGGCCGATCAGCACAAACACTTCCAAGACCTACTGGTTGTTTGTTATCTTCTCCGCCTTCCCGATTCCTATGATATGATCCGCCAGCAGATCTTGGGTGAGGCGGAGTCTCCCACTTTGGATGCCACAGCGGCTCGCATTGCCACTGTTACTTCGCTGCTCTAGCATCCTCTGTTCACCTCCCCTCCTTCCCAGGACTCCTATGCTTACTAGGGGGGCCTAGTGGCCGCAGCCACTCAAGCAGGCACGGTTTGTCCAGATTCCTCTACTCTCACTATGGTCGTACCAGCCATTCTATTGACAACTGCTGGCAGAAACATCCTCATCTTCGCCCTTCCGGTGATGCACCTTCCTCGACCTCCGCCCCCTCTCGGCCGTCTGCCTCTATGGCCACGACTTCAGGTAGTGCCCACGTCATTACCCAAGGTAAATGGCTGATTGACTCGGGTGCTATAAATCATATGACTGGTAACCCTCATTGCTTCTCTCTCCTTGAAACGCATGGCCGATTGCCCCCGGTTTGTGTGTCGGATGGTTCACTGTCCCCGGTTCATGGGACGGGTATGGTTCAAGTCACCTCGTCGCTTCGCTTGGAGGACACTCTCTATGTCCCGAAGTTCCCGTGCAATTTATTATCTGTTACCACTTTATGCCGGCAACTTCAGTGCACCGTCTTATTCACTCCCACTTCTTGCTCTTTTCAGGACCCGAGGACCCAGCGGACGATTACTACTAGGACTAAGAGAGCCGGCCTCTACTTCCTCAATAATGTTTCCGATCTGTCCACCTACTCCTCCTCTACAGATCTGCTTCAATGACATCTTCGCCTTGGACATCCTCCTCCTCGGATTCTTCGATAGCTTCTACCCCACTTACCTCTGACTACTTCTCCGCTCAATTGTGATGCGTGTTAGCTTGGCAAACATCATCGCTCCTCCTTCCCGCCGAAGCAAGGTCGTGGCTCCTCTCGCCTGTTTAATCTCATTCATTCTGATGTCTGGGGTCCTGCTCCTACCCTCACCGTTGGTCGGGGTAGTTCCTACTTTGTAACTTTTATAGATGATTTTTCTAAATGTACCTGAGTGTATCTGTTAAAAGATCACTCTGAACTCTTTTCTATCTGACAATCTTTTTATTCTATGATTAAAACTCAATTTGACATTTCTATTAAAGTCTTTCACTCTGATAATGCTACGGAATATCTTAGTTATGAGTTCTCCTCCTTCTTTCTACAACATGGTCTTGTTCATCAGACCACCTGTGCTTACACCTCCCAGCAAAATGGGGTGGTGGAGCGTAAAAATCGTCACCTCTTTGATGTCACTCGCACTCTCATGACGCATATGCAAGTGCCTCGCTCCTACTGGGGCTATATTGTGCTACTCTCCTGCTATCTCATCTATCGCCTTCCCTCCACGGTTCTCCACGGCCAGACCCCCTTCTCCATTCTATACCCCAGCAAGGAACCTTTTCCTCTCCCTCTCTGTGTCTTTGGGTGTACGGCTTTTGTACACGCTCCGTCCGCTACCCGCGACAAGCTTTCCCACCATTCCACCAAGTGTGTCTTTTTGGGGTACTCTACCACTCAAAAAGGCTATTGTTGTTTTGACCCCGTTCGGCGCAAACAATTTGTGTCCGCAGACGTGACCTTCTTCGAGAATGCATCCTACTTCTCTCTTGAATCCCCTCTTCCTCTTGATGTCTCTGCTTCTCCACCACCTCTCTCAATTCCTTCCATGCCTATTGACGTCTCCCCTCTTACCTCATCTCCTCCTCCGTCTCCTCCTATGTCCGTCTCACCCCCTACACCTTCTGCCTCTTCTCTGCAGCCATCTCTCTCTAGTCCCGGGCCAGCCTTCTCTGCCACAGATGCTCCGGTCGCTAAGGCCCGCGTCGACCTGGATCTTCCCATTGCTCTTCGCAAAGGGGTGCGGGTGTGTACTCAACACCCGCATGCGTCAATTATTTCCTATGATCGGCTTTCTCCTTCTCGCAGGTGTTTTGCCTTAGCTATCTCCGCTACTACCACTCCCCGCACCTACCAGGAGGCTCTTGTTATTCCTCATTGGAAATCTGCCATGGATGAAGAGATGGCTACTCTTACTGAAAGGGGTACCTGGACCCTTGTTCCTCCACCAGTGGGCACTGTTGTGGTTGGATGTCGCTGGGTGTTTGTTGTGAAATTTCGCCCCGACGGCACTGTGGATCGCTACAAGGCCCAGCTGGTGGCCAAAGGCTTCACTCAGACTTACGACATTGATTACTTTCACACTTTCTCTCTAGTTGCTCGCCTCAACACCATCCGGGTTCTTCTCGGCTGTCAACAGGGATTGGGCTATTTCCCAGCTTGATGTCAAGAATGCCTTTCTCTATGGGGATCTTCAGGAGGTCATCTACATGGAGTAACCTCCTGGGTATGTTGCTCAGGGGGAGACAAGCGTATGCCTTTTAAAGAAGGCCATTAATGGCCTAAAGCAGAGCCCTCGGGCATGGTTCGACAAGTTCAGTGGCATTGTGGCTTCCATCGGCTTTGCAAGGAGTTCGGTCGATCACTCCTTATTTATTCGCAAAACTGCCTCGGGAATGGTGGTTTTTGCAGTGTATGTGGATGATATTCTTCTTACTGGCGATGACCAAGCTGGGGTGGACTTAACGAAGAAACACCTCTGTCAACACCTGGTCACGAAGGATATGGGCTCCCCGAAATACTTTTTGGGGATAGAAATCTCTCGGAAGCTTGACTCGTTGGTTCTCTCCCAATGAAAGTATGCCCTTGATCTTCTACAAGAGGCAGGATTGACAGGTGCCAAACCGGCCCGGTTTCCCATGGCTATTGGAGAAGACAAAACATGGACGGATGACTCGCCTCTTCTATCTGATGTCACGAGGTACAGACGTTTGGTGGGCAAACACATCTATCTTACGGTGACCAGACCCGACATCTCCTATACTGTAGGTAAGGTTAGTCAGTTTATGCAAGCTCCCAGGGAGTGCCATCTTTAGTCTGCCTTGAAGATTTTAGAGTATGTCAAAGCAGCACCGGGCAAAGGACTAATCTTTCAGAAGAATGGTCATTTGAGAGTTGAAGCCTACTCAGATTCAAGCTATGCGGATGATAAAGGCGATCGTAAATCCACATCAGGTTTTTGTACTTTTGTTGGAGGAAATCTTGTGAGTTGGAAGAGCAAGAAACAGTCTGTTGTCTCCAGATCCAGTGCAGAAGCCGAATACCGGAGTATGGCGTCAACCATGTGTGAGTTAAAGTGGTTGCGGGCTCTCATGCTTGACCTAGGAGAGGTCTATGACTATCCTCTACCTATGTTCTGTGACAACAAGGCCGCTATATACATATCCAAAAATCCGGTCTTCCATGAGAGAACAAAGCATATAGAGGTTGACTGCCACTTCATTCGGGAAGAGGTTTTGAAGAAACAGATTTGTACTCTGTTTGTCACCTCCGACAAAGAATTGGCGGATATCTTCACAAAACCGGTCTCTACTTCCTTCTTCCACATTTGTGACAAGCTGGGCATGATTGATATCTATGCTCCAGCTTGAGGGGGAGTGTTGAAGTATTAGACCGGGCGGTCTTGCGGTCTTGTATGGTGGGTTGATGACCGAGCGGTCTGGCGGTCTCTCTCAGAAGCCTGGAGACCGAGCGGTTATCAGTCTCCTATTGCGGCGTGTTCTCTTCCTGCCGGAGTTGCCGAACGGTTAGCCCATTGGTCTAACCGCGCGGCCTGTGCAGTCTCTTTAATTTCTAGCCACTCAGCACTGTACATTTTTTAGTCTCACATTGTTTGTTTGTACTCTCTCCTATCTCCTTCATTCTATAAAATGGAGGTCATACCTTTGTAAATGATATCTTTTTGGATAATAAAACTTTCAATTATTCAAATTTCTGTCTGTTTGTTAGTTGTGTGTTTTCTACTTTTACACTTATTCTTTGTTTCCTATTATCTTGCTTCTTTCACTGTATGGAAATTTAGATTAGGGTAGGGTTTTTGCCATATCGTGTTGCTGTAGAGCCTTTCTCCTGTGTTTGGGCTCTTGTTTTGTCTAACCCACCCTTTCCTTATTTTTTTAAAGAATTTATTCTGGGTTTGAGCATGCGTATTATCAATAGTTAGGAGTTGATTAAGCTCTATTTTGGTGGGATAGAATGTCTGGCAGCCTTTCTAAGTTAAAGAACATTGAGTGAGTGGTACACACTAAACGCGACGTTAAGTGAGCTGAATACACTCAACTCCATCCTTTAAAAATTCTGTCTAAGTTAAAAAGCATTGAGTGAGTGGTATACACTCAACGCGGCATTGAGTGAGCTGAATACACTCAACTCCATCCTTTAAAAATTCTGTCTAAGTTAAAAAGCATTGAGTGAGTAGTATACAATCAACGCGACGTTGAGTGAGCTGAATACACTCAACTCCATCATTTAAAAAGTCTGTCTAAGTGAAAAAAGCATTGAGTGAGTGTTATACACTCAATGCGGCATTGAGTGAACTGAATACACTCAACTCCATCCTTTAAAAAATTTGTCTAAGTTAAAAAGCATTGAGTGAGTGGTATACACTCAATGCGGCATTGAGTGAGCTAAATACACTCAACTCCATCCTTTAAAATTTGATCTAAGTTAGAACGAGTTGAGTGAGTGGTATACACTCAATGAGGCGTTGAATGTAACTAGTTTTGCTTAGTAGTCTGGTTAGCGTCGAGTGCGTTGACTGCACTCGTCGCGGCGTCGAGTGTACTCGACGTCCTTTTTCTCCGTAAACTTGGGAAATTTCACAAATTCGACGTATTTCTCCAATATCCTAGTTTTGCTAAGTTAGAATAGTCGAGTTTCTGTTGAATCCGTCAAGTTTGAGTTTATGGTTGTTTGGATATAAGGCTTGGTTTGGTTAGCTTATTTTTGTGAATCATTGCACCCGACTATGTTTTTGGTCTGTTTTTGGACTGCTGGGTTGTGTTAGAGCAGATGACCACCACCGCAGTGTCGTTTTAAGACGTTTGGGTCTGTTAGAACTGTTTGGACATTTTTTTCCCGACTCAGATCCGGTTGTTTTACTGGTGTTAATGATTCATGTGTTAGTGAGATTTTAGTCTCATTTCTCCTTCTTATGGCTTAGGCACATGCTATTTCTGCCAATTCTCGCAGATGTTCTCGGAGCATGACTCCATTCGCACTTGGTGCAAATTTCTTTAACTTTGAGTTTTATAAGTCAACTCTTTCTGTATTGACTTCTAGTTAGTTTGCTATATTTTGAAAGCGATTCTAGTTTGGGTTGGTAATCTTACAATTCCTTTTGTTTACTGACAAGTTTATTTGCCACTTGTTTATTTTCTTGATGAGGTATTACTTTCTTGTGAATGACTCAGGTTCAGAGCAGTAGCCGGTTGTGCAGCTAGAGTTTGGTGGTTGCTGGTGTTCTGCTGTCGCAGTTGCTTTTTCTCACCATTTGTGAGACAGATTGATGCTTCCTCCTTGTTAGTTTAGATATGCATATTTTTTGTAGTGTGTTCGTATCCGGTTGTTGATGCCCACTGGAATTTGTTGAATGTTTAATACTTGCTAGCTGCTAAGCCATGTCCTTAATGGATTGTTTGTTTCCTTGCTCTCAAAGAAGTTTTTATGCTTGATTGCAAGTTAGATATTTTAAACTATAAAAGTTTCATTTCTATTACCATATTCATGTCATATTTTAAAGCTAACATCACCATAATTTAACCAGCATACAGACTATTTCTATACTTATGCTAAATCTAGAGTCATGCATTACATGAGTTGTCCAGTTGGGATGCTTATGCTCATATAGGATGTTAAGCAATATAAACAAAGTACTTTTCTACAGCGTAAGCTATACTTTCACTTGTGGACTAGTTGATCCACTAAGCCGAGGGATACGACTAATCAATTAAGTATAAAAAGGTTTTCCTGTTAATAAACTCAAGAATTTCATATAAATTATAGAGTTTGGTGTCTTGCCTGACCGTCTGCAGTTATACCCTGCATGGTGTGGCATGTAACATCCCTCAAATTTCTAGACCTCTAGGATGGTTTTATCATGATTGGGTCATGACAAAACCCAGGGAAGCACTTAAGGGTCTAGTGACAACCAATATAAAACCCCAAAAGAACGGGCTAAGAGTCAAGCCGAGCTTGATGAAATTATCGAGCAGAGCTCGACGAAAATCATCGAGTGGAGCTCGACAAAAATGTCGAGCGGACCTCGACGAAATCGTCGAGCAGACCGGTGGCGTTTTGCGAGGAGAGCATTCATGGCCTAGGGATACCAAGGGCCTCCCTCTCTCCTTTTCCAAAGCATTGTTCCAATTCCCCATTCAGTATAGAGAAGACCCGGAGTCATTTTTGTGGTTGTTCAAAGGCCGGAATAATGTATTCACCAATGGCCGAAATTTCCATTAGTGGCCATTAATGGAGCCATGAAGAAAGACCCCACCCCTCCCATCTCTGTTTCCTTTAAAAGCTTCACTAGGCACCAAGGAGTCATTTCCACCCTTTCCCCGGCGGTTTCAAGCTACTTGGCCGTGTCGTTGCAGAATCTCGATTGCCTCCACCACCAGCCATGGAACACCAACACCAAACCCGTCGTCAAGCACGATTGAAGGTCGATTTTCCCCCTCTCCCTCGGTGCTAGGATCCTAGATCAAATAGGAGAGATATCGGGCTCAATTGATCCCGATCGAGTGAGTTTTTTCCTAAACTTTTCGGGTTTTTTCTCACCTCTCGGGTTCGTTGGAAACAACCTCTCCGGCGGCCGTGCCACTGCCTGGCGATAGCCACCACCTCAACGAAGGTGGTGGTGGTTGTGGCCGGCTGGGGAGATGGCCGGGAGGCCGGCGGCAGTGCTTGGAAAAGACCCCAGGTCGGGGCAATCTGCGTCGTTGGCTCAAGGAAGAAGAAGCTGGGATGTCGTCCGTCCCTACTTTAAGATGCGTACTGGGTAAATATAATATCATTGATATACTATTCATTTATTTAATCCCTGTCATACTAAGTGCATGACTTAGAATTAATTATTAAAAATACATATATATATATATATATATGTTTCCTGGAAAGTGGTCAATAAGAAAGTTGTAGCCATTGAGGTCTACTTTAATTTAAAATTTGTTTCAACTAGTTTGGCTTAGTGATCTGACCTTAGCATCCAAAATGGTGTATTTTATACTTAGGGCTAGTCAGAGATTAAAATGAGTGCCCGCACTTAACCACATGTCCAATTGACCTGAAATTTGGATAGTGAGTCAGTTTGTCTATGTCTAGGACATATCCAAAAATGATAATTTTTGGAGAAACGTTTCTATAGTTTTGTTAAAAATTTAATAATCCTAGTATAGTTTAATTAAGGGGCCTAATGACATCACCAACCCCCAAAAGTTTGGTGGATGGTCTTAGGGGTCACCTCTGGTCACTGGTTAAAATATCAACCCATTTGAGTATGATTTGACTGGGTTTTGATGTGACTAAAGTTTGGGCATTTTAGGGTGAGTTTAGGGTTTAGGATTCTTGGGGCATGGAGGAGCCAATCATCACCCAAATGGGTTGGGGTTCTGTCCAGAGTTCTAAGGTTAGCAGGGACACCCTCTATTAGAGTTAGGGATGAGTTAGGGTGGTTGAGACCTAGTGCCCTAGTTCAAGTCTTGGATTGAGCATGTTAGGGTTTGTGAAGGACCTAGGGTGTTTAGGCTTTGTTTGGGCTTGGGGTTTACACCATGGGTTTCTAGGGTGGAGCAATTCCCTAGGTAGGAATTTGGCAGTATTTGGACACATGCACTCCACTTAAATCACTTGGAAATTATTTAGGTATATACACCTTAAGGAATAAATAAAGGGTCTTATGACCTTGGATCCTTATGAAATTTTGGTAGAAGAAATTTTATAGTGCTATTGACCTCTGAGATTTATTATAGGATGTTTAGAAAATAGTAGCTTAGACTTGTAGGTATAATCTCCACCTTGCCCTTTTTGATGATTTTGAAGTAACCATGGTTTGATTAGCTTAGAATGATATGAAACTCTGACAAGGTTAACTAAATATCATTTAGAGGCACTAGGAAATTATTTGGATCATTTGGATATTTCCTCTTAGTACTTCATGTGTAAAGTAAACTAGTGCATCATATTTTGATTAATAGATAATAAATAGTATACCTTGCTGTAAAATTGTGTTACTTGGCAAGAGAACCTTTTATGGCATATGAAGTTTATAAAATTAGCACATATCATTTGGATGAGTTTATAGAATGTTTCTTCACAAGTGCACTTTAATGGAATTGGAAGTATTTTTATACATGGCTCACTGACCTTGGAATTGCATGAAATTTATTCAATAGTGTTTTATGATCATTATAAGACTTTGGTAATTTTTTATATAATTTCTGGACTATAATTTATGATACTCCCTTTATTTTCTAAAATTATATGAATTAGCTTGAATTAATTATTTAGAGGTTATTACCTTTACAAAAGTCTGTGAAATTTGGAATTTTCTGATATTTTGCTATCATATACTGTTCTTAATATTTGGGCGGCCATAACTTAAGGAAATCTAGTACCTCGTATTCAATATTACCCATGGCCTAACTTTTGGGAAAATCTAATAAATGCTAAATTAATTAAGAAAATTACAAGTCTTTGGATTTAGGCTAAATGTGTCATGATAGACCCATAATAATTATCTTAGGGTATTTGGATGAAAATTTGGAGTATCTCCTATCATGTACATCATATAGCTTTGGTTGGTCTGCATTTAGTAAAACTACGAAATTTGTGATAATATGTGGAATGAACATAGGGAGATGGTTTATTGGTTTACTGATCATGGTAAAGTTAAAAATAAAAAGAGAGATTCATGAGGAGTCATGATGAGGAGAGTGTTGGGTTGGCTAGTGTTTAGAGGTGCTTGGGATCGACGAAAGATCGTCTTTCATGTGGAGGGAGAGAGAGTCAAAATACACTCGGGTTAGATCTAGAATAATGTTAAAAGGGATCAGGAATTGGTTATTAACCAATAATTGTGACTGCCTTGTGAAAGGGAGCTTTGGGATTCAGCCCATCGTAGTTTCTAGTGCCCTCAAGAGCCCTTCACGGGGAATGCCTTGGGCAGTCCAAGGTTAACATAAGTCGTAGGAATAAATGGAATGGAAGAGTAATTAGAAATACTCTATGGTTACACTTACACTCACACTCTCCGGTGTTGTGGGAGTCAGGTTAGGTCTCCCAAGCGGTAGGCTCTGTGGTTTTAGTGATGAGCAGGTTAGCCCGGCGAGCCGGTGGCTCGGTAGGTGGTTTGACAGACGGGTTAGTCCGGGGAGCCTATGGCTCGGAAGTTCTGGTTCGCATGTACATAAAATATGATGGTGGGTCTTTGTTACTTGACGGTCATTCATGCCAACGTCGGTACGATGACTCGGCGAGTGTGGTTCACACATAGCCAAGGAAAGACTGATGGATTTGCCAGCATGGTATGCAGAGGCTCTGTGGTGTGTTCTTCATATTGAGGCATATAAGGGTCTAGGTTGGGTGCATGAATGCTGGCCTAGTAGTGGGATGGCCCGACCTACTACCTCCGTTTGCCACAACACGAGGTTCTTGAGAGTTTAGCTAACTTCAAAATGGGGGAACTAAAGGTCTGTGCGCATAGAGTCGTGTGCGTGATTTGCACTAGTGTGAACTTAGCATTTCATGCATAACAAAGCACTACACTCATACTTGCATATAAAACCTGACACTCCAATGTATAAAATGTTATGAGACTTTTTATAAGATGGGAGCCTTGCAAAAGACCCATTAACTTATAAGTTTGTATGGACATTCATATAAGTTAAGGTTATTCTTCATTATACTCTGCTCTCTTACTTTCTTTCTTTACTGTCTTACTTTTGATATTATCATATTACTGCTGTACACATTTTATAGTTCTGTTATATCACTGCTAGCTTAGGTACCCTCCATCTACTTTGACACCTCTCCACCTCAATATCTTCCCTATCCTCCTTCCCGCATAGTGCCTAGGAGTCGCATGGGGAGGCAGAGATGATAGTAGGCTTAGTCTTTAGACTAACGGTTGGTTGACCATTATTTTTCAGGGGCTCCGGATGGGAGACAGGCAACAGTCGGAGAGATAGCACCAGCTGGGCACGGTGAACATGGAGGTGGGCATCTAGCACGGGAGCACCCGCTTCTGGCTACGTGAGTGTTTAGTTTTGTTAGCTTCTGCGAGTGACCTTGTACTGAGGATGATGTACTGGGCATAAGCCCGTTTATCTTTATGTTCGTCTTTTTCGATACTCTATTATTCTGGGACATGTTGTGATTCATGCTATTTACTTATATGTGATATGTTGTGTGGACTTGACATTTACTGCCTTCTTTTAAAAGCTTCCGCATCTTTGGTGATTCTGTGTGCCGACAGGGTTGGAGTTTCGTAGTGATGACCTTCCAAGCAAAGGTGTCATCGTAAAACGACGATTCTGGGCGTAAGACCCGGTAGCGTAGCAAAAAAAGGGGTCTCACAAACTAGTATCATAGAAACCTCAATCCGAAGAAAAAGAAGTCCACAAACCTTGGGCCACCTCTTTCCTTCCTTTCCATTAATGTCCAACATTTGGTATTCTCCTTTGTAGCCTGCGACGAACCCTACTCCCCAGAAGGGGGCATTTTAGGCTCAAAACGTGATTCCACCCTCGCCAGCTCCGACTCTACTCTAGCAGACAGAGATATGCCAGACTTTGACTGCTATTTTGGAGGCCTTCAGTGCTCTGCAGGCTCCGGCTCCTCAGCCAAATCCTGGGGTAATCTGGCTGAGCATCTTCCGGGGGCTTTCTCCCCCATCATATCTCAGGATGGAAACTACAGTTCGTACGGAGGAGTGGTTGCACATCATTTACGAGATGCTGGCCGGTATTAGATGCCCGTCAAAGGATGCTATGACTTTGGCAGTATCATGTCTGGAGTCGCATGCGAAGAGGTGATGGAAGTCACTGTTGGACAACACCTTTGCTGGAGTGGATATTGCAGACATTTCCTGGGAGGAGTTCAGGGCATCCCTACTAGAGCATTTTGTCCTCAGTCAGCGAGAGATAAGTTGGAGGACAGGTTCCTGCAGTTGAGGCAGGGAAGCAGGACAGTTTTGGAGTATTATCGGGAGTTTACTCATTTAATCCACTTTGCGGATTCGTACCAACTGGATGATGCAGGCTATGCAAAGAGGTTATACAAGGGCTTCATGATGACATAAGGCAGGCCCTCCTCTTAATCTCTGATGGGAGTTTGGCCAGGCTCTTGGAGATGGCCAAGAAACTAGAGGCAGACCAGCTCGTTGTTCGGGGCCGGAAGAGATCGGCCAATGACACTGTTATCGGCGTTAGGAGAGACCCGCCGAGAGGTGGAGTTATTTGAGAAAAGAGGAACGGGCATCAGCCCTATCAAGAGAGCAGGCGGAGCAGAGGACCCCACTGGTGTTGGCTCCTCATCTACTACAGATGAGGGAGATGCCGAGGGCAGTGGAGGAGCCACCGACATGTTATCGTTTCAACCAGCCAGGGCACATTCGGAGGAACTGCCCTATGAGAGGGGCACCATTACCAGTACCCCAGGAGGCACCACCTGCTCGGCAGTTTGGTTGGCAGGGATGTGCCCGGGGCCGTGGATTCCAGGGGATAGAGCGCAGGCAGGACAGGGGGCACGTTTATTCCATGGATCTGGCACAGCCCCGAGACTCGGAGAGTGTAATAGCAGGTACATCAAATTTTCCGTTTTAAAGTTCTTTTCTTTTTAAGATGAGACTATGTAGATTTGAAACAGTTTAAATTCTAAGTAAGAATCTTGACCTAGATAACTAAGAATACTCTAATGAACTCAGGAGTAGTGTTGGTATGTGGCAAGCCCACCCACACACTCGTCTACACGGGGGCATCACACAATTTTGTTTCAGAGGACTTCGTCAAGAAGCTGGAGGTTGTTAGATTTTATGAAGGAGTTACAAGGAGGGTGCATCTCCCCAATGGGATGGTGGTCTGATCTACTGCAAGTTGCATCCTGAGAGTGACCATCGAATGGTTGACCCTCGAAGCCCCGGCAATGACCCTGAGCTTTCCAGACTTTGATCTCATTGTGGGTATGGCATGGCACGCCGAAAACCATGCTCAGATTAACTGCCCGGCGAGGAGGGTTGTACTAAGATGTGGCGATGTTTATGCAACGTTTGAAGGTACTTATCATGTTTACTGCCTCATTCTCTCTTCTATTCAGGCAGTCAAGGCCCACCTGCATGGAGATGAGGTTAACCAGGTGCTGTTCAAGATGGCTGAGGTCAAGGGCTCCATTGCTGATATTCTGGTGGTTCGAGACTTTACTGACGTATTCCCAGAGAAGCTTCCAGGGTTACCACCGCATCGAGAGCAGGACTACAAGATTCAGCTCATGTCGGGGGCTACGCCGTTATTGAGAGCAGCCTATCATATGCCCCCGAAGTAGCTGGTAGAGTTTCGAAGCCAGTTATAGGAGAAGGTAGAAGCAGGATTTGTCAAGCTGAGCTCCTCTCCTTGGGGAGCTCCAGTTTTATTTGTGAAGAAGAAGGACGGCACGCTCCGCTTATGCATTGATTACAAAGCCCTGAACAGGCTCAAAGTCCGAAACACATATCCCCTGCCCAGGATTGACGAGTTGTTTGACCAGTTTGAGGGAGCTCATTGGTTTTCGAAGTTGGATCTGTGATCAGGATATTACCAGCTGCGTATACAGGAGGACATTTCGAAGACAGCCTTTAGCAGCAAATATGGGTTATTTGTGTTCATATTGATGCTCTCCAGCCTCAAGAATGCCCCTCCGTGTTCATGAGCTTGATGAACCGGGCATTCGAGGCTTACCTTGACTTTTTGTCATAGTTTTTATAGATGGCATCCTCATATATTCAAGGACTGAGGAGGAGCATGCTCCCCACCAGGCACTGACCTTGGACAAGCTTCGGGAGCACAGGTTGTTTGTAAAGTTCAGCAAGTGCTAGTTTTGGTTGAAGGAGGTGGCCTTTCTGGGCCATATTATCAGTGGAGCAGGCTTATCAGTGGATCTTGTGAAGGTTCAAGCAGTTTGAGATTGGCCACCTTTGAAGACAGCCACCGATGTAAGGAGTTTTCTAGGACTTGCCGGCTATTACCGGAAATTCGTAGAGGGGTTCTCCCGGATTGCTCTCCCGCTCAAATACCTGACAAAGAAGGAGACTGCATTCGTTTGTATGCCGCGGTGTGAGGCTGCTTTCCAGGAACAGAAGGGCCGGCTCACCTCGGATCCTATTCTTTCCCTTCCATCCGGGAGGGAGGGATTTCAGGTTTACACTGATGCTTCATACCAGGGTATAGGTGTCGTTCTGATGCCGAATGGGCACGTGATCGCTTATGCTTCCAGACAGTTGAAGAAGCATGAGCTAAACTATCTGGTGCACGACTTGGAGTTCGGAGCGGTGATTTTCGCTCTAAAAATATGGAGACACTACCTCTACAAGGTTCACTGTGATATCTTTTCAGATCATAAGAACCTGAGATATGTGGACACTCAGATGGAGCTGAATATCTGACAGAAGCACTGGGTAGAGTTCCTTTAAGACTATCAGAATACCATGCATTACCATCCCGACAAGGCAAATTTGGTGGAAGACGCTCTGAGCCGAAGATCCACCACGTCTGGGGCAGTGCCTAGTTGATGGCTTTGGAGCTGGTACGTATGTTGGAGGAGATGCAGATATCCCTGGTATCCAGGGATGATCTATAATTGTACAGGGAGTACCTCGCGTCGATGAGTACCACATACGACATTCGGGAATGCATCAAGGACGGGCAGAGGCTGGATGCAAGGATGGAGCCCATTTTCAGAGCCTTGTAGGAAGGCACAGCTGGGGATTATTCACTGATAGATGGGCTGCTTTGTTTTAGAGGCAGAGTTTATATACCGACAGGAGACCGGATTTGGGAGGACATCATGGTAGAGGCTCACTGCAGCAGATACTCCGTACACCCGGGTATCATGAAGATGGCAGCAGATCTGAAGAAGACCATGTTTTGTCCTGGCTTGAAGAAGTACATAATATATTTTGTGACGCATTGCGAGGCTTTCCAGCTGGTAAAGGCAGAGTGCAGGAGTCCTGCCGGGTTACTGCAGCCACTCCTATTGCCGAAGTGGAAATTTGAGGATATAGCCATGGACTTCATACACGGGCTACCTCAGTCGCATGCAGGGAACGATTTGATTTGGGTCGTCGTAGACAGGCTGACAAAGCTAGCCGGGTTTATCCCAGTCAGGAAGGACGCTCCGATATTTGATCTGGTGCGAAAGTTTGTGGAGCAATTTGTATGCCATCATAGAGTGCCCAAGACGATCGTATTGGATCGAGATGGGCATTTCACGTCCAAGGAATGCAGGTCAGTTCAGGCTTACCTGGGCTCTTGGTTGATGTTTAACACAACCTTCCAACCTCAGACAGATGGACAGACAGAGCGTGCCAACCAGACTTTGGAGGATCTTCCGCGCTTATGCATTCTGGATCGCGGGGAGCCTTGGGAGAGACTGTTGCCACTGATCTAGTTCTCCTACAATAACAGTCATCAGTCCAGTATACGCATGGCCCCTTATGAGGCTCTGTATGGATGAAGGTGTCGGACCCCTCTATCTTGGGTCCACGATGAGGACCTCAAGGCTCTTGGCTCGGAGTTTGTGGAGGACATTGATACTCAGGTGAGGCTGATACGGGATAGGATGTTGGAGGCTCAAAGAGGGCAGGACAAGTACTATAATGCACAACATCGGCAGGTGAAGTTCTTTCTAGGAGACCGGGTGTTCCTGAAGATTCGGTCGATGCATGGAGTTTCTTGGGTTCGAAGGCGGAAGTAGCTCAGTCCTAGATATATGGGGCCATACAGGATCCTATAGCATGTAGGCCCCTTGGCCTACAGGCTGGAGCTTCCGCCAGAGTTAGCAGGACTACATGATGTCTTCCACGTCTCTTCCCTTCGAAGAGCTTTGCTACGGCCTGAACACCTGATTTCTACTACGGATGGTCCTGTGGCGTCAGATAGGTCAGTCAGCATGGAGCCGGTCAGGATTGACGATATAACGGTACGGACCTGTGACACAAGAGGGTTCCGCAGGTCATGGTCTTTTGGAAGAACCATGGACAAGAGGAGCACATGTGGGAGCCACAGGACTTGATGCAGCAATGGTACCCGGAGCTTTTCACGTCAAGTAATCCCTTTAACCTCTCGGGATGTCACATTATTTTTCTTATTTATACTTGAAACCCCATAGGCCTAACTTGAATTTTGGAGAACGAAATTTTTATTTTTATGTATTGGGATTTATAACAACCCTCAGACTTCTAGACCCTTAGGATGGTTTTGTCAAGACTGGGTCATGACAAAACCCTGGGAAGCGCTAAAGGGTCTAGTGACACCCAATGTAACACCCCAAAAGTACGGGCTAAGAGTCGAGCCGAGCTCGACAAGATCGTCGAGCCGAGCTCGACGAAATCATCAAGTAGACCGATGGCATTTTGGGAGGAGAGCATTCATGGACTGGGGAGACCAGGGCCTCCCTCTCTCCTTTTCCAAAGCATTATTCAAATTCCCCATTCAGTATAGAGAAGACCAGGAGTTGTTTTTGTCGCTGTTCATAGGCTGGAACAATGCATTCACCCATGGATGAAATTGTCATTAGTTGCCATTAATGGAGCCATGAAGAAAGACACCTCCCCTCCCCTCTCTGTTTCCTTTAAAAGCTTTACTGGGCACCAAGGAGTCATTTCCACTCATTCCCCGGTAGTTTCAAGCTACTTGGCTATGTCTTTGCAGAATCCTGATTGCCTCCACCACCGGCCATGGAACACCAACACCAAACCCGTCGACAAGCACGATTGAAGGTCGATTTCTCCCCCTCTCCCTCGGTGCTAGGATCCTAGATCAAATAGGAGAGATTTAGGGCTCAATTGAGCCCAATCCAGTGAGCTTTTTCCTAAAATTTTAGGGTTTTTTCTCACCTCTTAGGTTTGCCAAAAACAACCTCTCTGACGGTCGTGCCGCCGCCTGGCGATAGCCACCACCTCAACGAAGGCGGTGGTGGCCGGCCAGGGAGATGGTCGGGTGGCCGACGGTGGCACTTGGAAAAGACTCCAGGTTGGGGCAATCTGCGTCGTTGGCTCAAGGAAGAAGAAGCTGGGATGACGTCCGTCCCTTCTTTAAGATGCGTGCTGGCTTAATATAATATCATTTTTATATTATTCATTTATTTCATCCCTGTCACACTAATTGCATGAGTTAGAATTAAATATTTAAAATACATATATGTATTTTCTAGAAAAGTGCTCTGATTGGCCCGCGAACAGACTCTTACTGTGGTTGGTTCTGTGAGTCGATCGCCGCGGGCTTGCTAGGGTAGGCAAGTGCACCTATCGCAAGTAGTACTCGATATTCGGGAGAATACCGAGGTCGTATTATTCCCGGGAACGGGTTGATTACCCCTACTCCTCCGAAAACACTATTATTTTACTGAAATAGAAGTTGAGGGTTTTAAGTAAAATAGGAACGAAAATAGATTTTAAGAAAATAGTCGATGAAGAGATAACTCCCGGCATCGAATTGCGTTAGGATTAAAAATAGATTTGAATAACTAGATATCTAAAGTTTCAATTTAATTAATGTGGAAACTTGGCCGTGGAGGTTCAAAATAATGAGCTCACCTATCTCTAGGAATATCGCTCACCTAGACATTAGGGCTATTCGACCGGGCTCTCGTCCGACGAAGGATTCCCCTTAATGCCCGCAGTACGCTAAGAACCCTGCTATTGGGTGGGGAACCCAATCCGGTAGAGTTAGCGCGCCTCCTCTCTCGAGGGTTAGTGTGGAACTCTATCTACCAAGGGGTGATCTATCCATATGCACAGCCTCTCGGCTAGCTAGCGTATGGATACGGAAATAGAGCCCACACATCGATATGTGGGTCTACGCGTCGTTAACCCGTGGTAAACCTTAAGTTTTTAATTAAATTGAAAAATTAGACATTTGGTTATTTAAAACATTTTAGATCCCAAAGCTCTTCGATACCGAGGGCTAAAAGCAATTATCCACTCATCGGAATGGGGATAGCTTATATGTTTGGTTGTGCGAGCGTCCTAAACTATTCGCTGAAGGGTTATAAAGAAAATAAGAAGAAAAGTAAAATATCCTAACATTAGAAAAGTTATGACAAATAAACACACCCGCACTGATTCAAACATATAACAAGAGACAGAAATAAAACTAAGTTACACATAACATAAATTGCATAATTGACATTTGCAGGTCCCACTCAAACGAGTGGGAGCAGAAAATTAAAGCTGAAAATTGCATGTCCTACTCAAACGACTAGGACTGAAATAAAAGCGAGTCCTACTCAAATGAGTAGGAGAAAATAAATGTGATTACAGGGCTTTCTTAAATATTTACATCAAAATAAAGTCCGACCATTTAACTCCTAGCGAGTAGGCGGAAAATCAAATCCAGCCATTTAACTCATTTGAGTAGGCGGAAAAATAAAGAATGAAAATTACAAGTCCTACTCAAACGAGTAGGACTGAAAATACAGACCGGCCATTTAACTCAAGTGAGTAGGCGGAAAAATAAAGAATACAAATACTTGCTTGAATAAGATCCAGCCATTTAACTCAAGTGAGTAGGCGGAAAAAATAAAAACAACACACGCATTCTACTTGAATAAAATCCAGCCAATTAACTCAAGTGAGTAGGCGGAAAAATAAAAACAACACACGCACTCTACTTGAAAGTAACTACTCACACACTCAACATAAATAAACACACACACACACACACACACACTTGCATAATTTAACTTAGGAGCTGAAAAATATCTCATACACGCACACACTCGTGCTAAAATAATTGCAAAAATCAAAGTTATCGAAAAATTAAAATGACTGCATTTCTACCGCTGGAATTCAGTAGAAATGCATAAAAAGGCAAAATAAAAATTGTTTGTGCAAACAGTTTTCAAATTAAAGTGAGAAAGGCAAGTGCCCGAAAAATTAAAACGTTTACATTTTTACCGTTAGATTTTGATAGAAAAGCTTAAAATGTGAAAATAAAAGTTGTTCGAGCGAAAATATTTTTTTTTTGTAATTACTTAAAATGAAAGTTGATGAAAAATAAAAATAACAATTTATACATTACTATAGCCTTGTAAAATGGTTTAAAAAGTGGGAGTAAGCTAAAAAGAAGCAGTAGTTTTATAATTAAAACAAAGTAAAAGCTAAATTAAGAGGTGTGAAAATCACCTTTTTAAAGTTTTACAAGTTCATAAGAACGCATTTTAAAGCATGAAAATCCTAATTCTAACCAACTTTTAAGAGTTTGAGGATGAAAATGGTCATAATAACGGCTATAAATTTTGTTATGATTGAAAGGAAAACAAGAACATTTTCGTTTTAAAACATGAAAGTGTATAAGATTGATGAAAAGGGGGCCTTTAGAGAAAATTCAGAGCATATAAGGATGAGAAAAATATCTATTTTATTAATAAAAGAAGTTGATTATAGGAGCTTAAACAAACTAAATTCAAAAAGGGGGGGAAAGAGAATCCTTACATAGCACTAGAGCAGCTCTAACGGCAGCCCTTATACAACAAAATGGTTCGGATTTTTGGAACCCTGAACTCATACAGCAGCTGCCATTTTATAGGCAAAAATTTCCAAGTACACGCCCTGCGACACGGGCGTGTCGGGGGGCATGTCAGTACTATTTTACAGCGGAATTCGGCGATCTGACGGATTTGACGGCGATTTGACTTTCTGGCCGAAAACACGGCGGTCACGCCCCAGGTCACGGGCGTGACGGTGGGCGTGTCGTTCGGCGCTTAAAGGCGTTGTTGACTTCGGGATTCGCCGGCGGCAGTTTGTCGGGCTGACACGGGTGTGGCGCACATCGGACACGGGCGTGTCCCTCTTGGGTTCGACGAACGTTGAGCGTGAAACGGTGACCTGGCTGGCACGGGGCGTGTCGGGCCACATCGGACATGGGTGTGTCCCTCTTGGGTTCGACGAATGTTGAGTTGAAATTGTCGAGCTGGATGGACACGGCTTGGTCACGCCCCGTGTCGAATTGACACGGGCGTGTCGAATCATTGAATACGGGTGTGTCAGGCTTTTCACTTCAAAATTGGCTTCTTTTCGGGATTTTGAGCTGTCACGCCCTGGTCACGGGCGTGACCAATATGTCACGGGCGTGACATGACATTTTTTTGCAGATTTTGATTTTTTTCCTGACAAATAAAATAAAACAAGTTGGTATAATATTTACAAAAATAGGAGCAATTTATTGAATAAAAACAAGTAGAAATGACAAAAATTAATTAAAACGACTTAAGTAATGTACATAAAAATAGGTATATTTACAATTCATCAAATACCCTCATACTTAAGCTTTTGCTATTCCATAGCAAAAGTTTGAGATGAACTTATAAGGAATAAAAAAAAACTCTAAGTTTAGCTACCGCTTAATTAATTATAAGAGAGATCTAAATAAATAAACGGGGTGTAAGAGTTAAGTCCTAAATTTATGAAGATGATTTAAATAGCGCAAAGTTTTGGCCAAAAGACTTCTTGATATAATCAAATAGAAAGCAATAAGTGTAATGGTTATATTAACAAGAATAGTTTGGAATTATATGAACTTTTAGCCTATAGGAGTTTTATTGGAAATAATGCAATTTACAAATTATGCTCTCAAAAAGATTTTTGAATTAAATCTAGAATCGTGAAATTGGGTAAGAGGGTTGATGTTGGTTTATGAAGAGGGTTTTGATTTTTGAGGCGAGATAATTTTTTCTCGAACCTCCATGTTTTTTTGGATTATTAGGAAAACGAAATCTTATTTTCCTAATATCGATTTTTTTCAACTTCATAATAAATTTTAACCCAATGTATATGTGTAGGAGTAATGAATTTTATCCTCTTACTCCATAACATATAATTTTTTTAATCTATTAGGTGCCTATGTTTACGGAACGAAATCGTATTCCCATTGACATAGGATCTTTTAAGGATAACAATTTTATCATGCCAAGTCGGTCATGATAAGGACGGTGAGAAAAGAAAACTATATTTTTTATTAAAAAACAATTTTGAGAGCAACCTTAATAAATTGTAAGTTCCAATTTTTCAGAAAGCTAAAAGTAAACATAATTGAATCCTATAATCGTTATTTTCTAACATAATACACGTGCTCCTATCAATGAAAAATTAGAAGTAGTGCCTAAAATGAGTTCGCTATTTTTAACAAAGCATAATGAATTCTTTAAAACTTAACCCCGAATATTTAAATTTTTCAATCAATAATTAACAAACGAATAACAAACAAATAATTAATAAAATTCACATATAAATAAACTCAAAGCAAAATTTTTGGATAGCAAGAAAATTAAGGATGGTATATTTAATTTATTTGTTTCAAAATATTTTTTTTGGTTTTTTTTTAGAGTTTTTTCATCATATTTTTTGTGTTTTTTCTTTATTATATCTTTTTTTTTTGTTTTTGGTTTTGGTTTACTCAAAATTTTTTTTTTGAATTTTTGTTTAGTTTTTCTTTTTTTTTGGAATTTTTTTTTGAAATTTTTTTTATTTTTTTATTTTGAACTTATTATTTTTTTAGATTTTTTAGGTTTTGCGGAAAGTGTGAGAAAAAGAAACGGTATTCACAAGAATGAGAGAGAAAAGGAAGGTGGAGAGAGAAGATTATTTACAAAAATATTTACACAGATTTTTACAAAATGAAACTAAAAATGTTTTTGGAATTTTGGTTTTATAATTTTTTTGGAGCTTTTGTTTTATATATTTTTTTGAATTTTTTTTGTGTTTTACAATTTTTTTGGGATTTTTGGTTTAAAAAGATATAAAACAAAAACATTTTAGAGACAGAAAAGAAAAAAAACTTAGGTTTTTGGGATTTTGTTTTCATTTTCAAATTTGTTTTGGGATTTTGTTTTCATTTTCAAATTTTTTTGAAGTTTTTGTTATTTTTATAGTTTTTTTTTTGTTCGTAATTTTTTCTTATGTTTAAAGTGCAGAAAATAGAAAGACCGTGAAGAAAATAGAAAGACAGTGCAGCAAATAGAAATATGAAAAAGAAAGCGAGAAAACACCCTCATACTTAAGTCCAACATTGTCCCCAATGTTGTAACGTAAGTATGCGAAACAAAACAGGTAAGATAATATATACAAAGAAAAGAAAGAAATGGGGGGTAGAAGCTTCCCTGATAGGAGGTGGGGAAGGCGCAGTTTAAGAACTCTGAGGATCGGTCCGTTTTGGATCGATCACCTCCTTTCCGCTATGGATGGTTATAGCGTTGATATTTTCCCACGGATTGGGCTCCGTGTTTCCCGGCAGTGCCCCGAGCGCGCGCTCGGACATCATTCGCTCTAGCTGTCCAACCTGGAGTTCTAAGTTTTTTAGCGATCTGGTGATGTTCTGGATATTTGACTCGTTGGAAGCTATATATTTAGAAAAATTATCCTCCATCGGGGAGGGTTTTGGAAGAGGGGGAGGCGGCAAAAATCCAGGCGCGAAAGAATTGGGGGGGCGCTGCGCATTATTCGGATTGCTCCATAAGAAGTTGGGGTGGTTCCTCCAACCCGGATTATAGTTATTGCTATAAGGGTTGTTATTGGGGTTGAAGGAAGGTCGCCCAGCATTTCCCACATGGTCTACGAATTCATTTGCAACGCCGGCATTAGGGGGAATCGCCCAAGGAGGAGTGGTGGAGGCAGCAGACATCTCTGCCACCTGCTTTGTCAGCCTTTCAACTTGAAGGGCTAAGTAGGCAGTGGCATCCACTTCGAAGAGGCCGACCGCCTGCTTGGGACGTCCCCGAGGGACGTTCCATTGGTAGGCGTTCATAGCCATCTCTTCAATAAGAGCTTGGGCAGTCTCGGGGGTCTTATTATTCAAGGTTCCCCCGGCAGCCGCTTCAATCATTTGACGCGTCTGATAATTAAGCCCATTGTAGAAGATTTGGACCTGCAACCACGCAGACAGCGCGTGGTGCGGACACTTGCGGAGGAATTCCTTAAAGCGCTCCCAAGTCTCAAAAAGAGACTCAGAATCGTTCTGCACGAACGTAGAAATGTTCGCTCGCAACTTTGCAGTTTTGGCGGGCAGAAAATACTTCGTTAAGAACCGCTCCGCAAGCTCGGCCTAGGTGGTGATACATCCTCGTGGGAGGGAATTCAACCACGCCTTAGCTTTGGATCTGAGGGAGAATGGAAAAAGGTGCAAACGAATGACGTCATCAGTGACGCCATTAATCTTAAAAGTGTCGCAAATCTCCAAAAAACTAGACAAATGAACGTTTGGGTCCTCATCCGGCTGTCCATCAAACTGCACGGCGTTTTGGATCATTTGGATAACGCTCGATTTGATCTCAAAATTATTGTTCGCCACCGTCGGGCGAACAATACTGGACCCAGAATCGTCCAAATTTGGTCGGGTGTAATATGACATTATGCGCTCAAGGGCCGCGTTCGGATTGGGGTCGGCCATAGCAACGGCAGAGGGTTCTCCGATGGATTCTTCGGGATCCAAAGAGGGATTTCGGCGTTGAGACCGAATACGCGCAAGAGAGCGTTCGATCTCAGGATCGAAATCCAAATTTTCGGACTCCGAAGGCTGTCCACCGGTCATACACCCTAAAAGGGAAAGCAGAAAATTAACTTCTTTTTTTTGGATTTTGAAGAAAAGTTTTAAGTTTTTTTTAGTTTTAGAAATATAGGTAAAAGTAATAGAGTTTGGATTCGGCATAACAACTCAAAGAGAACTCCCCGGCAACGGCGCCAAAAACTTGATTGGCCAGCGAACAGACTCTTACTGTGGTTGGTTCGGTGAGTCGATCGCCGTGGGCTTGCTAGGGTAGGCAAGTGCACCTATCGCAAGTAGTACTCGATATTCGGGAGAATACCGAGGTCGTATTATTCCTGGGAACGGGTTGATTACCCCTACTCCTCCGAAAACACTATTATTTTACTGAAATAGAAGTTGAGGGTTTTAAGTAAAATAGGAACGAAAATAGATTTTAAGAAAATAGTCGATGAAGAGATAACTCCCGGTATCGAATTGCATTAGAATTAAAAATAGATTTGAATAACTAGATATCTAAAGTTTCAATTTAATTAATGCGGAAACTTGGCCGTGGAGGTTCAAAATAATGAGCTCACCTATCTCTAGGAATATCGTTCACCTAGACATTAAGGCTATTCGACCGGGCTCTCGTCCGACGAAAGATTCCCTTTAATGCCCACAGTACGCTAAGAACCCCGTTATTGGGTGGGGAACCCAATTAGGTAGAGTTAGCGCGCCTCCTCTCTCGAGGGTTAGTGCGGAACTCTATCTACCCAGGGGTGATCTGTCCATATGCACGGCCTCTCGGCTAGCTAGCGTATGGATAACGAAAATAGAGCCCACACATCGATATGTGGGTCTACGCATCGTTAACCCGGGGTAAACCATAAGTTTTTAATTAAATTGAAAAATTAGACATTTGGTTATTTAAAACATTTTAGATCCCAAAGCTCTTCTATACCGAGGGCTAAAAGCAATTAGCCACTCATCGGAATGGGGATAGCTTATATGTTTGGTTGTGCGAGCGTCCTAAACTATTCGCTGAAGGGTTATAAAGAAAATAAGAAGAAAAGTAAAATATCCTAACATTAGAAAAGTTATGACAAATAAACACACCCGCACTGATTCAAACATATAACAAGAGACAGAAATAAAATTAAGTTACACATAACAGAAAATTGCATAATTGACATTTGCAGGTCCCACTCAAAAGAGTGGGGGCGGAAAATTAAAGCTGAAAATTGCAAGTCCTACTCAAACGAGTAGGACTGAAATGAAAGCGAGTCTTACTCAAACGAGTAGGAGAAAATAAATGCGATTACAGGGCTTTCTTCAATATTTACATCAAAATAAAGTCCGACCATTTAACTCCTAGTGAGTAGGCGGAAAATCAAATCCAGTCATTTAACAAAAGTGAGTAGGCGGAAAAATAAAGAATGAAAATTACAAGTCCTACTCAAACGAGTAGGACTGAAAATACAGACCGACCATTTAACTCAAGTGAGTAGGCGGAAAAATAAAGAATACAAATACTTGCTTGAATAAGATCCAGTCATTTAACTCAAGTGAGTAGGCGGAAAAATAAAAACAACACACGCACTCTACTTGAATAAAATCCAGCCAATTAACTCAAGTGAGTAGGCGGAAAAATAAAAACAACACACGCACTCTACTTGAAAGTAACTACTCACGCACTCAACATAAATAAACACACACACACACACACACACACACTTGCATAATTTAACTTAGGAGCTGAAAAATATCTCATACACGCATACACTCGTGCTAAAATAATTACAAAAATCAAAGTTATCGAAAAATTAAAATGACTGCATTTCTACCGCTGGAATGCAGTAGAAATGCATAAAAAGGCAAAATAAAAATTATTTGAGCAAAAAGTTTTCAAATTAAAGTGAGAAAGGCAAGTGCCCGAAAAATTAAAACGTTTACATTTTTACCGTTAGATTTTGATAGAAAAGTTTAAAAAGTGAAAATAAAAGTTGTTCGAGCGAAAATATATTTTTTTGTAATTACTTAAAATGAAAGTTGATGAAAAATAAAAATAACAATTTATACATTACTATAGCCTTGTAAAATGGTTTAAAAAGTGGGAGTAAGCTAAAAAGAAGCATTAGTTTTATAATTAAAATAAAGTAAAAGCTAAGTTAAGAGGGGGTGAAAATCACCTTTTTAAAGTTTTACAATTTCATAAGAACGCATTTTAAAGCATGAAAATCCTAAGTCTAACCAACTTTTAAGAGTTTGAGGATGAAAACGACCATAATAACGGCTATAAATTTTGTTATAATTGAAAGGAAAACAAGAACATTTTTGTTTTAAAACATGAAAGTGTATAAGATTGATGAAAAGGAGGCCTTTAGAGAAAATTCAGAGCATATAAGGATGAGAAAAATATCTATTTTATTAATAAAAGAAGTTCATTACAGGAGCTTAAACAAACTAAATTCAAAAAGGGGGCGGGGGAAGAGAATCCTTACATAGCACTAAAGCAGCCCTAACGGCAGCCCTTATACATCAAAATGGTTCGGATTTTTGGAACCCTGAACTCATACAGCAGCTGCCATTTTATAGGCAAAAATTTCCAAGTACACGCCCTCCGACACGGGCGTGTCGGGGGGCGTATCAGTACTATTTTACAGCGGAATTCGGCGATCTGACGGATTTGACGGCGATTTGACTTTCCGGCCGAAAACACGGCGGTCAAGCCCCAGGTCACGGGCGTGATGGTGGGCGTGTCGTTCAGCGCTTAAAGGCGTTGTTGACTTCGGGATTCGCCGGCGGTAGTTTGTCGGGCTGACACGGGCGTGGCGCACATCGGACACGGGCGTGTCCCTCTTGGGTTCGACGAATGTTGAGCGCGAAACGGTGACCTGGCTGGCACGGGGCGTGTCGGGCCACATCGGACACGAGCGTCTCCCTCTTGGGTTCGACGAACGTTGAGTTGAAATCGTCGAGCGGGATGGACACGGCTTGGTCACGCCCCGTGTCGAATTGACACGGGGGTGTCGAATCATTGAATACGGGCGTGTCAGGCTTTTCACTTCAAAATTGGCTTCTTTTCGGGATTTTGAGCTGTCACGCCCTGGTCACGGGCGTGACATGACATTTTTTTACAGATTTTGTTTTTTTCCCTGACAAATAAAATAAAACAAGTTAGTATAATATTTACAAAAATAGGAGCAATTTATTGAATAAAAACAAGTAGAAATGACAAAAATTAATTAAAACGACTTAAGTAATGTACATAAAAATAGGTATATTTACAATTCATCATGCTCAATAAAAAAGTTATAGCCCTTGAGGTCTACTTTAATTAAAAATTTGTTTCAACTAGTTTGGCTTAGTGATCTGACCTCAACACCCAAAATGATGCAGTCTATAATTAGGGATAGTTAGAGATTAAAATGAGTCCCCAACTTAACCACATGTCCAAATGACCTGAAATTTGGACAGGGAGTCAGTCTTGTCTACGCCTAGTACATATCGAAAAATGAGAATTTTTTGAGAAAACTTTTCTGTAGTTTTGGTAAAAATTTAATAATCCTAGTATAGTTTATTTAAAGGGCACAATACATCACCAACCCCCAAAATTTTGTGGATGGTCTTAGGGGTCACCACTGTTCATTAGTTAAAATATCAACCCATTTGAGTTTGATTTGACTGGGGTTTTATGTGACTAAAGTTTGGGCACTTTAGGGTGAGTTTAGGGTTTTTTATTCTTGGGGCATGGAGGGGTCAATCCTCACCCAAATGGGTTGGGGTTCTATCCAGAGTTCTAAGGTCAGTAGGGACACCCTCTCTTAGAGTTAGGGATGGGTTAGGGTGGTTGAGACCTAGTGCCCTAGTTCAAGCCTTGGATTGAGACTGTTAGGGTTTGTGAAGGACCTAGGGTGTTTAGGCTTTGTTTTGGCTTGGGGCTTACCCCATGTGTTTCTAGGGTGGAGCAATGCCCTAGGAAGGAATTTGGTAGTATTTTGACGCATGCATTCCACTTAAATCACTAGAACATTATTGGGGTCTATACACCTTAAGCAATAAATAAAGGGTCTTTTGACATTGGATTCTTATGAAATTTTGGTAGAAGTAATTTTATAGTGCTATTGACCTCTGAGATTTATTATAGGATGTTTAAAAAACAGTAGCTCATACTTGTAGGTATAATCTCCATCATGCTCTTTTTGATGATTTTGAATTAACTATGCATAGATTAACTTAGAATGATATGAAACTCTGACAAGGTTAATTAAATATAATTTAGAGGCACTAGTAAATTATTTGGATCATTTGGACATTTCCTCTTAGTACTTCATGTGTAAAGTAAACAAGTGCACCGTATTTTGGTAAAAAGATAATAAATAGTATACCTTGCTGTAAATTGTGTTTCTTAGACAGAGTACTTTTTATGGCATAAGGCAGCCTAGAAAATTATCACATATCATTTGGATGAGTTTATAAGAATATTTCTTCATAAGTGCACTTTAATGGAATTATTTGAAGTATTTTTATACATGGCTCACTGACCTTGGAATTGCATGAAACTTAGTCAGTATTGTTTTATGATCATTATAAGGCTCTGGTAATTTTTTATATAATTTCTGGACTATAATTTATGGTACTCCCTTCATTATCTAAAATTATATGAATTAACCTGAATTCATTATTTAGAGGTTATTACCTTTACAAAAGTCTGTGAAATTTGGAATTTACTGATATTTTGTTATGATATACTGTTCGTAATTTTTGGGTGGCCATAACTTGAGGAAATCTAGTATCTCGTGTTCAAAATTACCTATGGCCTAATTTTTGGGAAAATCTAATAAGTCTTTAAGTAACCCCCCGGAGCAAGTGATCATAGGTACGCCAGTTAATTTTTAAGTCTTCTCTTTCCTAGATAATTAAAGTTATAGATATAGAACCGATAAACTAGGAAAGAAAACCACAATTTGATTTCTAAGACTTTAAGTTACCCCCCAGGCATAGTTTTCATCAGTGGCAAGCCCGCCTATACACTGTTTGATATGGGTGCTTCGCACTCGTTCGTGTCGGAAGCCTTCGTGGAAGGGCTGGAAGGCATGGAGCGATTCGCAGGCCTGATGATGAGGATATGGCTACCTGACGGATCGGAGTTATTCACCATCTCCCGCTGCAACATGAAGGCGGAGATCGGAGGAAAGATATTTGAAGCACCAGCGACGATCATGAAGATGCTAGTCATTGATTTGATCCTGGGAATGACATGGTTGTGCTGGAATCATGCTCAGATTGACTGCATGTCCAAGAGGATTACTGTGAGGCATGGGGATTCCTACATCATCATCGAAGGTATTAGATCTATTCCCCCTCTCTTGCTGTCATCTGTGCGGGCCGTCAAGGCCCACTTCTAGGGGGAGGAAGTCTATGAAGTGTTGTATGAAATGACTGAGGCTAAGGGTTCCATCTCGGATATTCCGGTGGTGCGAGATTTTGCCGACGTATTTCCAGAGAAGCTGCCAGGGATACCCCCGCACCGGGAGCAGGATTTCCGGATATAGCTGGTGTCGGGGGCAAAGCCATCATCTAGAGCACCTTACCAGATGGCCCCGAAGGAGCTGACAGAGTTTCAGAGCCAGCTCTAGGAACTGGTGGAAGCCGGATTTGTCCGGCCAAGCTCTTCACCATGGGGAGCCCCGGTGTTATTCGTCAAGAAGAAGGATGGGACACTCAGATTGTGCATCGACTACCGGGCACTGAACCGACTGACAGTCTGGAACACCTATCCACTACCAAGTATAGATGAGTTGTTTGACCAGCTGGAGGGTGCGCAGTTCTTTTCAAAATTGGATTTGAGGTCGGGCTACTATCAGTTGCGGATCCAGGATGAGGACATACCGAAGACTGCCTTCAGTAGTAGATATGGGCTGTTCGAGTTTACAGTGATGCCCTTCTGGCTCACTAATGCACCGTCGGCGTTCATGAGC
The DNA here is from genome assembly GCA_039583875.1 of Platanthera guangdongensis. Lineage (NCBI taxonomy): Eukaryota > Viridiplantae > Streptophyta > Magnoliopsida > Asparagales > Orchidaceae > Platanthera > Platanthera guangdongensis. The sequence continues at coordinate 110,055,090 of CM077153.1, read as the reverse complement.
CTCATGAATCGGGTGTTCGAGTCATATCTGGATGTGTTCATCATTGTATTTATTTACGACATCCTCATCTACTCGAGGACAGAGGAGGAGCACACACGACATCTGGTGCTGACCCTGGAGAGACTATGGGAGCACTAGCTTTATGCGAAGTTCAGCAAATGCCAGTTCTGGTTGAAGGAGGTGGCCTTCCTAGGCCATTTCATCGGTGGTGTTGGGTTGGAAGTGGACCCGACCAAGATTCAGGCAGTTCGGGATTGGCCGCAGTTGAAGTCGGCCTCAGATGTGCGGAGTTTCCTAGGACTTGCCGGTTACTACCGGAAGTTCATGGAGGGATTTTCTCGTATTGCCCTTCCACTCACATCCCTGATAAGGAAAGATGTGCCCTTTGTCTGGACCCCGCAGTGCGAGGTGGCTTTTCAGGAGCTGAAGGATCGACTCACCTCGGCTCCTATACTTGCCCTCCCTTCGGGGAGAGAAGGATTCCAGGTCTACACCGATGCTTTCTACCAGGGCATGGGTGCGGTGCTGATGCAGAATGGTCATGTGATAGCATACGCTTCTCGGCAGCTGAAGAAGCATGGACAAAACTACCCAGTTCATGACGTAGAGATAGGAGCGGTCATTTTTTCACTAAAAGTCTGACGACACTAGCTGTACGACATCCACTACGACATTTACTCCAATCATAAGAACTTGAGGTGTGTGGATACGTAGAAGGAGCTGAATATCAGGCAGAGGTGATGGGTGGAGTTTCTAGCATATTAACAATACGAGATGCACTACCACCCGAGGAAGGCGAATGTGGTGGCAGATGCGCTGAGCCGAAAGGCCACAAACTCTAGAGCGGGTACGCAGTTGATGGTCTTGGAGTTAGTTCAGATGTTAGAAAAGATGCAGATATCATTGGTGTCCGAGGATCACCCAGAGCAGTACCGGGAGTACCTAGCATCGTTGGTTACCCCAGATGACATTCGAGACCGAGTCAGAGATGGGCAGAGGCAGGATGCTCAACTAGAACCTATATTCCGAGCCTTAGAAGCAGGCACAACTGGAGATTACTCGCTGAGGGATGGTCTAGTGTGTTTCAGGGGACGGATTTACATACCAGAGGTAGGCCAGGTCCGGGAGGATATCATGACGGAGGCTCATTGCAGTCGGTATTCAGTACACCCGGAAGTTACGAAGATGACTGCGGACCTGAAGAAGACCATGTACGGGCCAGGCATGAAGAAGTATATCACCTACTTCGTGACCCATTGTGAGGCATGCCAGCTGGTGAACGAAGAATGCAGAAACCCCGTAGGATTGTTGCAGCCACTCCCGGTGCCGAAGTGGAAGTTCGATGATATCGTGATGGACTTCATACATGGGCTTCCTCGATCGCGGACGGGAAACGATTCGATCTGGGTGATCGTCGACTGGCTGATGAAGGTAGCCAGATTTATTTCGATCAGGAAGGATGACTCGGTTGGTGTGCTGGTTCGGAAGTTCGTGGAACATTTCATCCATTATCATGGCGTACCCAGGTCGATTGTATCGGATCGGGATGGACGGTTTACGTATAGGGAGTGGAGATCAGTGTAGACGTACTTGGGCACTCGGCTGACATTCAGTACATCATTTCATCCCCACACTGATGGGCAGACAGAATGCACCAATCGGACCTTGGAAGATCTGCTGCGACTTTGAATATTTTATCGCGGTGAGCCCTGGGAGAAGTTGTTGCCACTGATCAAGTTCTCATATAATAACAACTACCAGTCCAGCATAAGGATGGCTCCTTATGAAGCCATGTACGGACGAAGGTGTAGGACTCCGCTGTCATGGATACAGGATGAGGATCTGAAAGCTTTGGTTTCGGAGTTTGTCGGGGACACTGAGGCTCAGGTGAGATTAATACGGGACAAGATGCTAGAGGAACAGAGCCGACAGGATAAGTATTACGACGTTCGGCATCGTCAGGTGGAGTTTCAGGTGGGGGACCAGGTGTTCTTAAAGATCCGACCAATGCATGGGGTTTCACGGGTGCGTGGTCGGAAGAAGAAGCTCAGCCCAAGATATATGGGGCCTTATAGGCTCCGGGAGCGGATCGGTCCCTTGGCATACAGGCTGGAACTGTAGCCGGAGCTGGCGAACCTGCACGATGTTTTCCATATATCCTCTCTCAGGAGGGCTCTACTATTCCTGGAGCAGCAAATTACGGCCACGGATGGGCCGGTAGCATCTGATCGGTCAGTTCACCTGGAATCGGTCCGGATCGACGACAAGGGGGTACGAGTCTTGCGCCGCAAGAAGGTCTCATTGGTCAAGGTCCTGTGGAGCAATCATGGGCGAGAGGAGCACATATGGACCCTCAGGACTTGATGCAATAGGGGTACCCGGAGCTTTTCAGTCGGGTATTACTCACAACCTCTCGGGATGTTACATTTTCCTTTCATATTTGAAACCCCGTAGGCCTAACTAGAATTTCGAGAACGAATTTTTTTGTTTATATATTGGGATTTGTAACATCCCTCAAATAACTATGCCCCTGGGAGTGGTTTTGTTATGACTAGGTCATGACAAAACCCTAGGAAGCCCAAGGAGGCCAAGTGAACCTAGTAATGAAGGTGAAACCACTATGGTCTGCAAATAGTATATTTCTGAAACCTCGTTTAAGATGATCATGGGGCTTCACCAAGGCTTCAAGACCCCCACCATGGTCTCACCAACCCATTGTAAGGTCCATTGGAGCCCTAAGGGTCCATTGGAGTCGACCTAGGGTGGCCAAGTTGACCTAGAATCACTCTAGGCCTAAATTGGGCAAGGTGCCCTAACTAAGGGCAGTGTAGCATAGTGAAGCCAAACTAACCCTACCAGGGTCTTCCTAGACCTAAAGTGGGGTCAATGGGTCACTAAGGACCCATGGAGGGAAGTCAATGTGATTAAGTTGACCAAAGTCAACTCTAACCCTAAATGGGTCAAACTAGCCTACTTAGGGTCAATTGACCCTCCCCTAGCCAAAGTGGACCCCACCCATACCCTACCAACCCTAGGTGAGGTCAATATTCCACCAAAGACCCATTGGGGTCAACCAAGAGTTTGGGTTGACCAAAGTCATCCCTAACTTTAATTTGGGCAAAGTACCCTTCCTAAGGGCAGGTGACCTCCAAAGTGTCAAGTCAACCCTACCCATCCCTACCTAGACCTTAGGAGATCTCAATAGGTCACCAAGGATCCAATGATGGTAACAGAAAAGGTCAATTTGACCTAGGTCAACCCTAGTCAAGGTTAGGTCAAACTTAGCCCAAATGGGCTAACCCAAGCTCAAGCCCTCTTTCCAATTGGGCTAGCCTTATTATCATTAAAATTATGAGTTAGTGGGCTGCCAATAGGCTGGATTGGTCAGCATGGTCAACCTATATGACTAGGAGAGAGAAAACGTCAACCTCACCTTAATGGAGGAGAGAGAGAAATGTGCAAGGGTGCCATTCATGGCCAAGGTGGCCAAAGGCCATACCCCATTGGCTGATCCAGCTCCACACTCACTTCAGGAAGACCAAGGGGCCAGATTGGAGGCTGTTCATGGCCGGAACAGTGCCACCATTCCATGGCCGAAATATGCCTTCAATGGCCATTAATGGCCATTAAAGCATTGGCCCTTCCCTCCACTTCTAAACGGCTGGATTCAACTCCTCTAGGGAAGAGCAGTAATTTCCAGCCATTTCCCGGCTAGATTGAGACCAGATTCACCCCCCCCCCCCCTTCCCACGCACCATGGCCGAGAGCCACCTTAAGATCCCATTAATGGCCACCACCAGCTAAACCCCTCCCCTCCCTCTTTTTATTGTCTTAAAAGCTTCCCTAGGCTCCAGGCTTTCGGTTCCACATCTTGCCCAAAGGAGACGATCAACTTCATAGTGATGTTGCAGAGCACTGGCGACATCTCCTCCACCAATGGCTTCCCGGTGATCGACGCGTCTCCATACCGCAAGCAAGGTCCTCCACTACCTTTTCCATGGGTAGATCTTAGCAATCCTTAGGGCCAAGGTTCGGGCTCAACTGAGCCCGAATGGGAGAGCTTTTTCTCAAGTTTTTCCACAAAAATTTACTTGTTGGGTTCTCCGGAATGGGCCCCTCCGGCGGCTGTGCCGCCGCCTGGCGACAGCCACCACCTCAACGGAGGTGGTGGTGGCAGTGGCTGGCCAGGGAGGTGGCTGGGTGGCCGGCGGCAGGGGTTTGAAGTTGGCCAGGAAGATTGAATCGAAGCCGTTGGCACGCGGGGACGATAACGGGATGTCGTCCAATAGTGCGCCAAGATTCGTGCAGATTAGAAATTAAACTATAGGTTTATATTATATATTTAAATATTTCTGTCACACTTTTCCAATTTAATGTTTAAATTTTTATAAATACTTAGAAGCTAATTCACAGAATATGGTCAACATAAAAATTGTTGCATGGAGAGTCTAGTTTACTGCAAAATTAGTTTAAACCAATTTGGGTGCCTGGTTTGACCAGGGCACTCATTTTGGTGGGGTCTATACCTAGGGCTAGACAGAAATTAAAGTGGGTGCCCATACTTCATCTCTGGTCCAAATGACTTGAAATTTGGACAGGGAGTCACCCTAGACCATATCTAGGTCCTGCCCAAGAATGCTAATTTTTGGGGATAATTGTTCTATAGTTTTGGAAATTATTTAATTTCTCTATGGTAAATTAATTTAGGGACCAAATGACCTCCAATCTCACCCAAATTTTGGTGAGTGGTGCTTGGGGCCATTATAAAGCTTTGGTTAAAATTGCATCTCATTTGGAGGGGGTTTGAATTGAAATCGTGCAAACCCTAACCTTTCCTTTAGAAGGGTATTTTGGTCAAAAAGTGCACTTTGGGTTTTGAGTGACCAAATCACCTCAACAGAGGTTGATATTGGGGCCACTGACTTGGCATGACTATTATCACCTTTCCATGCAAGATGGGGTAGATTGGAAAAGTTTTGCCCTAAGATCTAAGACCAAACCCTATGGAAGGACTTTTGTGCCTTGTGAAGGACATGAGGTCCAAAGACCTTGAATGAACTTAAAACTTGGTAGGGAGGGTGCTAGGGTAGATAAATCCATTTGGTAAAAATATTAGGGGATTTAGAAATCGGTAGGCCCCACAAAACCCTAACCCTAATTTAGGGCACAAACTTTGTAGTGCTAGAATAGGTTAGCAAAACTCCTTGAACAACAATGAAATTTGGGTGGTGTGGTCATAGGTGTAGATTGAACCTCTGGTAATTTAATTGGGAATTTTGGGTCATAAATTTTAGTACTTTCTTTATAAATGCATGATTTAACCCTAATTATTTATCTGAATTTTATGATCTCACTGCCCCTTGGAAGTTCATGAAAATTTGGCAGAGGGAATTTCAGACCTCATTGCTTATGTCTGAATTTTATTAAAATTTTTGAATATATATTTGCAGTACTTACTTCACAAGCTCATTAATTTGGAGAATTGTTCAATGATTTGCTTAGAGCTCATTACTTGCTAATAAATTATGAAACTTGACCTAGAGATGTTATATGTCCTTACAATCATCCTTGACTTTCTCAGAATTTTTGGAAATATTTTTGCTGCGCTTGCCTCTTAAAATTGATAAAAATAGGTTATATTAAAAAATTAGATTTAGAGGCTAAACCTTGTTGAGAAATTGGGAACCTTTGGATTTTATCTTAAATGGTCATATTGAATTTATCATAAATTTTGTGGAGCATTTGCTTGTCTGAAATTGGTACTTCATGTTCAAACCTGGGGTTTTTAGATTGCTAGATTATTTAAATAAATCATCATATAAAATTGGAAAATTATAAATTTCTGTGTCTAGGCTAAAAATGTCATGAAAACCCTCCAGTAATTATTATAGGGGTACTGGGTGATTATTTTGTGTACCTCCCATTTTACATGTCATATGACTTATCATGGTCTGCATTTAGTAAAACTGCAGAAATTGTGTTGTAGTATGAATATGGGCACATGAGCTGAGGTTAGTTGTTTCCTGGTTTGGATGAATAGAAATCAGTTCATCGTTGTAAGTTGGGATGAGTAGGGTGTTGGATTGGCTAGTGTTAGGTGGTGCTCGAGATCGACGAAAGATTGTCTTTCCCGTAGAGAGGAAGTGTCTAATACACTAGGGTTAGATCCAGAAAAAACAATTAAGGGTTGGAAAATCTGATACCAACCAATAATAGTAAGTTCCTTGTGAAAAAGAGCGTTGGGCGTAATCTCATCATAGTTCCTAGTACCTTCGAGAACCCTTCACGGTGTATACCTTGGGCAGTACTGGGCTAACCTAAACTGTAGGTAAAACTAAATTGCAAGAGTAACTAGTGTAACTAGGGGTTCACTTTCACTCACCTCGATGTCTCGAGATGTTAGGTTGGGTCACTCGGGCAGTAGGCTCGGTGGATTTTGGTGATGAGCAGGTTGGCCCGGCGAGCTTTGGCTCGGTTGTTGTTTGTGACGGATGGGTTGGTCCGGGGAGCTTTAGCTCGGAGGTGATACATCAAGGTTGTATGTGCATTAAGTAAAAGGTGGTGGGTCTTCGGTATTAGAGGGTCGATGCACTGACGCCAATATGCTGACTCGGCAAGTGTGGTTTAGCGCTTAGCTAAGTAAAGTCAGGTGCGCCTGCCGGCAAGAGTACGCAAGAGCTCCGCTTAGTACATCAGCATTGAGGTGTACGATAGGTCTGACTGGTAGTGCAATTACCAGTTTAGAGATCGGCGAGGCCCAACCCACCACTTCTGTTTGCCACTACGGAGGTATCCTGGGAGGTTTGGCTCCAGAAAGGGGGAACTAAAGGTCTGTGTATACAGAGTCGAGTGGGTGAGTTGCACTTGCATGTTCACATCATGGCATAATTGTATTTCATAGCATAATCATTGCATATAACCCGACACATATTGTATAAGTGGTATGGGACGCTTGCACAATAGGCCCTGCAAAACGACCCCTTGGTTTATAAGCTCGCGCGAGCATGCTTATAAGTTAGGGTTTATTTCAGTATCTTTGTATGTAGGATTGCTAGAAAACCGACACCTCATCGTATAAATTGGTATGGGACTGTTTATACGATAGGAGCCATGCAAAAGATCCCTTGGCTTATGGGTTTTCATATAAGTTAAGGTTACTTCCTTATTCAGTTTCTTTCATGCCTTTATTACTGCCATATATACTATAGAACTGCTAGATTAGTTCTGCCACCATCTGCTTATTGTTATTCTCCACATTCATGTCCTCTCCTTTCCTTCTCCTCGCTCGGTGCCTAGGAGCCATCGGGGAAGGGGCGGGGGATGATAGGACTTAGTATTTTAGACTAACGGTTTTCAAACCACATCGTTTTAGGGGACCGTGGAGCCCAGTATGGAGGAGCAGCCCTGGAGGTCAGCATGCTTGGAGATGGGGCAGTCTAGTACCGGAGTTCAGACGGCAGGGACTGTGAGTCCTGATCGCTACTAGTTGTTTTATTATTTTGCTTCCGCGATAAGGGATATGTAGTGAAGAGTTGATGTACTGGGAATGAGCCCAAGATTTTAGTATTTTCATTATATCTGTGGACACTCCCATCGTGGAGATTATTTACTATTTATGTGATTTATGTGTACTTGTCTTTAATTTATTGCTACAGTTGAGATCAATTTGGCCGGCAGGATTGGTGTTTTGTATTGATGACCTTCCCGGGCACAAAGGTGTCACCGCAAAGCGGCGGTTCTAGCCCTAAGTCCCCGGTGTTTCAAAGCGAAAAAGGGGGGTCTTACACAGGGCACATTATCGGTGAATCCGGTCAATTCCGTGGCTTCACCACCATCCCCGGGATGGCAACATCGTGAGAATTGTTTTAGTCTTTCTGACCACTGTCTAAGACTCCCGGCTATGCCAATGGCCAGTCCCTCTTTGGGTCTCTTGCACCGAACCACATTACCCATGTCCGATTCCACTTGCCCATTGCTCACTCTGCATAGTCACCTTAAGACGTATGCACGGGCCAAGCTTCTCTTGGATCCCAAAACATTCCAAACATCACATAACCCAATTATGTTCAAGGCTGGATCCCCGACCGCCAAGTTAGCAGAACAACGTTTCCGCTCAGATTTCCGGGTGCGTCTTGGAGTTAATCCCTAAGGATCCCTGTTGCAATCTACCATGTAGAAACCCGAAAACACAAAGCACGGAGTCCTCTCTGGAAAACAATACAATATGCAACATCACCGATCCAAACCAACACATCCGGGTAGGCTTCACACACAATGGCTATGTCCGTACTTCGGTTCCGGACTCTATATGCAACACAAGTGGGACTATTCAGGTCAACACCAAGGAACACCGCACACTCGCGAGAGCAGGTTTCCTTATGCTGAAGAAAGAGAGCTTCCCATGCTCAAGTAGAGAATAGTTACCCTTGTAGTTCACTTTTGCACCATGGGAATCTATCCGGATGGAAAGCTTCGCAAGGGAATTTCCTCCGCAGAGCCGGTCTCGGTTCTCGATTCGGTGCTTCGATGCTCCGTCGGCATCCAGAATCCTCCTCTTCCTTCCTCCTTGCTATCTCCTCTCTCTAACTCCTTAGAAAGAGAATGCTTAAGAGAAAATGAGGAATTAATCCTCAGTTCTCGGCCTTAACAAAGCAGGAACACACCTAGGTCGTCAGATCTTATTTAAAGAAAACGAATGGCTCAGATCCGCCCAAAATTCCTCAATCCTGGGCCGAACAAAGCATTGCACACGGCCGAGTCCCAGGCCATGTGCCCCCATCGAGGTACGATCGTCGAGCACAGAAAAGGACACGGGTCAAGACAAGCCCGTCACTCAACCTGACAAGCCCGTCACTCAACCTGACACGCCCATGTCGTGCCCTGACATGCCCGTTACCTAGGGGCGTGTCACAGATAACCGCCACACCAACCGTCACATCCCTTGGTAACACGGGTGGTGAAACGGGTATGCACATGCCCGTGTCATGCTTGACACGACCGTGTCGCTTCCGTGTTTCCTGCTATGTCCTTTTCTGAACACAGTCGGGCAACATAGAGAAAGACACGGCCTTGTACACGGCCTTGTACACGCCCATGTCCCAGGCAGTGTACCCCTACTAAGGCACCAAAAAATTCCTTTGGACGCGACCAGTTCGATTATGATTTTTGGGGTGTTACAGAAGGCCTGTCCACTTTCTCAAATATTACATTCTTATCTATTCCATGAGGAGAACTGTACATATGTTGGACAGTAGCCTAAATAGATTCAAAATTTGATGGTGCGTTAGGATTGAAGAATGCAGCAGGAGGTGCTTCAAGTTCTGGTGGTTGTTGATAACCAGATTCAGCAGTTTGATAACCCTCATACCATAGGGGAGGAAAGCCTAAAGCATCTCTTATATTGTTTGTGATCCATGTAGCTTGTTCAGCACTTACCTTAATCATGACTCTGTCCCCCTTTATGACTTCTCGCTCAACATGATCTCTTAGATCATTCTTATGAAATCGTACCTGTCCATCAACATAATTGATACCTGAAGTCGCAGTATTCTTGACTTTTAGCAAATTATTGTCCAAGTTTTTATAAGAATCTTTGATATCCTTAATGAGAGATGTAGAATGACTTTACAGTTTGTTATTGATGTTTATGCCAGTAGAATCAATTTTGGTTTCCAAAGTAGTGGTTTGTGTCTTAATTTCTCCAAGGTTGTTTCATGCATCACAATCAGATTTTCATTCAGTCGGTTCTGATTTTCAAGGACACTGCCTTGCTTGATTGCCAAATCATCTTGTAGTTGTTTGGCTTCCAGTTGTTGCTTTGCCAGATACATCATTGCATGGGATCCTTTCTCAAAGAAAGCAGTCATATCAGTTTTCAAAAGATTTACTTCGAATCTTATTGACTTGATCACTTGGGCTAGCTGAAATTACAACTCCTTGTTGCTTTCATCTATATATTTCTCTAAATCTTGTCGTTGCCTATCGAGCATAATCTGTAGTTGCACTAGCAAAGAGCTATGATCAATTGTAGAAGCTGATGGTGGTCTAGACTGAAGATATTGCTTGTAGCTCTTGCTCTTCTTCTTCATTTCCGAAAGTTTTCTTTCTTCTATTGATAAGCTTTTGCTTCCTCAGATTCAGAAGAACTGACCTCTTCAACTTGAGCTGTCTCTTTGGTTTTCTCAGTATCAGGGGCCAACTCCCCATCAACTCCTTTACCTTCTTGATTGATATGGATATTATTCATAGTAATATATGCATGCTAAATTTCAGCATCAGGTATCTCAATCTGAGATTACTCAATTCTCTCCTCCTGAATATTTGTATCTTTTGTCATAGGAACTTCTTCTTCATTTTCTTGTAGATTTGCTTCTCCCACCACTAGATCAGAGATTTCATGTGTAGGAGCTTGTGACTTTTCTAGGTCTTGAACCACATCCATTATGATTGTTATTGCTGTATCCATTGGCAATTCAATGAGGTTCTCCCCCACAGTTAATTCTCTTTCTGGGATGATCTCCCCCTGCACTTATGTACTGGTCTTAGGGGATTGCCAAGGAGATCAACCTTATACTTCCACTATATTTTCATCTGAAATGAAGTTTACCTCTTCTTCAGAATCACTAGTGGATGCTACTTCCTCAACCACTGATTTCTTACCTTTTATCTCCTTTTTTTGCTTAGGTGTTGGAGATTTCTTAGTCAAGACTCTGTCCCAGCTAGACAGGATTCTCAGGTCCATTCTCCTCATATGATTAATCTTAGTTCCATGTTTCAGATTGATGCAATCTGGAATTACCTTTACCAAATACAAACTAAGTATTTTGCCCATGTTAGGCTTATGAATTCCTTCTACAATCTTATCAAACAGCACTCTATTCCAGACAGATTTGATTTTGAAGATAATTCTAATCATTAGATTAAACATGACTTTGGAAAGTCTGTCATGTGCTCCAGTCTAGTAGAGGAGCACCTTGCCTACTATCTAAGATAAGATCTTTCCTTAGGAATTCATTCCCTTCCTGTTTAAAGTGTTTCCAAAACTAGTGGTTGGAGCTAGTCCACACCAATCTAGTGCCTCAGCAGACTTGTTTGAATCCAACTCATTATCCTGTGCAATTATTGGGATCTTAAAGACTTTAGCCAGTCTTTTGGTAGTTACCTTTATCTTTGCTCCTTTAACAATGGATTTTATCTTGTCAGAGTTAGAGTTTAATGAGTCATTAGAGTAAAATTCAGAGACCTCTCTCTTCCAGATCTTGGTTAGTTTTGAAAGAAGATACCCCAGCCCCACCTCATTCACAAAGTCAATCACTTTCTTTATATCTTCAGAAGCGGAGTTGAATGCGTTGCACACTAGTTTATATCCCTTGTTGATGTGATCGTCCATCTTTGGTGTCATTCTTGTTGAAAGATCTAGAGTTTGAAGGGTGTCGACTGAGGATTTCTAGGTCTCGATACACAACGATTAGTCTCTCAAAATTACTGGCGAGTGAAGTCGACAAAACCTAACACCTACTATTTATAGTATCAGTCTTTTGAAGGCGAAAAGGCGCGCTGCATTTTGTGATTTTCTTACTATTTGAAAATTTCTGGAGACGACAAAGAAAACCTAAGCTGTCGAGATGTGTCGACATAAGTCGACACAAGGTTTATGTTTCTCGACACTGACCTAAAGGTCTCGAAACTAACTTGTAATGTCTCGACATACATCGTCTTATCAGTGTCGACACATATCCGCTAATCAGTGTCGACACATAGTCACGTGTCTCGACACACCTTTTCTACTAGTGTCGATACACGCTGTGGTGTCTCGACACACCTGTACTAATAATGTCGACACACACTCTAGTGTCTCGACACAATTCTTTGACTTAGATAAACTTTGTGTTCTGACTTATATTGCTTGACTAATTAAAGTAAAAAATTTTAAATATTTGTATTCCTAATTAATCATCCTTTTAAGTGTAATTATTTTTTCAATATTCAACATGCCTAGTTCAAATTTAAAATAATTGAACTTACTTTCATCTAGGGGTTTTGTAAAAATATCATAAACTTGTCTTTCAGTTGGAATATGTTGTAAGCTTAAATTTTCTTTTTCTACATTTTCTCTAAGAAAGTGATATCAATTTTCTATATGTTTAGTTCTACTATGTGAAACAGGATTATTGGCAATATAAATTGCACTAGTAGAATCGCAGAACATAATAGATTTACTTAGCAATATACTGTAGTGCAGTAGTTGATGTTGAATCCACAACAACTGTGCATAGCAACTTCTAGCAGATATGTACTCTGATTCTGATGTAGAGATAGCAACACCTGTTTGATTCTTGCTACTCCAACTGATAAGTCTTTTCCCTAAAAACTGGCAAGTTCCAGAAGTGTTTTTTCTGTTTTCTTTACACCCTGCAAAATCTGGATCTGTGTACCCAGTAAGTTCAAAATCACTATCCCTAGTATATCAAAGCCCAATATTGGGTGTGCCCTTAAGATATCTCAGTATTCTCTTAACAGTAGTATAATGAGACTTGTTGGGGCATGCTTGGTACCTAGCACAGACACATGTTGAGAACATAGTATCTCGCCTACTAGCAGTTAAATACATGAGTGATCCAATGATGCCTCTATACAAGGTTTCATCAACTTGTTGTCTAGATTCATCCTTGTGTAGTGACACTGTAGAACCCATTGGAGTTCTCATGGTAGAAGAATTCTTCATCCTATATCTCTTAATCAACTCCTTAGTGAACTAAAATTGAGAGATGGATATTCCATCCTCAGATTGTCTAACTTGGAATCTGAAGAAGAACTTTAACTTACCCTTGCTACTCATTTCAAACTTGCCTTACATAAGTCTTGCAAATTTGCTACACAACATCTCATTGGTAGACCCAAAATTATGTCATCTACATAAATCTGGACTAAGATGCTTGATCCTTTGATGTACCTAAGGAATAGTATCTTGTCTTTCTTTCCTCTAAAGAACTTGTTATCTATAAGAGAGGTAGAGAGGGTCTCATACCAGGCTCTAGGTGACTGTTTTAACCCAAACAAAGCCTTGTGTAATCTGAAAACATAGTTTTTGTGTTTAGGGTCAACAAAACCTGGTGGTTGCTCTACATAGACTTCTTCCTTCAGTGTACCATTTAGGAATGCTGACTTTACATCCATTTGGTAGACCCTATATCCTTTGAATGCTGCATGGTCTAAAAACAATCTAATGGCTTCTAGACTAGCTAGAGGTGCAAAGGTTTGGTCATAATCTAATCCATCCTCTTGTCTATATCCTTTAGCCACTAATCTAGCTTTGTTCTTGACTATAACCCCATACTAATCTAATTCATTTTTATAGATCCACTTAGTGTCCATGATATTATGATCACTAGGTCTAGGAACTAGACACCAGACTTTGCATCTCTCAAATTGATTTAACTTTTCTTGCATAGCCATAATCTAGTTGGGATCTGAATTGGCATCTTCAAACCTTTTAGGTTCTACCTGTGAGAGAAAACTAAAGTATAGAACCTCATTGTGATGTCTACTTCTAGTAGTCACACCTAATCTGGCATCACCTATTATTTGATCTATATGATGATCTATAAGGTGTCTAATTGCTACTGGAAGGTGTCTGTCATCACCTAGTACTGCAGGAGGATTAGGGTGATTATCTTCCTCCCCCTGAGCAGTTGTAGTATCTTCTAAATGAATTTCTATATTTTCTCTAATGTCTAACTCTATGTTAGGTAAATTATTTTTAGTTTTTCCATTCTAGACTTTACAACACCTAGACTAGAGATGTTAGAGATTTAATTACATAAAATAGATGATTCATCAAATACTACATTAATAGATTCTTCTACAACCTGATGTTTCAAGTTGTAGATCATGTATGCTTTGTTATGAAGACTATACCCTACAATGATTCCTTCATAGTATTTCTCTGAGAACTTGGTTAGATAAGTTTTCCCATTGTCCAAGACATAGCACTTACTTCCAAAAATTATGAAGTAGGACAGATTTGGTTTTCTGTCTTTCATTAGTTCATAGGGAGTCTTGTTGTTATACTTGTTGATCAAAGCTCTATTTTGAACATAGCATGATGTGTTTATAGCATCAACCTAGAAATATTCTAGGAGAGATGTATCACTCAGCATTGTTCTAGCTGCCTCAATAAGAGTTCTATTTTTCCTCTCAGCAACTCCATTTTGCTGTGGTGTTCTTGGAAAGGAGAACTCCTGAAGGATTCCTAGCTCCTTATAGAAATTTGTCATCCTTTCAGATTGAAATTTTGTACCATGGTCACTTCTAAGTTTGACCACAGTACATCTCATCTCATTCTGAATTTGTTTGACAAAATCAGCAAGGATACCTAGTATTTCAGACTTTTTCCTTAAGAAAAACATCCAAGCATACCTGGAGTGATCATCCACAATCACATAGGTATAAGACTTCCTTCACAAACTAAAAACTTGCATAGGACCAAAGAGATCCATATGAAGTAAGTACAGACACCTCTCAGTGTCTTTGGACCGAATGCTTTTAAAGGAGACTTTTGTTTGTTTGCATTTTTGACATGCAGGACATATGCCTTCTTTGGAGCATTTTAGTTGTCGACTATTTCTAACTAAGTCCAAAGGAAATAGTTTACTCATAGCTTTGTAGTTTAAGTGAGTCGGCCTCTTGTGCCACTGTACACACAAAGTGTCTTTCTCACTAGCTACAAGACATACTGGTGATTGTTCATTTATACTAAGGAAATTTAGAAAATAAATGTTCCCACTCCTAGTGCCTGACCAGATGATCTCTTGATCACTTGAATTCCTTATCAAACACTTGTCATTGTGGAAGACAATTTCATACCCTATATCACAAAGCTGACTTATGCTTATCAGATTGTGGTTCAATCCTTCCACATAATCCACTTTAGTGATAGTAACTAGGCCATTAGAAATGTTACAATATCCCTTGGTGAGTCCTTTCTCTAACCCTCCAAAGATGACTTTTGGTTCATTCTTAACTACAGTGTAATCTCTTAGTAAACTCCTTGATCTAGTCATATGCTTGGAACATCCACTATCCAAGTACCATATTGGCCTATTAGTGGTACTTGGCTCCACCTGCAAACACAAATTTAGTTCACCTTAGTCACCCAACAAGTTTTGGAGCCTTGGTTCCTGTTAGGCTTTGCTGTGTGAAACACAGCAGTCTTTCTAAATAAAGCTGGTTGAAATTTATATGAAGGACCTGTTCGATTATACTAACAATCTAGGGAAAAATGCCCAACCTTCACACAACTCCAACACACAAATTTGTTGTATCTTTTCTTTGGTTGCATATTTGAAGTTGTTCTCTTATGCAACACAGAATTCTCATCCAATTTCCAAGGTAGAGGTGCAAAATTTACACGTTTACCTTTCAGATTTGAGTGAGCTAAATTGGGATCAGATCCAAGAATTCATTGGCTTCTTGGATTGATCACCTTTTGTGGTGGTTCATGGTCTATATTACCTTTTGACATCTGAACCTTCCAGCAAGGCTCTTTATTGACCTTGCTAGTAGAGCACTCAGACATCATGTGTCCAGGAACACGTGATCTCAAGCATCTGTTAGAAGGCAGATACTTGATTGGTTGCCTATCTAGACCACTTGAAATTTTATCCTTAGATACAAACTTATTTTTATTTTTTATTCTTACCATGCCATACAACACTTCTAAATGGTGCAGAAAGGTATCTATGATACGTAGCACTGACTTAGGTTTTGAGAATTGAGTTAGGAGCTGTCTTTCCAAAGAAAGCTTTGCTTCCAGGTCTTTGCCAGTCTTGACCTGTTCTATTATCACCTCTGCCTGGCTATCTATCTTGTTAGTTAATTCTATAACTTTTAGTTTTTGTAGGTCCAACTTTGTGTTGGCACTTATCAACTAAGAAGATACTTCTCTTAAGGATTCTAATTCTCTGTCATGATCCTTAGCAAGCTTTCTACTTGCAATCAAGGCCTTTAGTAACTTTCCATATCTGTTGATAAGGGAGTTAAACTCTGCTTCAATGTCTGTATCATGTTCTTTATTATTAGAAGAGTGTGAACATGATTCATTTTCTGATGCAGAAAGAGAATCTGAGGCTAAACTATGTGAGATTGATTTTACCTTAGTAGGATCTAAAATATTTTGATCTTCTTCTCCTGGTTGAGTTTCCTCAATGGCCATCAGGCCCATAAGAGCCTCCTCCTCTTTAGATTCAGATGAATCAGACTCAATGTCAGACAGTGTCAACTGTCTTTTTTCCAATAGGCTTTTGTCAACCCTCTTGCGTTGTCCATCCTTCAAGCTCTCAGACTTTTTCTCCTTCCTTTTTGCTGGGCAATCAGCTATGACATGCCCTTTTCTGTTGCAATAATAGCACACTATATTAGTTTAAATATATTTATTCTGAGAAGAGCTATACCTGTCCCCAGAATTCTTCTTCCTGTGTTTCTCTGGATGATTGATCTTTTAGTAAGAAGTCACTCAAGCTTGACCCTTTCACCTTCCTTATTTTCTTCTCCTTAACATCTTCTTGAACTGTCTAGAGAAGAGAGACAATTCCTCCTCATTTATTTCTCCTTCTGTTGCGGATGATTCTAGGAACTCAGAAGCAGTTTCCAGTTTTTCTGTGAGAATTGACTTCTCCCTGACTTTTCTGGATGACTCGGCATTTAGAGCCATGGTGAAAGTCCACCTAGTGTCAGCTATGTGCACCTATGAGGGGGGAATAGGTGACGAGCAAAGCTTTTGCGGAATTTACGACGGTACCTGCACAATAAAAATAAAAAGCACAGCACACAGAATACACATGCAATTTATAGTGGTTCCCCGACTTGGGTACATCCACTTTCCCCCTTCGACCTATCTCCCCAACAAGGGACGACTCGATCACTTCTCCAACGGGATTGAAATCCAATCCCTGCACTACCGGAAGGAACCCTTTCACACGTGAGAGTCAACACTCCCACAAAACGGGTTGCACCCAACCCTTACAACACGGAACAAACGTTCCTTTACAACAAAAGTATATATAGAATGTACACGAGATACCAACTTCGTTTGGAGACTACGGTGTTCCACTTCTTTCGACGATGTGTTCGTGAAGTCAACGAAAAGTCTACAACCTTGGTCTCTCTTGGAAAGGATCTTCCCGAAACCGGCGGCGGCAATCCGAGCGGCGGCTTGGTTCGGGATCGACGGCAACGAAGGTGCGCGGCAGCAGTACTTCTGAGATCCAATCTTCGTTGCAAAGCAAACTAGGTCTACCAACAGTCACTCTAGGATCGGTCGTCTCGATCGATTCGGACGGGGGAGTTTTTCCTGGTCAACAAATCGAGAGACAAGGGATCTCTGGATAGACACGTGAGACTCAAGCTTTGCTAAGCTTCTGTCGCCGGAGATCGGGAAGAAATGCGATCAGCAGCGGCGACGGACTAGCGCGAGCGACGACGGAGGCGGCGGAGAGATTTCGCGATTTTAGGGTTTGCACTCGCTCGGCTTCTTTCTTTCTAGGTATTCCGTTCAAAATACCCGTATATAAATACTGTAGTTAACTCCAATATGACCGTTTGTGGGACCCACAATAGAAATCCCCAAATCCCGGTCCAGAAATTTAATAGCGGCAGAATCCGGTTCAGGAAGTTCCAGAAAAACGCCAAGTCAAAATCGGTGAGAATCGAAAGTGATTCTCGCCGAGTCGCCGAGAATCAAAGGTGATTCTCGACGATTCGGCGAGAATCAAAGATGATTCTCGTCGAATTTGCCTTGGTTGCACGCAGTGCTTTAGGCGAGGTCGAGACGGCGAGAGTCAACCAGTGATTCTCGTCGATTCGACGAGAATCACTAGTGATTCTCGCCGAATCGGCGAGAATCACTAAGTGATTCTCGTCGATTCTTACTTAGACGCAGAGGTGCTTGCTTAGAAGTGGCTGGAACTTGTTCGGCGAGAATCAACCACTGATTCTCGACGAATCGGCGAGAATCCCTTGTGATTCTCGACGAATTGGCGAGAATCCCTTGGTGATTCTGGTCGATTTACACTTAGACGAATTTTCGTCTTTCCACCCATGAGCTGCTCCTTGACCCATCCGTGCTCCTTGTCTTCTCTTGCATAAATACGGCCCTGTACTTGAAAGTAAGTGCACTCCAATAGAGAGAGTACACGTAGGCCAACACACCGATCTGCTCAACGAGGGATTACGTCGTGCAGACCCGTGTATATTGACCTACTGCACCCTAACATTGGTGTGCACTTAGCGTAGAGGAACTGCAAGCACAACTTAAAAGAGTTTATCAAATACATTGTATATTGACCTTAGCTTGTCCAGGGGCTTCTTCAAATCAGTTACATTGTGGATACAATACCCAACAATCTCCCCCTATTTGAAGAAGCCTAAACCCTACAAGCTAAGGTGAATAGAGCAAATGAGAATGAAAACCATAAACTGAAAAGGGAGTTGAGTGAGTTATCCATTACCAATACCAATTTCTTGGGAGCAAGCTTGGAGCCACCTTAGCCTTAGCCGAGAGGGTAATCTCCCCCTTTTCGGCTTCTGCAAATCGGGGTCTGTAGCGTTTGGCCCTTTGCTCCCCCTCAGTTCATGCATCTGTACTCACGCTGGAGTTCCTTGCTCCCCCTCAGATCATGCATGAGCCTGGAGCTTCTGTAGTCTTCAGTCCTCATACTTGAGCATCCCCAATTCAGTCTTGAAAAGATTGAACTTGGCCTCGTCTAAGGGCTTTGTGAATATATCAGCAATCTGCTTGTCCGTGGGGACATAACAGAGAGAGATGTCCTTGTTTTCCACGTGCTCCCGAATGAAGTGGTAGCGCACTTCAATATGCTTCGTTCTGCTGTGCGATACAGGATTGTTGGCAATGGCAATTGCACTGGAGGAGTCGCAGTACATGGGTACTTCCTTGAACAGAAGGTCGTAGTCGGCTAACTGGTTTCTGATCCATAGAAGTTGTGCGCAACAGCTTCCTGCTGAGATGTACTCGGACTCTGCTGTGGAGGTTGCAACACAATTCTGTTTCTTGCTGTTCCATGAGATAAGCCTCCTGCCGAGGAATTGACACGTCCCGGAGGTGCTTTTCCTGTCATCCCTGCTCCTTGCAAAATCAGCATCTGAAAAGCCTATTAGCTCGACATCATTGTTTCTTGGGTACCACAAGCCAAGATTAGGAGTACCTTTAAGGTATCTTAGAATTCGCTTTGCAGCGACATAGTGAGATTCCTTAGTGTTCACCTGATATCGGGCACAGACACATGTGGAGAACATAATATCCGGTCTACTGGCAGTAAGGTAGAGCAGGGATCCAATGATGCTTCTGTATTTGGTTTCATCGAAAGGATTACCTTTCTCATCCTTATCCAGAGACATGGTGGATCCCATTGGAGTCCTCATAGAGGTTACACTCTCCATACCGAATTTCTTAAGGAGTTCATTTGTGAACTTTGTCTGAGAGATGAAGATTCCATCCTCAGACTGTTTCACTTGAAGTCCTAAGAAATACTTGAGCTCTCCCATACTGCTCATTTCAAACTTTCTTTGCATAAGTTTAGAAAACTTTTTGCAAAGATTGTTGTCCGTTGAGCCGAAGATTATGTCATCGACATAGATTTGCACCAGCAAAATCTTGCCTTTGACTTCCCTGAGAAACAATGTTTTATCTATTTTACCTCTGGAGAACTTGTTCTCAAGAAGAAAACTAGATAAAGTCTCATACCAAGCTCGTGGAGCTTGTTTCAACCCATATAAGGCCTTATTAAGAAAATAAACGTGATTGGGATAAATAGGATCGACAAAACCTGGGGGTTGAGCGACGTATACTTCCTCTTTCAGGTCTCCGTTCAGGAATGCCGATTTCACACCCATTTGATAGACTGTGAATCCTTTGTGTGAAGCATACGCCAGGAACAACCTGATTGCCTCGAGCCTTGCTACTGGTGCGAAGGTCTGGTCGAAGTCAATCCCTTCCTCCTGTTTGTAACCTTGAGCCACCAGCCTGGCCTTGTTCTTTACGATGACACCATGTTCATCCAGCTTGTTTCTGAAGATCCACTTCGTGCCAATCACATTCTGCTTGTATGGTCTGGGAACCAGCGTCCAAACATTGCAACGTTCGAATTGATGTAGTTCCTCTTGCATGGCCAGAATCCATGCCGCATCCTTGTTCGCTTCGTCGAACTTCTTTGGCTCAACCTGTGACAGGAAGCTAAGATGCAATACTTCGTTAACTGTACCTCTTCGAGTTCTGACACCAACACGAGGATGCCCGATGATCTGATCTCTAGGATGATCTCTCACGTGCCGGAGCTCTAGAAGTCTGGCGTCTGGAGCTTCAACTACTTCTTGGGCTTCTCTTTCTTCTAAGAGATTTGTTCCATCTTGATTTTCAACATTTTCAGATGACGTGGAGGTGGAAACTTTGACGTACTTGGGAGCGTCCATCTTTAGCGGTCTCATCCAGACTCAGCTGTTCAAGTCTAGCACCTGCATCTTCAAGAATACTACTGGAAGAATTGCTGTTAAGCAAACTTCCTTCATCAAATACAACATTTATTGATTCTTCTACCACTAGGGTTTTCTTATTGAAGACCCTATATGCCCGACTATGGGAACTATAGCCCATGAATATGCCTTCGAAGCATTTTTCACCGAATTTAGTACGCGGGTACTTCCCATTATTCAGTACATAGCATTTGCAACCAAAAATCCTCAAGTAGGACATGGTTGGTTTCCTGCCTTTCAGTAGCTCGTAGGGCGTCTTACGATGATGCTTGTTGATCAATGCTCGGTTTTGTACATGACAAGCCGTATTGACACCCTCTGCCCAGAAGTATTCCGGGAGAGAAGCGTCTTTCAACATTGTCGTGCAGGCTTCAATGAGAGTTCTATTTCTCCTCTCCGCAACTCCATTTTGCTGAGGAATGCGCGGGGAGGAAAACTCATGAAAGATACCTTGTTCTTCACAAAACTCTGTCATTGCACCAGATTCGAATTCTGTTCCATGGTCACTTCTGATTTTGACCACAGAACAGTTAAATTCGTTCTGAACCTGCTTGACAAAATTAGTGAAGATGTCAAATGTATCCGACTTTCGTTTCAAAAAGAACACTCATGTAAACCGAGAATGATCATCAACTATCACTTGCGTATAGGACTTGCCTCCCAAGCTATGAACTTGCATTGGACCAAACAAGTCCATATGCAAAAGGTAAAGACATCGGGAAGAGTCTTTGTCAGCGATGCTCTTAAAGGTAGCCCGAGTCTGTTTGCCCATCTGGCATGCAGGACATGGGCTATCTTTGATGCACTTGATACTGGGAGCATCCCTTACCAAGTCCTTAGAAAACAGCATACTAATTGTCTTGAAATTAATATGTGTCAATCTCTTGTGCCATTGTTCACAAAGAGATGCACTGCCTGTTGCCACAAGGCATACGGGGGTAGATGAATCTAAACTAAGAAAATCTAAACAAAAGATATTTCTGCTCCTAATGCCTGATAATACCGTTTCAGAAGAGGTACGTGAAATTATCAGACATTTATCCTTGCAGAACTTAACGTCATAACCTTTATCACATAACTGACTTACACTGATCAGGTTATGGTTTAACCCTTCAACATAAGCCACGTCGGTGATAGAGATTATACCGTTGGAAATCATACCATAACCTCTGGTGACTCCTCGATCTGACCCTCCAAAGATGACTTTGGGTCCATTCTCGACTGGAGTGTAATCACGCAGCAGGCTTCTTGTCCCGGTCATATGCCGGGAGCATCCACTGTCCAAATACCAGATCGGCGTTTTGGTGGCCTTTGGACATTCCTGCAAAACAAAATTAATTTGCCTTAGGAACCCAATCGAACTTGGGTCCTAGATTCCTGGTTAGCACACTCCCCCTCGGTTGGTTAACCCTACGAGTGGTCGGTCTCGCATTGCTAACATGGGGAGTCTCATAATTCCTTGGATTAAACCAACAATCCACGGCAAAGTGACCGACTTTGCCACAGCACCAACAGTCAAATCTGTTGTACCTCTTCCTGGGCTCCTGCCTTACCCTGGGAACGGTGGGTACTGCTGGGGCCTTGGATCTGGAGGTGGAGGCCTCATGGTGACAACAGTCGCATGACTTTGTCACCTTCTGTATAACAGGCTTGGCTTTTGGTGTCTGCTTTCCATTATGGCCGCTAGAGAACGGACCATAATTTCCTATGTGGATTTCCTCATAAGGTGCCTTGAAGGCACTCTCACCGAAGTTCCGGGGAAAGTTCCAACCGTCATACCGGCTCTTTGACTTTGCAACCAAGGGCCGGAAATGATGCCCAAAAGTTGACTCAAAGTCATGTTGGTTGCAAGGAAAGCCAGGCTTTCTGAACGCAACAGGACTAAGAGGAGCCTTACCATTTTCATCAGCAGAGGCCTTCTTGGCGGCCTTATTCTTCCTCTGGTTCTTGTTTCTCCTAGATGAAGAACCAGATACCCCTTTATGCCCCAAGCCAGCTCCTTTGGCCTGAGCAGAGAAGGTATCAACGACTGGAAGAACTGTTTTTGGCATGGAGAAGCTCTTGACAATCTTCCTTTCTGCCGCAAGTAGTTCTTCCAACTTGTCGACTTCCTCCTGCTTAAGATCAAGGAGCTTAAGAGACTCTGAGTGCTTTGAAGTCAGGTCGAGGTGTTCCTGTCGGAGAGAGATCAAGCTGGTGACCTCTTCCCTTAGGGAAACACACTCGCCCTTAAGGAATTTTACCTCCTTTTTCTCAGCCTTCAATCTCTTTCGGCACTCCTCGAAGGTGTTGAGCAGAAGCTCATACTTCTCGAGGAGCTCAGCTTCGCGGGCCGAAAGGCTATCCTCAGGTTCATCATCCTGAGACTCAGGATTAGAGTCAGAGTCGGAGAGAGGTGTGTGAGCTTTTACCTTCCCAGTAAATGGGGGACATTCTCCTTCTGAGTCGGAGCGACCCACCAGCCCGAAGTAGGCTTCCTCATCATCACTGGAGTCTGAGGAATCAGACTCACTTAGTGTCTTTGGCCTTCTGGCGATGTAGCTCCGCTCCTTCTTCTTATCTCTAGAGGATTTGAGCTCCTCTCCTTTCCTTTTTTCTCTTTTGCTTTGATGGTAGTCGGCCACGACGTGTCCTGGCTTGTTGCATCCAAAGCAAATAATATCAGAAGAACGATGTTTGTTAGGTTTAGATGCATACCTGTCAGAAGAATAATTTTTCTTCTGATGCCTGGAGGAGGAGCTGTCTTTCTTTCTTTGATTCCTCATCTTGAGGAACTTCTTGAACTCTCGGGTGATGAGGGAGAAATCCTCCTCCGACAGCTCTGAGCCGGAGGAGCATGGTTCAGAGTCCTCCTCCTCTTCCTTATTCCTCGCACGGTATGACATCGCACCCTTGCCCTTTCTGGAGTAACTGGCTTTTAGGGCCACAGTCTTTTCTTTTGCAGCAGCCTTCTCTGCTTCTTCCTCTGCTTTCCTGGTGTTCAGCTGAAGCTCATAGGACATCAGCTTCCCAAACAGGATTTGTGGATCAGTTTCTGCTAGTCTGCCAAATTCTCTGATGGCGCAGATCTTTGTGTCCCATTCCTTAGTAAGGGACCTAAGGAATTTGTCATTGAGTTCACCATTGGTGAACACTCTTCCGTAGCCCTTGAGGGCGTTGACAATCTTTAGGAAGTTCTCGTATGTGACTCTGATCTCTTCCTTAGGCCCTTGCCTGAAGGCCTCATATTTTTGGTTCAGGAGGGATCTCCGATCATCCCTCACTTCATCCGTGCCCTCCATTAGGATGATCAGGCACTGCCAGATCTCCTGAGCAGTCCTGCAGTTGCTTGAAATTTTGCATCATGGAATCATCAACTGCGCTCACCAGAATGTTTCGTGCCTTCTTGTCCAGTCCCACGAGCACCATCTCGTCTTTGTCCATTTCAGAAAGTGTCTTTGGCACCTTCTTGGTGGGATCGATGGTGGAGGCCTTGGTGGGGACATAAGGTCCCTCCTCCACGATCATGAAGAGTCGAGGATCGACTGCTTCCATGTAAAACCTGATTCTTTCCTTCAAGATCGAAAAGTTTAGCCTGGTGCATACTGGGATCTTGCCGGAGAACTTGAGCCCGTCCATAGTAGATATTTGTCTTCTTCTTGACACTAGGGGCAGGATTCAACTCAAGGTGTTGACCTTTTTGATGAGTAACCTCCCTCTGATACCACTTGAAAGTCCACCTAGTGTCAGCTATGTGCACCTATGGGGGGGGGGGGGGGAATAGGTGACGAGCAAAGCTTTTGCGGAATTTACGACGGTACCTGCACAATAAAAATAAAAAGCACAGCACACAGAATACACAGGCAATTTATAGTGGTTCCCCGACTTGGGTACATCCACTTTCCCCCTTCGACCTATCTCCCCAACAAGGGACGACTCGGTCACTTCTCCAACGGGATTGAAATCCAATCCCTGCACTACCGGAAGGAACCCTTCCACACGTGAGAGTCAACACTCCCACAAAACGGGTTGCACCCAACCCTTACAACACGGAACAAACGTTCCTTTACAACGAAAGTAAATATAGAATGTACACGAGATACAAACTTCGTTTGGAGACTACGGTGTTCCACTTCGTTCGACGACGTGTTCGTGAAGTCAACGAAAAGTCTACAACCTTGCTCTCTCTTAGAAAGGATCTTCCCGAAACCGGCGGCGGCAATCCGAGCGGCGGCTTGGTTCGGGATCGACGGCAACGAAGGTGCGCGGCAGCAGTACTTCTGAGATCCAATCTTCGTTGCAAAGCAAACTAGGTCTACCAACGGTCACTGTAGGATCGGTCGTCTCGATCGATTCGGACGGGGGAGTTTTTCCTGGTCAACAAATCGAGAGACAAGGGATCTCTGGATAGACACGTGAGACTCAAGCTTTGCTAAGCTTCTGTCGCCGGAGATCGGGAAGAAATGCGATCAGCAGCGGCGACGGACTAGCGCGAGCGGCGACGGAGGCGGCGGAGAGATTTCGCGATTTTAGGGTTTGCACTCGCTCGGCTTCTTTCTTTCTAGGTGTTCCGTTCAAAATACCCGTATATAAATACTGTAGTTAACTCCAATATGACCGTTTGTGGGACCCACAATAGAAATCCCCAAATCCCGGTCCAGAAATTTAATAGTGGCAGAATCCGGTTCCGGAAGTTCTAGAAAAACGCCAAGTCAAAATCGGTGAGAATCGAAAGTGATTCTCGCTGAGTCGCCGAGAATCAAAGGTGATTCTTGACGATTCGGCGAGAATCAAAGATGATTCTCATCGAATTTGCCTTGGTTGCACGCAGTGCTTTAGGCGAGGTCGAGACGGCGAGAGTCAATCAGTGATTCTCGTCGATTCTTACTTAGACGCAGAGGTGCTTGCTTAGAAGTGGCTGGAACTTGTTCGGCGAGAATCAACCACTGATTCTCGACGAATCGGCGAGAATCCCTTGTGATTCTCGACGAATCGGCGAGAATCCCTTGGTGATTCTCGTCGATTTACACTTAGACGAATTTTCGTCTTTCCACCCATGAGCTGCTCCTTGACCCATCCGTGCTTCTTGTCTTCTCTTGCATAAATACGGCCCTGTACTTGAAAGTAAGTGCACTCTAATAGATAGAGTACACGTAGGCCAACACACCGATCTGCTCAATGAGGGATTACGTCGTGCAGACCCGTGTATATTGACCTACTGCACCCTGACATTGGTGTGCACTTAGCGTGGAGGAACTGCAAGCACAACTTAAAAGAGTTTATCAAATACATTGTCTATTGACCTTAGCTTGTCCAGGGGCTTCTTCAAATCACGTACATTGTGGATACAATACCCAACACAAGGTCTTTTCTCTATTGAGTGCACTGGCTGATTCTTCTTCAGACTTTCTGATATTAAGTTGTAACTTATGAGACAACAACTTTCCAAATAGAGCCCGGGGGTCTATGTTGGCTAGTTTCTCATTTCTCTTATGACACAAATCTTAATGTCCCATTTCTTATTCAGGGACCTCAATAACTTGTCATTAAGTTCATAATTAGTAAAACTTCTGCCATAAGTCCTCCGGTTGTTTACAATTCTGAAGAACTTTTCAAAACACTCAGCCACTGAATATTTCTTATCTTGTATGAAGGCTTCATACTGTTGATTTAGCATAGATTTTCTATCATCTCTGACTTCTTCAGTACCTTCCATGTAAACTATCAAAGACTCCCACATTTCTTTGGCTGTTCTGCAATGAATTAGATTCTGAAAAGTGGAATCATCAATTGCACTAACTATAATATTCTGAGCTCTTTTGTCCATAGAGGCTAGAATGATTTCATCTTTTTCCATTTCCATATAAGTCTTTGGTGTCCTGATGTTTGCATCAAGAACTGACACTTTCATGGGAATGAAAGGTCCTTCAACCACAGTTATGTATATTCTTGGATCTGCTGCCTCCATGAATAATCTGACACTTTCTTTCCAAATTCCAAAGTTTTCTTTAGAGAAGACAGGGAGCTTAATGGAATTGTTTTCCATCTAGGTCACGATATTTCTTTCTTTGCAATCCTTTGAATTATGGCACACCTTTTTATAATCAGAGTACTACTTCAATTGAAATGATTATCTCAGTCAGATAATCAACATAAGCCAAACAGCAATTAAAAAAATTAACACAGCACAATAAATCAGCACACACAGCATAATGCACACAGATTTATAGTGATTTCCCA
Source organism: Platanthera guangdongensis (assembly GCA_039583875.1). NCBI lineage: Eukaryota > Viridiplantae > Streptophyta > Magnoliopsida > Asparagales > Orchidaceae > Platanthera > Platanthera guangdongensis. Next base: position 110,028,327 of record CM077153.1, on the reverse strand, counting down.
ATTTATGGGTACATCCACTTTCCCCCTTCTCCTATCTAGTAATGAACTAGATTCGGCCAAACTCCTCCTATTTCCTTTACTCAGATCTTTAGATCTTACAGCTCAGAGCCCACCCGGCTCCTATGATATAGACTTCACAAGTCTTACCACTCAGATCACCAAGATCCTACACCTCAAGTTCTTCCCAAGAACTCTACCTCAGAATTAATCCTCACTCCTACTACTCAGGCAACAAATGCCCTACAACTCAGAGAATTTCCAACTTCTCCTACCTCAGGCAATCCTATCCCTACCTCAGCCTTTATAACACAGGCTTACAATAACAATAGAATAAATCTCCTCCACTCAGATTAACAGATAGATCTTACAGATTGAATATAACAGAAAATAGAATCAGAAATGTCACCCAGTAAGAGATTTGAGTAACAGCTTCTTGATCTGATCTTGATGATTGAGCTTCCTTTGATTCTGACAAGATAGATCTGATCAAACCCTTCTTAGCTTTTCAAAGCTTCTTGAAGTAGAAATTAGGGTTGATATAGGCTGGAGAGATGTTGAAGATGATTCTTGATCAGACCTCTCTCCACCTTCTAAATTGTGCTGAAGCTTCAAACTTCTGTCTCTTCAAAATTGTGTTGCTGCTTCTCTATTTTTTTATATATTCTTCTGAAGACTGAATCTCTCTAAATAGGAGCTGTCAGTACCTCCGTCTTGATATCTGTACTTTGGAAATAAGTCTGCTGAAGTGTTGATACTTGGCTGTTAAATGTGTTGACACAAGTCCTGGGTGTCGACACGGCTCTTGTAGTGGTGTCGACACACTTCTGAATGTGTCGACATAGCCCTTCAACATGTCTCGACACAACTTCTATGGAATGTATTGACACCAGTCCTGTGTCAACATAGATGTCTTCAGTCTCATTACAGCCTGATTATAGTGTGTTAACACTAGTCCTAAGTGTCGACACAGTTTTCTTTAGTCTCGACACAGCTTGAATAGAGTGTGTCGGCACTAGTCCTGAGTGTCGACACAGTTGTCTTCAGTCTTGATACAATGTGTATAGAGTGTGTCGACACTAATACTAAGTGTCTACATAGTTGTCTTTATTCTTGACACAGTGTGCCGACACAGTTGTCCTTAGTGTCGACACAGCTTTTCTTTGTCTAAAAACAACTTGTTCAGTGTGTGTCGACACTAGTCCTGAGTGTCGACACAGTTTCTTTCTTGTATCATAGTGTTGGGCCAAGTCCTGGTTGTCGACACAACTTTCTCCTTGACTCAGCACTTCTACCTTAAGTGTGTCGACACTAGTCTTGAGTGTCTCGACACTTCGTACTTAGCTTTATTTACCTGCACATATGAACTTAACATCCATCAAATACAACAATGTGTATATCATTGAGCTGAGAAGACTTCTTCAAATCAAGTACATTGAGATCAGTGCACTCAATAGATAAATCTATCTTAACTCTAGAGGAGGGGTGAATAGAGTATTTTTAAAACTTTGATTAGTTTTTATAGCCGAATTAAAATAAGTGATATTTATATGTATAAAGAGAAATAAAACAAAAGACAATCGCAGCAGAGCAAATAAAAGAATAGAGCATTCCAGACGACACAAAGATTTTATAGTGGTTCCCCAAAATTGAGTACATCCACTCTTCTACCACCCTGGTAGGAATCCACTAACAGGTTTTTGTTCAGGTGCCCTGCCACCACAGGTTTTTGCTCAGGTTACCTATCACCACAGCTTTTTGCTCAGGTGCCCTATCACCACAAGATCTATTTCAAGGGAGATCTCACAACCCTTTGAGCTTTTGATCAGGTGCCCAAAAACCAATCCAAGTCTTTTGATAAGGAGACTTGAGAATCAGATAATAACTTTTAAAGGGAGTTAAAAACCCTTTTATAGTAGGAAAAGAAAATGATGTTGTCTTCTCTTTCTCAAACAACTGAGAAGACTTAGTGGATGTTGTTGTCAAAGCTCCCCCTAAGATGAAGAAAGGTTCGGGAAGATGACAGCTTTGCATAGGGTGTAGGCCTTGAAGTTGGCTTGCTGATTTTCAGGAACTTTCAGACAAATGTTGACTATTGTCTCTAGAAAAATCCTGAAGCAGAAACTGAAGAAGACTAATGATCTGTGTGTTGATGTTCTTCTTCAATTTCCTATAAGAATGATAACAATGCTTTTCTCTGAAAAATGTATCAATGGTTGTTGTTGTTCTTCTATTAAAGAGAGAAAAATTGCTTTTATATCCTGAGAGATGTCAGCCTTTTAAAATTTGAATAATATCCTGAAATTACTGCTGAGATTCTGAGAGTTGAACGGCGGGATTTTGGCTTTTAAGGAGTTTCCTCAACTGTCCCAGTAAATAAGTCAAGTAATTAACTCTGTGAAAACTATAATTAATGCTGCCAAGAAATGACTATATTCTTGAGAATATGAGCATTAATTATCAGAGAATTACTGCTTTAGAACAATACCAATTGAAATCAAAATGAGAGAGAATACGTCAAACTGATACTGAAGGAAATTAGTCGAACTCAGGACAGATTTCATCGAACTATACTCCAAGTTCATTGAGCTAAGAAATCTCCTTCGTCGAGCTGAGCTCAGAGATAATTGATCTGGAAGATGTCTGTAAAAGATGAGTTCCAAGTTCGTCGACCAGAGAATCTGAGTTGAAGAAGGAAGATCGTCGACCTGAGCTCGTATTCCGTCGAGCTCAACTCAGAGTTGACACTCTAAGTTCGTCGATCGACGATCGTCGAGCTGAGTTCAAAGAACTTCGAACTGATGGTTGGGTTTGGAAAATTGGTCACCACCGCAGGGCCTTCTTATTTTTAGACATTTGGGCTTGGGAGCCTGGTATGGGACAATTGGTCACCGACTACGGCCAGTTGATTTTTTTTTGCCAAGTGTCAATGATTCAGGTCTATCCGAGATATTTTATGCTCAGTTTCTCTCTTAGATCAATCTATGCTTTTTATGATAATCCTTACAGATATTGTCGAAGCATGGTTTCATTCCGCACTTGGTGCATTTTTTCAATTGACTCATTTACTTCAGATTTTGTTGTACTTATATTTATTTAGCTATCCAGCTGTAGTCTTCAGCATTTTTGAACTAGGGTCTTGCGTTAACCCCTCAGTCCGCAACACCCACAAGATGTCAAGGCCCTGCTTCATTATCCGTGGATACGGTTCGGCAGTCTGCCCAGCTCGGCAAAGCAGCAGCAATCGGCCACCAAGGATGGTCCCCCAGCGGCGGACTCAACGCTTTGTTCGCCCTGTTCGCCATGCCTTTGGATCCCTGGATTCTCTACTTTGTCAGACGCAGTGTCCAGTCAGCCCAGGCCGCCGTCCTCCAGCAGGATGGCGTCTAGCAGCAGCAAATGGAAGCTCTAGCCCGCGAGCCTAGTCCACCTTTTTTGCGCGAACTGGCGTGTTCTTTTTTTTGCTTCCCGTCACCGCTGCCCGGTTTTCCTGTACCCCGAGCAGTCGGTTATTTTAGCCCTGCCCGTTGGGGCAGGCCCCCATCCTATAAATAGGGGGAGGTGGTGTACCCAAGACACGCTGACTCGTGCCCAAGAGCCTACTTGTTAAAGGCTGCAGACTAGAATTTCGTGCATTGTGGACTCCAGCTTGCTCAGCTCTTTCCTCTTCCTCTTTTCCTTGTAATCAAACCCTTCTTCAGTAAAAGGAAAGCTCGTCGCAAGAGAGGCATTCAGGCCACGACGGGCGAAGTCTGTTGTTGTCGTGGCTCACGGCCCTGCTGTTCTTCTTGCTCTCGTCTGCTTAGTAGATTACTACTCGCAGTCTCTCTTTTCCCTTCTATTCCCCTGTCCTCGAACTGTTAGCTGGTGGTGCTCGCCACCCTTTGCATTTTCGTGCATCAATAGTTAACACGCGACCTTTAGATTCGAGTAGTATTTCGAATACAGTGGACAGACATGTCAGACTGCCGAGCTCGCTACTCAGACCGCTCTAGTTCTTCAGAGGACTCTCTCTGGGATGCAATCGAGCAAGCTCGCTTTGAGGCCGAGCAATCCCGCAGGCATACTGACCAGTGTCTCGACATGATCAGCCAAGCCCTGCTTGTATTAACCCAGCGGCTTGCTCCCCAGGCCGCAGCAGAACCTGCAGACTCGCCAGTCCGCCAGACTCTAGCCCGCCGAACTCCGCTTCAGCAATCGCCAATCACTCCTCGAGATCCTGTCCAGTCTGCCGCCCCTCTGCGCCCTCAGGAGGAGCAGTTTGCCTCATTCATAAATTTTTTCAGAGAAGCGGCCAGGGGCACTCCTGCCCGCAAGCCCCATTTTGCTGATCGCCAGTCCGCCGAGCCCCCGAACTCCCCAGCTTCAGTCCGCCCTTTTCACCCTGCTGAATTCGAGACCCCCTCTCCCTTCGTTGATCGAATCCGATGGGAGTCGGTTCCAAACAACTTCAGAGAACCTCGCCTTCCATTCTACTCAGGGGAGACTAATCTAGTCGCCCACCTCCAAGCGTTTGAAGGGGCAGTTGCATTGAGATGCCTATCTGACGCCATCAAGTGCAAACTCTTGGTTACCACTCTCGAAGGACAGGCGAGAGAGTGGTTCTATGAGCTGCCTTCGGGCAAAATTTCTTCCTTCGCTGAGATTCGCAGCGAATTGTTGCTGAGGTTTGCTACCTAAAGGAAAAGAAAAGATGGACCATCCTCTCTCTTTGAAATCAAGCAAAGGGACAACGAATCAGTTGCACGATTCATTGTTCGCTTCCAAAAGGAGATTCAATGGGTAAGGAATGTGAACCCCGACTATTATAAGGTTGCCTTGATTTATGGCCTCCGGGAAGGCCCCTTGAAATTTAAAGCAACAACAAAGGCACCAGAAATATATCAGGAGTTAATCGCCATGTTCAACCGCTTCATTGAAGGCTAGAACGCCAACCCCATGTATGTTTCATCCCTGACAGCTAAGACTGAAGGAAGGGATGCGTCAGGTTCTTCTTCTCACAGCAAGTCCCCTCACCCAGATTTCCAGCCTCCTTCTCAAAGAGGCCGGAATTTCTGCCATAAGAAACTTTTTCTCGGCCATCAACAGTTTCAAGAGCAGAGACTGTCATTGGCTGCCACTCCCGCCATTCTGCTGCAAGCGCTTCCCATCCTCCAGCAAGCAGCCCTGCCTGCTCCGAGCCGATGTGATACTAACTCCATGGAGGAAATTGCAGGTCTGGATCTTGACGAAGTCATCCAGATTTTGCAAAAGAAATAGGAAGAGAAGAAACAAGGCCCTCCGAGAGAGTGGAGGCCAAGAAACAATGCGCATTTCTGCCAGTTCCACAAGGAGAAGGGTCACTTGACTGAAGATTGCAAACCCCTTCGTATGCTAATAGAGAAACTGCTTGCTGAGGGGAAGATTGACTTGAGCAAGAAAGATTCTTCTTCAAAGCCGTCCACCTCCAAAGGGAAGGAAGTAGCTGAAACTTATCATGAATGTGTGGAGGTAGAGGACGAAGGCCTTCTGGGGCCAATCAACGTTCCTGTTGAATGCTTTGATGCAAATGATGAAGGAGTCTTGGGGCGACTGTTCTTTATCCACGGTGGGGCAGGAACCGAGTCTACTCGGAAGTCCTTAATCTCAAGGGTCACTCGAGCAGAGGTGGCCTCTTCCTCTTCCATTGCTCCACCGAGCAAGGTCATCACTTTTAGCCAAGATGATCTGCCCCAAACAGCAAATCCATTCGATGATGCTGTTGTGATTAAGGCTGTTATTGGAGATTTCACAGTTGACAGGATTCTCATTGACACTGGAAGCTCAGTCAACCTGCTGCTTAAATCAACCTTTGAGGCCTTGAAGACTGAAAAGCATTTGCTTTCCACCGACGGGCCACTCTACGGCTTCTCTGGGGAGAGTAAAGTAGTTGAGGGAAGCGTCATCCTGCCAGTAAAGCTTTGAGGGGCAACCGCAAGTTCAATTCATAGTAGTTGACGCTCCTAGTAGATATCACGCCATCTTCGGCAAACTTTTGTTGAACAAGTATCAAGCGGTCGTCTCAACTTACCACCTCGCAATCAAGTTCTTCGCCGATGGACGGATGTGTCGGGTCAGGAGTGACCCAAGGAGAGCAAGGGAGTGCTATGTTCTCACTGTAAACATGGTTGATGCCAGTCCTTCCATTGCTCCAACAGCAGCTGCAGAAGCCTCTCCAAGTTCAGAAACTACTGCTGAAGGAGGAGATCACCTGGAACCTGCCCAGGTGACGCAAGGAGTCCCCATTGCTGAGGGGGAGGAGAGAAAGCTCTCCATCAACTCGGAGTTGCCTGAAGATCAAAAGGCCGAGCCGATCTCCTGCTTGTTGGAGAACCTGGATGTCTTCGCCTGGTCAGCAGAGGACATGCCATGCGTGGATCCGGATGTTGCTTGCCACCACCTTAATATTGATCCCAACTTGAAGCCTGTGCAGCAAAAGAAAAGAGATGTAGCAACGAAGCTTGGTGAACCAATAAGAGAGGAGGTCGTGAAGCTCCTCAAGGCAAATTTCATTAGTGAAATTCAATACCCAACCTGGATATCTAATGTTGTAATGGTTAAAAAAAACTAGGAGGGAAGTGGCGCATGTGTGTAGACTTTTCAAAACTTAATAAAGCATGCCCCAAAGATTGTTACCCCTTGCCTCAGATAGATTCTTTAGTTGATTCTGCAGTAGGGTACTCCTTTATGAGTTTTTTAGATGCATTTTCTGGTTATCACCAAATAAGAATGGATAAACCTGACGTTCCTCATACATCATTCATTACCAATGATGTTTGATTTTGTTACCTTGTGATGCCCTTTGGGCTTAAGAATGCTGGTGCAACCTACCAACGCATGATGGACCGTGTATTTATGTAACACCCCCTATCCATCGCATAGCATATAGCAGTAGGTCCGGCCGGGGCCCGACGCCATATACCACAGACAGACCGGGTGGTTACTTATGGAAACCATCCAACCAATCTCAACGTCCTACACAGAGCATTCTAGCGGAAGCAATTTATTAAAGTTGCAAAACAAGAACCCAGCACAAGCATGAATGTCCACTAGCAAGATAATAGGAATGTTATTACAAAATACTCAAAAGTCGGCCTTAAGGCCTTACAAAATGTTTCACTTGTCTTTTACATGATTTCCAAACCTCGGCACGCAGGCCGGCCATACATGAACAAAACATAAAACATTTCCATTCGGGCCTTCGAGGGCCAGCTTCGCAAAAGGGCTTTAGCCCGCTATTGACCGCTTGGTCCAGCTGCACCTGCAAGCAAACAAACCACTGCACGGTGGCAAACAAAGCAACGGTCAGCAATGCTGACCAAATTATAACGATCCCGCCCCCAACTCGGGGCGGCGATGCTCTTTCCCTGCATTTCATTAAGCGAGCAATTTAAATATAGTCATTTCATCACAGGCGGAGGCTCAACGGCCACACACCCCGTGCACTCAGGGCACATTCTTTGTGAACGCAGTCTAAGTCTGCCGACTCACCGCCATCCTCTCTTGGACGACCAAACTATGAGCAGTTTGTCTTCCTGGCATGGGTCACGTAATTAAAACCATAGACCGCCGAAGACCCTCATCTATGCCAACGGCCCTAATCCGAACGACATAGAGTGGGTACGGTTCCATCTAACCCGTGCTCACAACGCAACGGTAATTTAAACCATATGCGCCCGCAACGGTAATTTAAACCATATGCGCAGGTCAAACTTCTACCGAGTCCCATTTTCACCACAAGTCACATAACCCGGTTATGTTCAAGTTGGCTTCCAAGCCACCAAGTTGGCAAGACCTCGTGTCCGCCCAGTTTTCCGGGTGCACCTTTGGGTTAGTCCCCAAGGCTCCCTGCTGCAATCTACCGCGTAGAAAACCCGAAAAACACCAAATAGCACGGAGTCTTCTCCGGCCTTATGCAATGCAACATCACCGATCCGAACTACATGTCCGGGTAGGCTTCAACCAAAATGCCTATGTCCGTTCTCGCATACGGACTCTAAACAACGGGGACTTCACATATCTACCCGAAGGAACGCCTCCAACTCTCCGCAAACTCGCGAGAGCGGGCTTCCTATGCAAAGAAAAGAGCGACTCATGCTCAAGATGAGGATCGTTACCCTTGCGGTCCTCTTTGGCGCCATCGAAAAGTAATCGGATGGAAATCACCGCACTTGCGTTGCCTCCGTGGATCCGGAGTCGGCTTGCGATTCGGAGCTCCGAAGCTCCTCCAATGGCGGATCTAGTTCCTCTTCTTCTTGCCTTAGCTTTTCTTTCTCCAAGGGTTTGGAGAGAGATCAAGTGGAAAAAGTGAGGGTTTTCTAAGTCAAAACCCGGGTATATCCCTTCAGGAACAACCCCCAGCCATTGGATCCTCAGTCAAAGAAATGAACGGCTTCGATTCGGGACTGAAATGCCCAATCTGGGCCGAACACGGCCTGGAACACGCCCGTGTCCAGGGCCGTGTGCCTCATTCGCCGTCAAAATCGAATCACCTGGAACCTCACACGGGCATCGAACACGCCCGTGTTCGATCTGACACGCCCGTGTTCCAACTGACACGGCCGTGTATCTGGCCGTGTACCCCATCAATTTCTCCCGTTTCCAACCCGAGCGCTGACACGGGTTCGGACACGCCCGTGTCCTTGCCCGTGTCACCTTGACACGCCTGGGCTCCAGGCCGTGTACAAGGTCTCGGCACTTCACGGCTAAGTGTCGACACGGGTCGACACGCCCTGCGACACGCCCGTGTCGCAGGCCGTGTGCCATGTCTCGACACCCTGTCGACACCAAAGTGTCGACTTCGCGGGACGAGTGTCGACACGGGTTGACACGCCCTGCGACACGCCCGTGTCGCAGGCCGTGTGCCGTGTCTCGACACAACGTCGAAGCACTGTGTCGACTTCACGGCTAAGTGTCGACACGGGTCGACACGCCCTGCGACACGCCCGTGTCGCAGGCCGTGTGCCCAGTCTCGACACAATGTCGAGACCAAAGTGTCGACTTCACGCCTTAGTGTCGACACAGGCTTGACACGCCCTGGGACACGCCCGTGTCCCAGGCCGTGTGCCTGCAGCCAGAACTCAAACTGGCCCAAATTATTCCCCTTTTGCTCCTTTGAGTTTCGGGGCGTTACAACTCTACCCCTCTTAAAAGAATTTCGCCCACGAAATTACATAAAGGGAAAAACATGTACAAAACTAAAATTTGTACCTGAGCGGAACAACTCCGGATATTCGTCAAGCATCGTCTGCTCTCGCTCCCAAGAGAGCTCCTCACGACCGCAATTGTCCCACCGGACTTTGACCATCCTGATCTCTTTATTGCGTAGCCGCTTGACCTCCGAGTCCTCAATCCGCACGGGCTTGACTTTTGTCGTTAGCCCACTATCCACCGGCACTTGATTGGCCGCGATCACTTGCGTAGGCTCTTGCACCGCCTTCCGAAGCACCGAAATATGGAATACATCATGTAAACCACTTAGCTCCACTGAAAGCTTCAGCCGATAGGCCGCTTCTCCTACTCGCTCCAGAACCTCGAACGGTCCAAGGTACCTCGGGCTTAGCTTTTTCAATCGCCGCACCCGCGAGACACCCTTGAACGGCTTGATCTTCAAGTATACATAATCGCCCACAGCGAACTCCACGTTCCTGTGCTTGGCATTATAGTACTTTGCTTGCCGGTCCTGAGCGATAAGCAACCTCTCCCGAATGGTTTTCACCAAAGAAGTAGCATCATCCACTTCCGATCGCTTATACAACTTCGACTCGCCCGTTTCTAACCAAGACAACGGCGTGCGACATCTTCTACCATATAGGGCCTCGAAAGGCGCCATCTGAATACTTGCTTGGTAGCTGTTGTTGTATGCGAACTCCACCAAATAAAGGTGGTCCTCCCATTGCTTTCCGAAGTCCAAGACACACATGCGAAGCATGTCTTCCATCGTTCTATTGACCCTCTCGGTCTGCCCATCCGTTTGCGGATGGAAGGCTGTGCTAAACTTCAGCTTTGTTCCCAACATTTGCTGCACCAGCCTCCAATCATTGGACGTGAACCGCCCATCTCGGTCACTCACGATGCTGCGGGGCACACCATGAAGCCGCACTATGTTATCCACATAAAGCTTCGCCAGCTTCTCCACCGGATCATCCTTCCTATGCGGAATAAAATGCGACACTTTCGTTAATCGATCGACCACCACCCAAATGGCGTCGTTCCCCTTTTGCGACCTTGGCAAACCATGCACAAAGTCCATAGAGATGTCGTCGAATTTCCACTCCGGAATAGGCAAGGACTTAAGAAATCCTCCCGGCTTTTGGCACTCCGCCTTTACCAAGGCGCAGGTTTGGCACTTCGCTACATATAGCGCCACATCCTTTTTCAAACCCGGCCACCAAAATAGCTTTCTTGATATCGCGGTACATCTTCGTGCTCCCCGGGTGAATCGAGTACTTGGTATGGTGCGCCTCGTACAACAACTCCACCCGTAAATTGCCCACACTTGGGACGCACAAACGACCGTCTCTCCAAAGCAATCCGTCCTCCACAACGAATTGGGAATTTGACCCATCCAGAGCCTCTATCATGAACTGCTTCATATGAGCATCCATATCCAAAACCTGCCGAATCCGATCAGCCAGGTCATATTGGACTTCAGTCCAATTCAGCACTGCTTCAGCACTAGATTGTCTATCCACACAAACAATCTCCAACGCCTCCAGCTCCTGCACCAACCGCTCATCATGCACTGATAGCCAATTCGCTTGAGCTGGGGCTCGGCGACTCAACGCGTCCGCAACCGCATTCCCTTTGCCAGGCACGTAGTGGATCTTGAAAGTATAGTCCCCCAGGAACTCCATCCACCTACGCTGCCGCATATTCAGATCTTTCTGATCAATCAAATACTTTAGGCTCTTGTGATCGGTGTAGATATCAATCTTCACACCGTACAAATAGTGTCTCCACAGCTTCAAGGCAAAAATCACGGCCGCCAACTCCAAGTCGTGGACCGGATAATTCCTCTCGTGCACTTTTAGCTGTCTCGAGCCATAAGCTATCACGCTGCCGTGCTGCAATAGCACGCAACCCAAACCACTGCCCGAAGCATCGCTATATATCTCATAGCCTTCGGTTCCAACCGGCGAACTCAGCACAGGCGCCGTGGTCAACCGACACTTCAATTCCTCAAAAGCTCGCGCGCACTCAGGCGTCCAAACGAACTTATGCTCCTTCCTCGTCAAAGTAGTGAGAGGTAGCGCTATCCGCGAGAAGTTCTCTACGAAGCGCCTATAATAACCGGCAAGCCCCAAAAAGCTCCGGACTTCTGCTACCGTAGCAAGCTCAGGCCACTCCCGTATCGCAACAATCTTCGCCGGATCCACCGCAATACCCTCTCCACTCACTATATGCCCAAGGAACGCTACTGAGGATAGCCAAAACTCGCACTTCGAGAACTTGGCATACAACTGGTTTCTCCTGAGTGTCTCCAACACCAAATGGAGATGCTTGAAGTGATCCTCCTCACTTTGCGAGTACACCAAAATATCGTCGATGAAGACGATCACGAAATGGTCTAGGTACTCCCTGAACGTCCTGTTCATCAAATCCATAAATACTGACGGCGCATTAGTCAGCCCAAACGGCATGACCGTAAACTCATAATGCCCGTATCTCGTACTAAACGCTGTCTTCGGGATATCACTCTCCCTTATCCGCAGCTGATAGTACCCAGACTTGAGATCTAACTTCGAGTACACCGTCGACCCGACTAACTGATCAAAGAGATCATCAATCCGGGGGATCGGGTACTTGTTCTTCTCAGTCAGCTTGTTTAGCTCCCGATAGTCAATACACAACCTCAAGCTTCCGTCCTTCTTCTTAACAAAGAGGACCGGTGCGCTCCAAGGCGAAGAACTCGGGCGCACATACCCTTGCTCCAACAACTCTTGCAACTGTACTTTCAGCTCCGCCATTTCCTTAGGCTCTAGCCGATACGGAGATCGTGACACAGGCTTTGCACCTGGCACTAGCTCGATCGTAAAATCTATCTCCCGTTGAGGCGGGGCTCCAGGAAGATCTGCGGGGAACACATCAGGGTATTCCGATACCACTGAAATACAATCCATCGCGGGCTTTGGCTTTGCAACCTCCACTAGTGTAAAGAACAGTTCTGCTCCGGCACGAACCGCCTTCACCACCTGAAGAGCAGACATCAACGTCTTGCTCGACCCCTTTAAGCCCGTAAAAGTCGTCTCACGACTTGCTCCCAGCTTTACTTCCTTGCTACCGCAATCTATATGGGCCTGCTGCTCCGAGAGCCAGTCCATTCCAAATATGACGTCGAACTCCACCAACGGAAGTAAGGACGCCCGCAGGTCAAACTCCTGCTCTCCAATACGAACTTTAACTTCGCAGATCCTAACCGCTCGCATCGAACACCCATTGGGCAACAACACATCCAACTTGTCCTCGCCATCGAAGAAGGGACTCCGATGCGTGATATAAATCCTTCGGACAAGGAGTGTGAAGCTCCCGTATCAAAGAGTGCTCGTGCCGGATTTTCACAAATCAATACAAATCCTAAACAAGCAGTGGTAAGGTAACATATACATAACAAGCATATAAAGGAATTGACTTGCTATAAATTAAACCGTACCTGTCACCACGTCAGCTTGTTTAATGGCCTCCTGTTGGCCAAGATTATAGACCCTTGGTTGGGCCGGAGCATAGTGGGATGCGGTCGACTCCACCGCCTTACCCTTCTCTTCATAAGTAGCTCCTGGCCTCCTCTCGGACTTAGGACGTCCGCTCCAACAATCACGGGCGAAATGCCCCGTCTTGCCACAAGTAAAGCACGCGCCCGGGGTCCGACTCGTAGCCGCCCCAGAAGCACCAGAAGGAGCTGGACCCGAAGTCCTATGCTTCTTAAAGAATCTTTGATAGCCAGACTTTGAAGTAGTCGGCACTTTGAACCCAGATTTCTTCTCACCCAAGCCTTTCTTCGCTTGCACACTCTTCATGTCCTTCTCCAAGGACCGGGCAGTATTGACCAAGGTTAAGAAACCCTGCGTCATTGGCCCCGACAGTAACAATCTCAGCTCATCCCTCAAGCCTTCATAAAAACGATTAGTCTTGCGCTCCTCATCCATGATGGTGGAGCTAGCATATCGACTCAACCGCGTAAACTCGTGGAGATATTCATCCACGCTCCTCTCACCCTGCACCAACTTCAGGAATTCATTCTCCATCGAGATCCTCTGAGTAGAAGGGAGGTATCTTGCTAAGAACAATTCCGAGAACTCTTCCATCGGAACGTCTATCAGTTGTCTACCTCTCAAATGATGCAGCTCCAAACCTTCCCACCACATCCTCGCTTCCCCATCCAGAAGGAACGTAGCGATGGTGGTCATTTGCCACTCCTCCGTCTCCGTCGCTGTCATGACTCTCTTCACCCTAGAGAGCCAGTCTTCAGCCTGCGATGGGGTTCCCAACCCCGAGAATAACGGAGGGTTAAAGCTCATTACATGCTTCAACTGCCTCTCAGTCGCCCTCCTGGGCACTATTGGTTCTACAACCACTTGCTCCATCCTCCTTGGCTCCGCCTCTTGAAGAGGTACTTGCTCCATCACAGGAGCTGGCTGCTGCGCTTGCCTCCCAGGCTGCGCATTTATCACGGCTAACACCGCTTCAGCCACCAATCTTATATTTTCAGCCGACAAAGGTGTTGCTGGGAGCAACTTCTGGTGCACTACTAGCCTCAGAACCTCGGCGTTCTGACGGCCCAACACCACTTCGGGTCACCTATAGTGGTACAAAACACCGTTAAGCGACCAAATAAATTGCAAACAGCAATTATAGGAACACGCAGGTTCCTCAAACACGAGTATTTTCATTCCTAAGTGGACATTCATGGGTTCTTTTTACTGTTATTACGATGACGCACACAATGTGCTCACCACCCCTTAAAAAGAATTCGCCCACGAATTCACTTTAAGCCCGACCAAAACCAGTAGTCTGATACCAAATTGTAACACCCCCTATCCGTCGCATAGCATATAGCAGTAGGTCCGGCCGGGGCCCGACGCCATATACCACAGACAGACCGGGTGGTTACTTATGGAAACCATCCAACCAATCTCAACGTCCTACACAGAGCATTCTAGCGGAAGCAATTTATTAAAGTTGCAAAACAAGAACCCAGCACAAGCATGAATGTCCACTAGCAAGATAATAGGAATGTTATTACAAAATACTCAAAAGTCGGCCTTAAGGCCTTACAAAATGTTTCACTTGTCTTTTACATGATTTCCAAACCTCGGCACGCAGGCCGGCCATACATGAACAAAACATAAAACATTTCCATTCGGGCCTTCGAGGGCCAGCTTCGCAAAAAGGGCTTTAGCCCGCTATTGACCGCTTGGTCCAGCTGCACCTGCAAGCAAACAAACCACCGCACGGTGGCAAACAAAGCAACGGTCAGCAATGCTGACCAAATTATAACGATCCCGCCCCCAACTCGGGGCGGCGATGCTCTTTCCCTGCATTTCATTAAGCGAGCAATTTAAATATAGTCATTTCATCACAGGCGGAGGCTCAACGGCCACACACCCCGTGCACTCAGGGCACATTCTTGTGAACGCAGTCTAAGTCTGCCGACTCACCGCCATCCTCTCTTGGACGACCAAACTATGAGCAGTTTGTCTTCCTGGCATGGGTCACGGTAATTAAAACCATAGACCGCCGAAGACCCTCATCTATGCCAACGGCCCTAATCCGAACGACATAGAGTGGGTACGGTTCCATCTAACCCGTGCTCACAACGCAACGGTAATTTAAACCATATGCGCCCGCAACGGTAATTTAAACCATATGCGCAGGTCAAACTTCTACCGAGTCCCATTTTCACCACAAGTCACATAACCCGGTTATGTTCAAGTTGGCTTCCAAGCCACCAAGTTGGCAAGACCTCGTGTCCGCCCAGTTTTCCGGGTGCACCTTTGGGTTAGTCCCCAAGGCTCCCTGCTGCAATCTACCGCGTAGAAAACCCGAAAAACACCAAATAGCACGGAGTCTTCTCCGGCCTTATGCAATGCAACATCACCGATCCGAACTACATGTCCGGGTAGGCTTCAACCAAAATGCCTATGTCCGTTCTCGCATACGGACTCTAAACAACGGGGACTTCACATATCTACCCGAAGGAACGCCTCCAACTCTCCGCAAACTCGCGAGAGCGGGCTTCCTATGCAAAGAAAAGAGCGACTCATGCTCAAGATGAGGATCGTTACCCTTGCGGTCCTCTTTGGCGCCATCGAAAAGTAATCGGATGGAAATCACCGCACTTGCGTTGCCTCCGTGGATCCGGAGTCGGCTTGCGATTCGGAGCTCCGAAGCTCCTCCAATGGCGGATCTAGTTCCTCTTCTTCTTGCCTTAGCTTTTCTTTCTCCAAGGGTTTGGAGAGAGATCAAGTGGAAAAAGTGAGGGTTTTCTAAGTCAAAACCCGGGTATATCCCTTCAGGAACAACCCCCAGCCATTGGATCCTCAGTCAAAGAAATGAACGGCTTCGATTCGGGACTGAAATGCCCAATCTGGGCCGAACACGGCCTGGCAACACGCCCGTGTCCAGGGCCGTGTGCCTCATTCGCCGTCAAAATCGAATCACCTGGAACCTCACACAGGCATCGAACACGCCCGTGTTCGATCTGACACGCCCGTGTTCCAACTGACACGGCCGTGTATCTGGCCGTGTACCCCATCAATTTCTCCCGTTTCCAACCCGAGCGCTGACACGGGTTCGGACACGCCCGTGTCCTTGCCCGTGTCACCTTGACACGCCTGGGCTCCAGGCCGTGTACAAGGTCTCGGCACTTCACGGCTAAGTGTCGACACGGGTCGACACGCCCTGCGACACGCCCGTGTCGCAGGCCGTGTGCCATGTCTCGACACCCTGTCGACACCAAAGTGTCGACTTCGCGGGACGTGTGTCGACACGGGTTGACACGCCCTGCGACACGCCCGTGTCGCAGGCCGTGTGCCGTGTCTCGACACAACGTCGAAGCACTGTGTCGACTTCACGGCTAAGTGTCGACACGGGTCGACACGCCCTGCGACACGCCCGTGTCGCAGGCCGTGTGCCCAGTCTCGACACAATGTCGAGACCAAAGTGTCGACTTCACGCCTTAGTGTCGACACAGGCTTGACACGCCCTGGGACACGCCCGTGTCCCAGGCCGTGTGCCTGCAGCCAGAACTCAAACTGGCCCAAATTATTCCCCTTTTGCTCCTTTGAGTTTCGGGGCGTTACAATTTAAGCAACAAAAGGGAAGAAATCTAGAAGTATATGTAGACGACCTCTTGATTAAGAGTAAGTCTTTTTCGCTGCACTTGAAAGATCTAGTAGAGACGTTCTCTACTCTGCGTAGATATAAAATGAAGCTCAACCCGTTGAAGTGCACCTTTGGGGCGAGTAAGGGGAAGTTACTTGGTCATCTCCTTACTCTAGAGGGACTTGCCCCCAATCCAGACAAGGTAAAAGCTATTCTTGATATGCCTACCCCCCATTCGCCTAAGGAAGTTCAACAGTTAGGGGGGAGGTTAGCAGGTCTTGCTTGGTTCCTCTCTCGGGTTGGAGACAAGAGTGCTCCTTTCTTTAAAACACTTCGAGGAGCGTCCAAGTTTGAATGTACATGAGAGTGTTCTCAGGCCTTTGAGCAGTTGAAGATGCAGCTGACTTCAACACCTCTGCTCCAGAGTCCCCGACCAGGGGAGATGCTTTTCTTGTACTTAGGAGTTGTCCCTGAGGCAATCAGCTCTATTCTTCTTCGAGAGGAGAGCAGAAAACAGTTCCCGATTTATTATGTTAGCCATATTATGAAAAGTGCAGAGACACGGTATCCGATTCTGGAAAAGTTAGCCTTGGCACTAGTCATGTCAGCTCGTAGACTCCGTCCGTATTTCCAAGCGCACTCAATTCAAGTTGTTACTGATCAACCTTTGAAGGGTGTGTTGGAGAAACCGGAGCATTCTGGCACATTAGCCAAATGGGCAATAGAATTGAGTGAATTTGAAATTTATTATGTGCCCAAGACATCCATCAAAGCTCAAGTTCTAGCAGACTTCTTGATTGACACAGCAGAGTCCAGTTCTGATCAAGCAAAAAGGTCTCCTTTGGCTTGGACCATCTATGTTGATGGTGCCTCAAGAAGAAATTCTTCTGGAGCAGGAGTGGTCCTGATTAACCCAAACGACATCAAACTGGAGTAGGCCATCAAGTTCTATTTTCTAGTAACCAACAACCAGGATGAGTATGAAGCTTTGCTAGCAAGCTTGAGACTTGCAAGAGAACTCAGAATTGATCTTGTTCATATCAAGACTGATTTTCTGGTGATGGCGTCACAAGTCCTTGGTAACTTTGAGACAAGAGAGCCGATCTTGAAGAAATATCTTGCTCTTGTTAAAATAGAAGTCGGCAAATTCAGGAGCTTTACCATTGAGCACATCTCTAGAATAGAAAATGAGGAGGCAGATGTTCTTGCCAAGTATGGACAACCATTAGGAGGAACAACTTCCGAACTCTTCCGCCCGGCAGTGGAGGAAGGAGAGTTGATGCAGGTTGATCAACGTCCCTCCTGGATGGACCCATTCATTCTTTATCTGTCAACAGGGGACTTTCATCATTCAATCAAAGATCAGAAAAATTTTAGAATAAAAGCAGCTCACTATTACTTAGTGGCAGGAATCCTCTACAGAAAAACATTCCTCTCTACCATGGGCAGGTGTGTTTCAGAAGAAGAAGCTCCCGCTGTTTTGCAAGAAGTTCATTTAGTTGAGTGTGGAAGTCACTCAGGAGCAA
Source organism: Platanthera guangdongensis (assembly GCA_039583875.1). Classification (NCBI taxonomy): domain Eukaryota; kingdom Viridiplantae; phylum Streptophyta; class Magnoliopsida; order Asparagales; family Orchidaceae; genus Platanthera; species Platanthera guangdongensis. The sequence goes on along the minus strand of CM077153.1, from coordinate 110,010,463 downwards.
GAACTTTAGAAAGACGAATCCTGCGGCAGGGATATTTCTGGCCCACCATGAAGAGAGACTCTGAGGCTTATGCCAGAAAGTGTGTTCAATGCCAGAAGTTTGCTCCACTTCAACACCAGGCTGCTTAGTCACTCAGATCAATTGCAACTCATTGGCCCTTTGCAGTTTGGGGGATGGATCTCATTGGTCCCTTTCCCGTGGCAAGCGGACAACGTCATTTCATCATAGTGATGATTGACTACTTCAGGAAGTGGATTGAAGCAAAGGCATTGGCAAAGATAATAACTCAGGTCATCAGGAATTTCATTTGGGGAGAAATTGTCTGCTGACATGGAGTACCAATGGCTATAGTCACCGACAATGGGCCACAGTTCAACAACACAGAGATGATTGATTTTTGCAAGCAGATCAGAACAGAACTGCGGTTTGCATCAGTCCATCATCCTAGGAGCAATGGCCAAGTTGAAGCAGCCAATAAGCAGGTCCTTAATTTACATAAGAAGAAAGTGCAGAATCTCAAAGGCAGCTGGGCTGATCAACTTCCATCGGTCCTCTGGTCCCTAAGAACGACACCTTCATCCGCAACTGGCGAAACCCCGTTTAAACTTTCTCATGGCTCAGAAGCCCTCATTCCAGTTGAGTTTGAAGTACCATCACCCAGGGTTCTGCTTGCAAGGCAAGGTTTTGAGGACTGGCTTGAGCTGAACAATGAAGAGATGAAATTCAGCCTAGAACACATTGAGTAAATTAGAGACAAAGCAGCAATAAGACGGGAAGAGGTTAAGAGAAGGATGGCCCGGTACTTTGATCAGAACGTAAGGATCAAACACTTTCAAGTGGGAGATCTGGTTCTTAAAAAAGTTGACGCTGCTGCAAGAGCTAGCTCAGTTGGAAAACTTAATCCGAATTGGGTCGGCCCCTTCATTATCAAAGAAGCGTTAAAGAACGGCGCTTACCGCTTACAAACATACGAGGGAGAGGATATGCCACATACATGGAGCGGAGATGATCTCAAACGGTTCTATTCCTGAACCTTCTCTTTTCCTTTCTTTGTATCCTCTTCAAGGATCATTATGAGTAAAAACTTCTTGCTAACGCTTCTTCAAGTGTTTTATCTATTCAAACATAACAGTTAGCATGCTTGGACAAGAGCGATTCCAAAACGGTTCCGTCCTTGAACACTCTTTTCTTTCTTATGCTAGCTTTGCAAAAGCCTCTCATTAATCAAAGGATTCATACTAACACTATTCCTAATGTTTTCTTTTTCTCTCCCAAACACCAATAACGGTCACCTGATACCAGGAGACATCGCCGATTTCAACAAACCACCCATAGAGCCGTTGTCATTAGCGTAACACTACAAAGACCATGTGTTGCGAGGAGATTTCGCACCGTGTGGTGCGAGCTTGTAGGCTCTAGTGCGGTAGGATTCTGAACTTCGGATCTCGGCTAGTACCTGACCCCGCCTCTGCATTATAGAGGGACAGGGTGGGAGTTAAGCTCTACCATGCCACTTTAGGGATATCGTTACAACTTTGATGATCGCGTGAGAAAAGCAATGCCGCTCCGGCCGCACCTGCCCACGGGTCATCTTAGTTTGTAACCCTCGAACACTCCATGGTACCCTCAAGCAGTGCCTGCAGGAGACCCACAGCTTGGTTGATCTTGGAGGAAAGTTATTCCGCTCCGGTCGCAACTGCCAAAAAGATCAACTTAGACTGTACTCTAGGCAAGAGGGTTGAGGACCGTTCCGTCGAATCTGCGTCTTACTCTTCACAGGAATATTTATTGCGGACTGCATTTCTTCTATCCGCTCAGTCCGCCCATTTTCCTTGTGTTGATCGTATAGCTTGTGGCTCAGTGAGAAAAGCTATGCCGCTCCGGCCGCACCTGCCCGCTTGGTCGCAAGCTATAGATCATTTCATTCTATTTAGTGCAGACTGCATTTATGGTATCCGCTCTGTCCCGCCATTTTGCCTTGGGTTGATCGTATAACTTGTGGCCTAGTGAGAAAAGCTATGCCGCTCTGGCCTCACCTTCCCGCTTGGTCGCAAGCTATAGATCATTTCATTCTATTTTAGTGCGGAGTGCATTTTGGTTATCCACTCAGTCCGCCGGTTTTCCTTGGGTTGATTGTATAGCTTGTGGCCCAATGAGAAAAGCTATGCCGCTCCGGCCGTACCTGCCCGCTTGGTCGCAAGCTATAGATCATTTCATTCTATTTAGTGCGGATTGCATTTATAGTATCCGCTCTGTCCGCCATTTTGCCTTGGGTTGATCGTATAGCTTGTGGCCTAGTGAGAAAAGCTATGTCTGTTGATGCACGAAAACGGACAGGGAGTCGGGCACCACCAGCTAACGGTTTGAACACCGGGGAATAGGGGAGGAAAGGAGGAGACTGTCGACCAATCGGTTACTAGCGGTCGCGGCTAAAGGACCGAAAAAGGGGGCCGCTGGCAGCGGCAACAGTAGAGTAGGCCGCCGCGGCTTAAATGCCACTCTTGCGGCGGGCTTTCCTTTACTTAAAAATGAGAAACAGTTACAACGAGTAAAAGAGGAAGCCCGCCGGACTACAAGCCGCAATACACTAGACTTGAGACCGCAGCTCTTAACAGGCGAGCTCCTGGATCCCAGTCAGCGTGTCTTGGGGAGTGCACCCACCCCCTATTTATAGGCTCGGGGGCCTGCCCAAACGGGCAGGGATAAAAATACCGGCTGCCCGGGGTACAGGAGAACCGGGCAGAGGTGAGGGGAAGCAAAAGAGAAAGAAACAAGAAAGGAGGGAAACCGCGGGGCCTGGCGGATTCCTCCAAGCGAGCTGACGGCTGGGTCCTTGGGCCTTGTCGCTGAGCATGGTCGGCGTTGGCAGCAGCCTGACATGGAGACCGCCCGGCTTGGGAGGCTTGGCGGCTTGAATACGCAGACCGCCCGGTCTGGAAAACTGCGCGGGCAGGTCGCGGATTCCGGGCTTATCATAATCCCCGCACATTTTTAAGTTTCCAAAAAACTTCGAAAATGTAGAACTAAGCCGGTGACCGCGACTGCTTCATCGTTGTCTATAAAATCCCCTGACCCTTGACATTCTTCAGGATTCCTGCCAAGCCACGGGTCGCTACTCGCCACTTGCGGTCAGAATTTTGCAAGCCGACGCGATTTCTCTAGCGATGGATGTGATGTCATCAATGTTAGCCCGCAACAAGAAACCACCAGAAACGAAGCAGAGCCGGAACCAGAACTCGGATGATTCTGCCCGTCAGACTGCCAAGAAGACTGGGAAGCCGGAGACATCAGCGGCTTCTGGAGCTGAAAAGAGGCCGACAGAGATCGTCGGCGGACCATCGCAGGCCGCAGTAGATCCCAAAGTGGTTTCGAAGGCTGCTCCACTGCAAACCGGAATTGCCAAATCCTTCGACCTGACTTTCTCTCCATCAGGAGAACCACTCCTAAAAATCAGTGGGACGGAGGAGAAGAGTGTTGAATCTGGGAAACCGTCTGAATTGCCGGGCAAGGTCGACTTAATCGTTGTGGATGACAATGAGCCGGAGAAGGCGCAGGAACCCGAGCGGACTTTGGTTGAACAGCACAAGCGGACTGAAAAGGTGTTCGGCTCCCTGAAACAGCGAAAAGAAAGGAGCGAAACCCTTGAAGAAAGGATGAAGAGGAAGATGAGGAAGTTGCACGCCAGAAACCGGAACATTTCCGAAAAGACCGGCGCGGACAGTCTGCAACACAGGCCGCACGAGAAGGAGGTACCCGAGAACCCGCTCACACCGGATAACAAACCGAGCGAACTGGAGGGTACACCTGCGGTTAGCGATTCGCTGAGCGAGCTCCTGAAGGGCATGGAGACTCTCCAGCAACAAGACGCGCTATTGGTGACACCAGCGGCCTCTGAGGAGGTTGACCGCCCGGACATCCAGGTTATTGGGGAGAAGCCTGGCGAACCGGCTTCCGCGGCTTCTGAAGGAGCCGAGAAACTGAAGCTTCGCGAGAAGATGGAGGAGATGAAGAAACTGATCGCCGATAAGCCGGTGGTGACCGCACTTCCATTGCTGCAAGGTAAACACCGGGATGTTAGGTGAATTATTAAATTCTACAAGTCGCGGTCAAGGAAGAAGGGGGCGAATATTATATTAAATCCGCCGGCCAGCTTTTTCCTGACCACGGCTCAACTGAAAAGCCGAGCTAAGGAAACCGAGCGGCTATGGAAAGAAAAGCTGAAGAGGATAGATCCTGAGCGGCTCAGGCGGCCAGTGATTAAAATCCATACTGCGGCCTCTGGAGGAGATAAACATCAAACCGGCGGTCTTATCCTACCGATTTTCTTGCTAGAATGTCGCAACAATCCGGCTGAACCTGACTGCGGTTTTTCTTCTGCAGGTGTACCGGAGACCGCGATGAAACCGGGCGACTTGACGTCATTTTTGTCTATGCTGCCACCGCCTCCAAGTGTTCGCGAGAAGGAGATGGCCGACTTCCAGAAGGACGTCGGCACGCTGCAGGCGGCTTTGGATGCGGCCACCGAAACCCTGCGGATTAAAGACGAACAACAGCGGGTTGCCCAAGAGGCCGCGGAAAAAAGGATCCAAGAGCTGCAAACCACCCTGGAGCGAGAGACCGCAAGGTTGCAAACTGTGTTTGAGCAGGAGACCGCGAGGATGAAGACTGCGATGGAACAAGAGACTGCCAGGCTCCAGACCGCGATGAAGGAAGAGACCGCCAGGCTCCAGACCGCGCGGAAGGAAGAGACCGCCAGGCTCCAGACCGCGATGGAAACCGCTGAGGCGAAGATTGCTGAGATGCAGGTCGCCTTGGAGCAGGAGAGGGCGGAGAAGTATTTGCTGATGGCCGCGCGGCTGGAAGGAGACAGAGAAGAGATCCCACATGCTGAAGGCGGCGAGAACCAAGACCTGCCGGCGGAGAGCGGCGGAGAACAGCGGCCTGCACTACCAACTCCTGCAGAGTTGCCGGGTACTAGTCACCCGGCCTCTGGCGAGACTTCGCATCCGCCGGTGGCCGCGGCGCCTAACCAGGTCGCAGTTCCAAGCGGTCTGGGGGCCCAGGCGATCCCCATGATACCGTTTGCGAGAGTAGAGCGCGACGCTGCGCGAGTTCATTGGTCACTGCATGCGCTTCATAATCTGGTTAGCCAGGTGTACGTTGCGATTGTGCAGACCGGTGAATAGGTCGCGCACATAGGAAGAGACAGGCCGGAAGACGACAAACGATCCTGAGCGACTTGAGAGAACTAAGCCGCACGGACATTCGTATAATAAGTTGTAATATATATTTTTTCTCTGGATGTTGAACAATTTGATTGCTGTAAACTGTTGTATCCTATTATGATGCGAACTGAATGCGGCTTATGCGGCTTGAATTTATAATCCACATGTCTGCTGCTTTGTTCTGAGAAATTTAAAGATTATGATAGTAGCCGCGCGGTCTGGCGAACAGAACGCCGGCTTGAATGGCTGATACCCACATGATTCGCCATAGAATTTTTCTAAGTGCAGGGAAATAGCCGTGCGGACTGATGGGCTAAACGGCGGCTTGGTCACTAAGCTGATCTGCACTTCCAGCGGACTTAGGCCGCGCGGCGTGACGACTAGCCGCGATTTGACGTTGGGCACTGTAGCTTCACGGATTTTCTATAAATAGAGCAGACCCCGTAGATTTCATCACAAATCAAGAAGGATGCAGGCTAAGTTCAAGTCGTTGCGGTCTGACAAGGCCACTGCGGTTAGGACAGACGCGGCCTCCGCTTTCCACTCAGCTGACCATAAAGAATGCCGACTTACAAAAGCCGAGCTGGATGACTTTGTCGAGAAACACATGCAAGGAAGTCCGCTGATCGCGCAGCTTCCCCGATAGGATGAGCGGATCAACTCCTCCAATGCAAATCAGATCGCGGTCCCCATCGACCACTTCGACTGCGGCTTCAGCTTCCCGGTCCTGCTAGAGGCCGTAGCGGTCTTCGACCACTACGGAGTTGTGCCCGGACAACTTCCCCCAAACTCGATAGCCGCCATCTACAGCTTCATCTCCTACCTCAGGTCGGAAAGAGTCCGCTTCTCTATGAGGCTCTTCCGAGAGTGCTTTTCGGTGCGGTCTATCCCGGACTCCGGGACGAAGATCTTCCGGGGGCACCTCTACTTCGGCTGCAGAGGGCTGAAGATAGTCAACTTGGCCAACAAGATCGCGAACTGGCCGGAGCGGTTTCTCATCTTCGAGGGAAACCTGGGGTTGCTGCCAGTCGACACCCAGATCCGCGAAGAGGCCGCCTTTGGCAGCAGCGGCTTGGACGGCATCGAGAAGGAGATCTACGACTTCTTCAAAGGCGAGCGGCTTGATGTAAACCACTACATCCCGCTGTTGCCGTCTCTAGTTGGAATAGAGGCGGAAGACAGTAAGCTCCAAGCCGGCCGACCTGATATCTTAGCCGCACGGACTGGAAACTAACTTTGCCTTTATCTTTGCAGCTGCTGTGGCGGTCCCGCTGAACAAGCCGCAGACTCCTGGCGGCTTGACCCTCACTCAAAGAGAAAAGAGAGCGAAGCGGGCCAAGCCGGCGCGAGCTGCAGAGGAGGAGGAGTTGGACTCCTCTGGAGAGTTCATTCTGCAAGGAACCGGCAGCAGCTTGAAGGATGTCCACGGCGATCCGGCCTTGCGGTGGAGTCCGGACGGCAAGTCGGTGATGATCTCCACCGCCCTCCCCTACTGGGGGCAAGAAGAAGTTAGCCGCCACGCGAGCGCGGTTGGCGGCACGCTGTACGACAAGCGCAACTTGAAGGCGATGCGGCGAGTTCCTCCAGACGACCTGCCGCGGCTAGCCGCGCAAGTCGGCGGGAGGAGCTTCATGGCAAGTCACTTCATGGGCCTTGCCTACAAGCAGCTGATGAAGGAGAACAGCGGCCTGAAGACACAGTTAGGCGAACAACAAGAAGAGAACAAGCGGCTTAATGAAAAGGAGGCGGTAAGTCATTACCAATACTCGTGCGGTTAGCATTATGTAACCGCGCGACCTTACCTTTACTTTTTGCTTTGCAGGAAATGTACAACCCGGCCAACCCCATCTTCCAAGACCAAGTCTTCCCCCAACTCGTCCAAGGGATCGATGGAGCGCTTAACCGCCTCTGGGACCTTGGCGGCTTGGCCACCGGCTTCACCGACTTTACATGTGCCGACATCTACCCCTCCCTGAAAGAGCAGGTGGCCGACGTCTATAGGTCGATCAAGGGCAAGGCCAAGGTCGGGGAAGAAGTCGGCGAGGTGGTCGGAGACGCGGTGGAAGAGGTCGGCCAGGGAAGCTGGAGTCCACGCACATCGCCTGAGTCCGGCGGCCAAGAATCGGAGACCGCGCGGCCAGACTCGACAACTTCTGGCGGTTCAGCGAGCTCCGCAACTAGCAGCGGATACTCTCTATCATCCGTCGACATTGGCGATGGCAGTGATTTGGATTCTCCTGCGACTAAGAAGCTCAAACCGGGCTATTAGAAAATCTATAACTTGTTTTTGTATTTTGAACTTTTTGAAATCGGCGGTATTGTTTTTATAACCGCGCGATTAAGACTTTGTAATACTTAATGAAATGGAAATGAAGGCATTTTTACCTTTCTCTTTACTATTTCACTTTTCTTACTTGACTAAGTCCGCGCGGTCTCAGTTTAGCTTCCGATTTAAAATATAAGTATGTAAACCGGCTGAGTTTGCGCTGCGACTTCAACAAAGCTATCCGCAAGAGAGAGATATTTTCCTGCGGTTTATACCGGAGTGCACGTCGACGATAAGCCGAGCGGCTAATAACTTAAACCGCAATTTTCCTTGATGAATTATTCAACGTTATCTGCTGGAAGAGCTGAATTGCCGCGGCTTGCTCATACATAAACCGTGACCACTAAGCCGCGCGGCCACCTATCGCAGTCGGCAAACATCCATAACATTGAAGTATTAGATTGCGGCTAGGGCGAACTCTGAAACGAATTGCCCATTTGATTAAAGGAACAAGAATAGAGAAACAAGCTTCGGCTTCCGATAATGCAGGCCGATATAGGCATATGGAAGCCGGAAATTTTTGCGACGATAGTTCGCTGATTAGCTAATATAATTAATACCATAAGTCGGCAGATCAAAGCCAGGAATTAAGTGCCAGACGCAGGTCGGGCGACTTCCTTTCCATATGAATAACAAACCGGCAATTGATTTATTTAAGCCAAATAAGATACTGAATAGCGGATAGGCGGACGTAAGTCGGCCGAGTTCCCAAATGTATTAATGATAATCCGACAGGTAGGAACAGGAAAGTTAAAAAACTTAAGCCGGAATATGAAACCGGGCGGCTTGTGTAATTAATTATACAACCTGCACAGGCCGCTTAGTAAAGCCGCGAGATAGCGGATAGGCGCGTGTTGTCCTGCAAAAATAGGTGAAGACATGCACTTATGTGTCAATGTGGGCAGGTGCGTGTGGCATTGCTTTCCACACAAAGAACACATAAGCGGGATCGAAATTCTCAAAATCCATGACCGATGTCAAGCGGGACAAGTACGCAACGTCTGCGACTGAAGTCAAGCAGGACAAGTACGCAATGTCTGCGACGAAGGTCAAGCGGGACAAGTACGTAATGCCTGTCTGTGACTGAAGTCATGCGTGACGGGTACGCAATGTCTGCGACTGAAGGCCAAGCGGAAAACCCACTACACATCTGCGACTGAAGTCAAGCGGGATGTGGAGGGCTTAAGAATTCGAAAGGGGCTCTTGCCCCTACATGCATGCATATTGGCATAAAGAGTAAAGCTAAAAATAAGCTTCAAATGAAAAAGTAACATTTGCATGATGTTAAGGAAGTGACAAAGGATATATATCTGTAGTTTTATCATGCCTCATTAATACCGATTGTGGAGGAGATGTTATGTACTATTCTGAACATAAGCACTTTTCTTTATAGAAAGAAAGAGGAATCATTGCTTGAATTATTGAGCAAGAAATGGAAGATTGCCTTAGAGAATTATTAAATAACATATTCTTGCAGCTTTCCAGCTCTTACAAGTTGATTAGCCAATTCCCTGAGAGCTATGCAATCTTCTGCTATATGACCAATATTTTTATGATACTTGCAAAAAAGCTGCTCGTGCCGATACTTGATTTTGGATTTCATACGCCGAGGCTACTTGAACTCAGGCATTCCCTGAATGATTATCAAAAGATCTTCCATAGGAATTTTAAACTTAACATACTTACCTGAACCTTTTCCATACTTTGGAATTTTATCCTGGAGAATATAATGAGACTTGCAATATTCAACTTGCAAAACATCTTGTGAGGAAATAGATTGCTGTTGACCAGAAGTCCCTTGAGATTGTTTAGCCATTTGATTCAGAAACGAAACATAACCTTTATTTGCCTCTTCGCCCATTATGAATGTATTAACTATATCAATAAGATCTCCGTAGCTTTTGGGATATTTTGTGGTGAGCTTGAATTTCAATGGGCCTTCTTGAAGTGCATTTATGAAAGCATACAAGTAATAGTCTTGATGGACGCTACAAATATCTAAAACCTCCTTTTGAAACCGATCAACAAAATCTGGATTAGACTCGTTAATTCCTTGCATGATTCGGAAGAGAGCTCCAACGTCTCTTTTCCGCTTCCTGTAAATAGCGAATCTAGAAATAAATTGACTTCGAAGATCCTTAAAGCTGGTTACTGATCGAGGTGGGAGGCTATAAAACCATTCTCTTGCAACATTGCCAAAAGATATAACGAAGAGTTTGCATTTTACTCCATTTGACACTTTTCTCAGTGAAATAGCTGATTCAAAAGCTTGCAAATGAGAAAACGGATCATCACATCCAGAATACACTGGGAGACGCGGTACTCTGAAGTCATCGGAGACAGTATCCCACTGAATTCGATTAATGAATGGAGAAGGGGCCTCTTCTTCGTCCTCACAAAGAGGTTCATTTGCAACAGATTCTAGGCCACGCTCAACACTGTTTGCAAAAATTTCTTCATGAGGGTCCACAACCTCACTATTAAAATACGAGCAATCCTGCACTTCTGAGAGATCTGTAGTCACTGAGAAGCGGCTTGATTTATCATGGCCCTTCACAGGATTCATCCTGAAAAGAGAGAAATAGCCGAACTTTTTCAAGAGACCGCAGAACAGCGGCGGCTTAATGTGGCGGCTAGACGATACTGCAAACCGATAAGAAGACCGGCTGAAAAGAGAGCGGATAGAATGCCAAGTTCTACAGCACTGGAGGCGGGCTGAAAACCTTAGCCGGCGAAGTCACGGCTTGCTCGACAGGCCGCCGAACTCTAGAGGATAGAGCGGTCTAATTAGCTAGACCGCTGATTTCATCGATTAGTCGAGATCTGAAGGACGCGTGTTAACTGTTGATGCACGAAAACGGACAGGGAGTCGGGCACCACCAGCTAACGGTTCAAACACCGGGGAATAGGGGAGGAAAGGAGGAGACTGTCGACCAATCAGTTACTAGCGGTCGCGGCTAAAGGACCGGAAAAGGGGGCCGCTGGCAGCGGCAACAGCAGAGTTCGCCCGCTGCAGCTTAAATGCCACTCTTGCGGCGGGCTTTCCTTTACTTAAAAATGAGAAACAGTTACAACGAGTAAAAGAGGAAGCCGGCCGGACTACAAGCCGCAATACACTAGACTTGAGACCGCAGCTCTTAACAGGCGAGCTCCTGGATCCCAGTCAGCGTGTCTTGGGGAGTGCACCCACCCCCTATTTATAGGCTAGGGGGCCTGCCCAAACGGGCAGGGCTAAAAATACTGGCTGCCCGGGGTACAGGAGAACCGGGCAGAGGTGAGGGGAAGCAAAAGAGAAAGAAACAAGAAAGGAGGGAAGCCGCGCGGCCTGGCAGATTCCTCCTGGCGAGCTGACGGCTGGGTCCTTGGGCCTTGTCGCTGAGCATGGTCGGCGTTGGCAGCGGCCTGACATGGAGACCGCCCGGCTTGGGATGCTTGGCGGCTTGAATACGCAGACCGCCCGGTCTGGAAAACTGCGCGGGCAGGTCGCGGATTCCGGGCTTATCAATGCCGCTCTGGCCGCACCTGCCAGCTTGGTCGCAAGCTATAGATCATTTCATTTTATTTTAGTGCGGACTGCATTTTGGTTATCCGCTCAGTCCGCCGGTTTTCCTTGGGTTGATCGTATAGCTTGTGGCCCAGTGATAAAAGCTATGCCGCTCCGGCCGCACCTGCCCGCTTGGTCGCAAGCTATAGATCATTTCATTCTATTTAGTGCGGACTGCATTTATGGTATCCGCTCAGTCCTCCATTTTACCTTGGGTTGATTGTATAGCTTGTGGCCCAGTGAGAAAAGCTATGCCGCTCCGGCCACACCTGCCCGCTTGGTCGCAAGCTATAGATCATTTCATTCTATTTTAGTGCGGACTGCATTTTGGTTATCCGCTCAGTCCGCCCGTTTTCCTTGGGTTGATCGTATAGCTTGTGGCCCAGTTAGAAAAGCTATGCCTCTTCGGCCGCACCTGCCCGCTTGGTCGCAAGCTATAGATCATTTCATTCTATTTTTAGTGCGGACTGCATTTTGGTTATCTGCTCAGTCCGCTGGTTTTCCTTGGGTTGATCGTATAGCTTGTGGCCCAGTGAGAAAAGCTATGCCACTTCGGCCGCACCTGCCCGCTTGGTCGCAAGCTATAGATCATTTCATTCTATTTAGTGCGGACTGCATTTATGGTATTCGCTCAGTCCGCCATTTTGCCTTGGGTTGACCGTATAGCTTGTGGCCCAGTGAGAAAAGCTATGCCGCTCCGGTCGCACCTGCCCGCTTGGTCGCAAGCTATAGATCATTTCATTCTATTTTAGTGCGGGCTGCATTTATGGTATCCGCTCAGTCTGTCATTTTGCCTTGGGTTGATCGTATAGCTTGTGGCCTAGTTAGAAAAGCTATGCCGCTCCGGCCGCACCAGCCCGCTTGGTCGCAAGCTATAGATCATTTCATTATATTTAGTGTGGACTACATTTATGGTATCCTCTCGGTCCTCCATTTTACCTTGGGTTGATCGTATAGCTTGTGGCCCAGTGAGAAAAGCTATGCCGCTCTGGCCGCACCTGCCTGCTTGGTCGCAAGCTATAGATCATTTCATTCTATTTTAGTGCGGACTGCATTTTGGTTATCCGCTCAGTCTGCCCGTTTTCCTTTGGTTGATCGTATAACTTGTGGCCCAGTGAGAAAAGCTATGCCGCTCCGGCCGCACTTGATCGCTTGGCCGCAAGCTATAGATCATTTCATTCTATTTAGTGCGGACTACATTTATGGTATCCGCTCAGTCCGCCATTTTTCCTTGGGTTGATCGTATTGCTTGTGGCCTAGTGAGAAAAGCTATGTCGCTCCGGCCGCACCTGCCCGCTTGGTCGCAAGCTATGGATCATTTCATTCTATTTTAGTACGGACTGCAGTTTGGTTATCCGCTCAGTCCACCGGTTTTCCTTGGGTTGATCGTATAACTTGTGGCCTGGTAAGAAAAGCTATGCCGCTCGGGCCGCACCTTCCCGCTTGGTCACAAGCTATAGATTGTCTATTAGAATATGTGAGAACTGTGAAGCTATATCCGCCCAGTCCGTAGAATTATTTCCCGGTTGGTCTTTTCAGCTCGCAATGAGACATGTAAATATAAGGCTGCCATGCTTATATCGTCATTAAGCTTAAAAAATTGACAAAGAGAATCGCAGACTGCTTTTGGAACTCATCAGAGTCCGCCTGATCTTTTCGTAAACCGATTAAACTTCTCATTCTTCTTACGGCGGACAGTGGTCGGATTATTAAATAAAATTTTCTAGTTAGCATGTCGAAAACTCATACGGTATGAATGATCTTTACATCACGCGGACAGCACTACATGATGATCGAACTTTACTACGTCAATACAAAAGATAAAGAACATTGCAGGAGACACATGATACTAGAATATCCTTTTCAATTTGATCAAAAATTTACATCTTTCATGTTTTCAGCGGACTACAAACTTGAGTCCGCTCAATTTACAAAAAGAACAAAAATACACTAGTCAGCCTCAGCGGTCTTCTGTTTCTTCTCGGCAGAGGGTGCAGGGCTTAGGCCTTCGTCATCAATCTCCAGAGAAGAGCCCCCCGAGCCGCTTACACTGCTTCCATCAAAACCAGTGCTTGTCGCGGACTCGCTATGCGAGCTCTTGCCAGCAGAGGAAGATGCAGAGGTGTCGGACTCGACGGACTGTTCTTCGCCTTGCTGGCTTGAGCCAGTGTCGTCGGCTATTACCTTGACGACTTCTTCTTCGCCTTCTCCTTCTTCTTCTTCACCTTCTTCTTCGCCTTCTTCTTCCTCCTCGACGATGATGACTTTTCCCTTTGCAGCCCGCTCCATTGTCGTAACCTGCTCTTTCAACTCCGAAAAGAGCTGCAAGAAGGGAACACTGTCCACTCCTTCCTTTGCGAAGCCGCCGCGAACAATTCGCTCGATGGAGATTTCAACAGTTTCCTTCACAAAGGGGAGCATAGCGGCCTGTAAGTTGTTTTCCAAGTAGTAGGCGACCTGCGCGAAACAAAGGAGCAAACATCAGATCACGGCGGACTTCAAATAGAGACCGCTACGAATACAACTCACCCCCAGCTCTACCTTCTGCTGAGCGACCTTCTTCCCTAACCGCACATTTCTTTCTTTGAGCACTCTTTTTTCTTCTCGAAGATGATCGTTTTGCCTAAGCAGGTCTCTGGCCAGGTAACAGACAAAGTGGTTCATCACCACGCTGTTAGCACTTGCCTGGGAGGCCAGCAGAGGGAGATCGGCAGCGGCAACCTTCTTCAAATCACTCAAGTTGCGCTTCCCATAAAGTGCGGAAATCGCAACATGAGCATGGCGATTTATTCTCGAACTTTTCCACGAAGGAAGCGCTGTCGACAAGCGGACATGCTTGTTCTTATTGTGCCAGTGGATCATCGGGTTCCCCCTCAGATCCTTCTAGCAGTTTCCGAACCCTTGCATTGTAAAGCTTTCAGAAGAGTAGTCTTCCGCGGGATCCCCCTCTTCTTTCCTCTTCCTCGCGACCTCTTGTTTCTTTTCTCTTTGAGTAGGCGTGAATCCGCTGGGTATCTGTGGCAGGTTGGCAGGCACAACCAAGTTCGCTGCAAAAACAGAACAAGGGTTTACATAGGTCGCTGCGGATACAAACATTAAGTCCGCAAAAGCTTACTTTCTTCGCGCGAAACGCCCGCCAAGCTCGCCAACAGCGGGATGTAGTACTCGATGTCGAGCCTGACATCAGCTAGAAATTTGGCAATGGCGGACTCCATTGCGTCCAGCTGGACACTCTTGAAAACAGAGTCTGCGCGCTCTTGTGGATAAGTGTGAGCGAACCCAAGGTCTCCTTCGAAGATCAAGAACCTTGAGGTCCAGTTATGGATCTTGTTTGGAAGACCCACAACCTTCATTCCTCTGCAGTAAAAGTAGATAACTCCCTTATAAGGGCGGCCTCCGGATGACGTTATTGAGCGGACTGAGAACATTTTGCGGAAGATGTTCATAGAGAAAGCAATCTTTTCAGACCGCAGGTAAGAGATAAAGCTGCAAATAGCAGCAAGGGTGTTGGGCGCGAGCTGGCCCGGCACCATCCCGTAATGTTCAAATATTTCGGCGATCTTCCATAATAACGGAAATTTGAAACCGCTGTCAAAGTGGTCAATGGGTATGGCAATCTGAGTCGCCGTTGAAAATTTTAGTCTTTCCTCATGGGCGGGAAGGCGGACAAGCAAGTTAGAGTCCGCCATTTTATTCTCAACAAAAGCCTCAAGGTCGGCCTCCGTTAGAGTGCATTTTCGGTGGTCGGCGGCATGGAAAGCAACCGCAGCATCAGTCCTGGCGGACACCATCTTGGCAGGCCGCAGGGTTCAGCTACACTTGTTTCCCTGCATAGAAGAAGCAACAGGGCTATATTTATAGTAGTGGGGACTGACTGATTTTTTGGCCAGGCCGCGCAGCTCGCTTATTTAGTCTGCATAGTCCTCCATATTCCAATTCACGCAGCAAAAAATTAAAAAACAACGCGGACACAAACTTAAATTCACAATACAGCTTCCAGTCGGGTACCTGCCAAGCAAAGTTCAAAGCATAAAATAAGGCGGACACAGTTTCAGTCCGCCCAGTTCGCGATACTTCCCACCTGCAGACAAGTTAAATTCTGAAGAGCGGACACAGCATTAGTCCTCACAGTTCGTCATAGATCACAGCACAAAAATTAGCAACAGAATTTGCGGATATCTTATTTAGTCCACATAAAGTGCTGCAATGTTCATCGCAAGCCACAACATAGAGCATTGTTTAAAACACAAATAATTATACATCAAACAAATCAAATCAAGTTCGTGGTTCTGCGGACTCAGCGGTCCTTTGTTTCAGTCCGCGTTGGTCTCTCCGTCCTATCTCTACACAAGTGCATCGCCTGGTCGCTTATTTGGAGAACCTCGTTGTACAAGCGACAGATGTGGTGGTGGATACAGTTAATGGTTCGGTGCATGTGAGCGGCCTCCCGGTCCACCCGACTCAAGGGAACCATCGCCTCCATTACCGGCCTCAGCTCCTCATCCGCGGCCTGTTGGCCACCACCTGCCGGTGATGCGACCTCCGGAGCAACGCGATCTGGCAATCGCGACCTTTGCTCAGCAGCCCGCTTCCCTTTCTCTTCCCTCGCTGACGCCAAGTGCTTGCCTTTGTAGAAGCGGACATCATCAGCGAGCCTTTTCTTCTCCCTATCAGACCTCTCCAGCGCCCTCGAGATGCTGGCGATCTGATCCTTTAAGGCCTTCTCGCGCTCCGCCGATGCCTTTTCGCGCTCTTCCGCCTTCTTTAACTTCGCTTTAATGTTCTGAAATTCAGCTTGAAATTTCCTTTCTAACTCTCTGATGTCGCTCAGGTTGGGCTGCTCACCTCTTGCGGATTCCTCATGCGAGACCGCGTCCACACCAATACTCGGCGTAACCACAATTTCACCACTCTCAATAGAACCCGATGGTGACTTTCTACCTACAACAAAGAAAGTCAACTTCATCATTCAAATACAGTCCGCAGCGGACTCAAAGAATCAGGATAAAGGATCACTTTTAGAAAAAGCAACAGCGAGTTGCCGACTATCAAATATAGGCCGCCTTGCTCGCTCCGGGTCAAAGGCGCTTAACTGTTTCTTCCATTCGTGATGGACTTTGACTCTTTTTTCAGCAGTAGAACTTTTTGAAACAACAATATCATCGGTCTCGATGATGATCTTAATCGGCCTCGACTTCTGCTACGACGACCTGTAAAGCCACTGAAGCTTAAAATATTTAGGCGCCGGTTGAAGGTTACCTGACTGCAACAGCTCTGCGGCAGTCCGTAGATCTTCAGCATTCTTGTCCGCCGCGGCCTGCTTCGAGGCCGCCTCGACCTCAGCTACATGAGAAACGATTTGTTTCTTCTGCTCCGCTATCTTCTCTTTCAGTCTTTGTAACGCCCCGAAACTCAAAAGAGCGACGGGGGACGTTTTGGGCCAATTTTGGGTTCTGGAAGGAGGCACGCGGCCTGTGACACGGGCGTGTCCCAGGGCGTGTCAAGCTTGTGTCAACACTTAGCCGGTGAAGTCGACATTTAGCTCTCGACATTGTGTCGAGACAGGGCACACGGACTGCGACACGGGCGTGTCGCAGGGCATGTCGACCCTTGCCGACACTCAGCCCGCGAAGTCGACATTTTGCGCTCGACGAAGTGTCGAGACATGGCACACGGCCTGCGGCACGTGCGTGTTGCAGGGCGTGTCGACCCGTGTCGATACTCGACCTGGGGAGTCGACGAATTTTACTCGACGATGTGTCGAGACAAGGCACACAGCCTAGGACACGGGCGTGTCCAAGGCCGTGTCGTGAGGTCGACGAACTTCGCTCGACAAAGTGTCGAGTGTCGAGACTGTGTACACGGCCTGGAGCCCAGGCGAGTTGAGGTAGACACGGGTTAGGACACGGGCATGTCCAAGAACCCGTGTAGTTCTCGGGTTGTTTTCGGGATAAATCGATGGGGGTACACGGCTGTGTCAGGAAGAACACGGGCGTGTCAGGTCGAACACGGGCGTGTTCAATGCCCGTGTGTTGTTCCAGGCGCGTCGATTTTGACGACGAATGAGGCACACGGCCCTGGACACGGGCGTGTGCCAGGCCGTGTTCAGTCCAGATTGGACATTTCAGTCCCGAATCAAAGCCGTTCATTTCTTTAATTGGTGATCCAACGGCTGGGGGTTGTTCCTGATGGGATATAACAGGGATTGGGCCTTAGAAACCCTCACCTTTACATGAGTGGTTATCTTTCTAAAGCTTAGAGAGAGAGGAGAGCCAAGGAAGGAAGAAGAAGCTAGATCCGGCCATTGGAGGAGCTTCGAAGCTCCAAATCGCGAGCCGACTTCGGATCCACGGAGGAGAAGAGAGTGCGGTGCTTTTCATCCGCTTACTTTTCCATGGTGCTAAAGAGAAGCGCTAGGGTAACGATTCTCTTCTTGAGCATGTGAAGCTCTCCCTCTTTGCATAGGAAGCCCGCTCTCGCGAGTTTGCGGTGAGTTGGAGGCGTTCCTTCGGGTAGATATGTAAAATCCCCGTTGTGTAGAGTCCGTAAGCGAGAACGGACATTGGCATGATGTGTCAAGCTTATCCGGACATGTTGGTCTGGATCGGTGATGTTGCATTGCATAATGCCGGAGAAGACTCCGTGCTATTGGTTGTTTTTTCGGGTTTTCTACACGGTAGATTGCAACAGGGAGCCTTGGGGATTAACCCAAAGGTGAACCCGAAAAACTGGGCGGATGCGTGATCTTGCCAACTTGGTGGCCTGAGAGCCAACTTCAACATAACCGAGTTATGTGAATTGTGATGGAAACGGGACTCGGGATAAGTTTGACCTGCGCATATGGTTTAAATTACCGTTGCGGGCGCATATGGTTTAAATTATTGTTGCGTTGTGAGCACGGGTTAGATGGAACCGTACCCGTTCTATGTCGCTCGGATTAGAGCCGTTGGCATAGATGATGGTCTTCGGCGGTCTATGGTTTCAATTACCGTGACCCATGTCGGGAAGACAAACTGCTCATTGATTGGCCGTCCAAAGGGACGGTGGTGAGTCGGCAGACTTAGACTGTGTTCACCGAGAATGTGCCCTGAGAGCACGGGGCGTGTGGCCGTGTGAGCCAACGTCTGTGATGAAATGAATATTGTTAAATTGCTCGCTTATGCTAATGAAATGCAGGGAAGGATCATCTCCGCCCCGAGTTTGGGGCAGGATCGTTATAATTTTTTCAGCATTGCTGACCGTTGCCTTGTTTTGCCACCGTGCAGTGGTTTGTTGCTTGAAGGTGCTGCTGGACCAAGCGGTCAATAGCAGCCTAAAGCCCAATTTGCGAAGCCGGCCCTTGAAGGCTTACTTGGAGTGTTTACTGCTTTTATTCATGTATGACGGGCCTGCGTGCCGTGGTTTGTAAAACATGTAATATGAAGTGAACAATTTTGTAAGGCCTTAAGGCCTATACTTGTGTATGTACAACATTCCTATTTTGGTATTAGTGGACATTCATGCTTTAGTACTGGGTTCTTTATTGCAACTTTTATAAATTGCTTCCGCTAGAATGCTCTGTGTAGGACGTTATGATTGGTTGGATGTTTTCCATGAGTAACCACCCAGTCTGTCTGTGGTATATGGCGTCGGGCCCCGACCGGACCTACTGATATATGCTATGCAACAGATAGGGGGTGTTACAATTTTGTATCAGAGGGAGGTTTTGGTCGGGCTTAAAAAGAATTCGTGGACGAATTCTTTTTAAGGGGTGGTGAGCACATGTGTGTGCGTCATCGTTATAACAGTAAAAGAACCCATGAATGTCCACTTAGGAATGAAAATACACGTGTTTGAGGAACCTGCGTGTTCCTATAATTGTTGTTTGTAATTTTATTTGGTCTCTTAACGGTGTTTTGTACCACTATAGGTGACCAGAAGTGGTGCTGGGTCGTCGGAACTTCGAGTTTTTGAGGCTAGCAGTGCACCTAATGAAGCTCCTGCAACACCTCTATCGGCTGAGACCATACGATTGGTGGCCGAAGCAGTGTTGGCCATGAGTAATGCGCAGCCTGCAAGGCAAACGCAGCAGCCCGCTCCTGCGATGGAGCAGGTACCGCTGTAAGAGGCTGAGCCGAGGAGAGTGGAACAGGTGGTAGTGGAGCCGTTGGTTCCAAGGAGGGCAACCGAGAGGCAGCTTAAGCATGTAATGAGCTTTAACCCTCTGGTATTCTCGGGGTTGGGAACCCCATCTCAAGCTGAAGACTGGCTCTCCAGGGTGAAGAGAGTCATGACAGCAACGGAGACGGAGGAGTGGCAAATGACCACCATTGCTACGTTCCTTCTGGACGGTGAAGCGAGAATGTGGTGGGAAGGATTGGAGCTGCATCTACTGAGAGGTAGGCAACTTGTTGATGTCTCGATGGAGGAGTTCTCAAGATTATTCTTGGCTCGATACCTCCCTTCGGCGCAGAGGATAGCGTTGGAGAATGAGTTCCTGAGGTTGGTTCAGGGTGAGAAGAGCGTGGATGAATATCTCCATGAGTTTACTCGTTTGAGTCGATATGCTAGCTCCACCATAGCGGATGAGGAGTGCAAGACGAATCGATTCTACGAAGGCTTGAGAGATGAGTTGAGGTTACTACTCTCGGGGCCGATGACGCAGGGTTTCTTGACCTTGGTCAACACGTCCCGGTCCTTAGAGAAGGACATGAAGAATGTTCAAGCGAAGAAGAACGTTGGTGAGAAGAAATCTGGGTTTAAAGTGCCAACTACTTCAAAGTCTGGCTATCAAAGATTCTTCAAGAAGAATAAGACTTCGGGTCCAGCTCCTTCTGGTGCTTCTGGGGCGACTACGAGTCGGACCCCGGGGGCATGTTTTACCTGTGGAAAGACGGGGCACTTTGCCCGCGATTGTTGGAGTGGACGTCCCAAGTCCGAAAGAAAGTCGGGAGCTACTTACGAAGAGAAGGGCAAGGCGATGGAGTCGACCACGTCCCACTATGCTCCGGCTCAACCAATGGTGTATAATCTTGGCCAACAGGAGGCCATCAAACAGGCTGATGTGGTGACAGGTACGGTTTAATTATAGTAAGTTAATTTCTTTAAATACTTGTTATGCACATGTTACCTTACCACTGCTTATTTAGGATTTGTTTTGATTTGTGAAAATCCGGCTAGAGAACTTTTCGATACGGAAGCTTCACACTCCTTCTTGTCCGAAGGATTTATATCACGCATCGGAGTCCCTTCTTCGATGGCGAAGGATAAGTTGGATGTGTTGTTGCCCAATGGGTGTTCGATGCGCGCGGATAGGATCTGCAATGTTAAGATTCGTATTGGGAATCAGGAGTTCGATCTGTAGGCGTCGTTACTTCCGTTGGTGGAGTTCGACGTTATATTTGGCATGGACTGGCTCTCGGAGCAGTAAGACTATATCGATTGCGGTCGCAAGGAAGTCAAGCTGGGAGCAAGTCGTGAAACGACTTTTACGGGCTTAAAGGGGTCGAGCAAGACGTTGATGTCTGCTCTTCAGGTGGTGAAGGCGGTTCGTGACAGTGCAGAACTGTTCTTTACACTAGTGGAGGTTGCGAAGCCGAAGCCCGCATTGGATTGTATTTCAGTGGTATCGGAATACCCTGATGTGTTCCCTGCGGATCTTCCTAGAACCCCGCCTCAGCGGGAGATAGATTTCACGATTGAGCTAGTGCCAGGTGCAAAGCCTGTGTCACGATCTCCTTATCGGCTAGCGCTTAAGGAAATGGCGGAGATGAAAGTTCAACTGCAAGAGTTGTTGGAGCAAGGGTATGTGCGCCCAAGTTCTTCGCCTTGGAGCGCACCGGTCCTCTTTGTTAAGAAGAAGGACGGAAGCTTGAGGCTATGTATTGATTATCGGGAGCTCAACAAGTTGACGGAGAAGAACAAGTACCCGATCCCATAGATTGATGATCTTTTTGATCAGTTGGTTGGGTCGACGGTGTACTCGAAGTTGGATCTCAAGTCTGGGTACTATCAGCTATGAATAAGGGAGAGTGATATCCCGAAGAAGGCGTTTAGTACGAGATACGGGCATTATGAGTTTACGGTCATGCCGTTTGGGCTGACTAATGCGCCGTCAGTGTTCATGGATTTGATGAATAGGAATTTCAGGGAGTACTTGGACCACTTTGTGATCGTCTTCATCGACGATATTTTGGTATACTCGCAAAGTGAGGAAGATCACTTCAAGCATCTTCATTTGGTTTTGGGGACGCTAAGCAGGAATCAACTGTATGCCAAGTTCTCGAAGTGCGAGGTTTGGTTATCCTCAGTGGCGTTCCTAGGTCATATAGTGAGTGGAGAGGGTATTGCTGTAGATCCGGCGAAGATTGTTGCGATACGGGAGTGGCCTGAGCTTGCTTCGGTAGCCGAAGTCCGGAGCTTTCTGCGGCTTGCCGGCTATTATAGGCGCTTCGTAGAGAACTCCTCGCGGATAGCGTTACCTCTCACTACTTTGACGAGGATGGAGCAGAAGTTCGTTTGGACGACGAAGTGCGCGCGAGCTTTTGAGGAGTTGAAGTGTCGGTTGACCACAGCGCCTATGCTGAGTTCGCCATGTGGGACCGAAGGCTATGAGATTTATAATGATGCTTCGGGCAGCGGTTTGGGTTGCGTGCTACTGCAACACAGAAGTGTAATAGCTTATGTCTCGAGACAACTAAAAGTGCATGAAAGGAACTATCCGGTCCATGACTTGGAGTTAGCGGCCGTGATTTTTGCCTTAAAGTTGTGGAGACACTATTTGTACGGTGTGAAGATTGATATCTACACCGATCATAAGAGCCTGAAGTATCTGATTGAACAGAAAGATCTGAATATGCGGCAGCGTAGATGGATGGAGTTCTTGGGAGACTATACATTCAAGATCCACTACGTGCCTGGTAAAGGGAATGTTGTTGCGAACGCGTTGAGTCGCCGAGCCCCAGCTCAAGCCAATTGGCTATCGGTGCATGATGAGCGGTTGGTGCGGGAGTTGGAGGCGTTGGAGATTGTTTGTGTGGATAGGCAATCAAGTGCTGAAGCAGTTTTGAATTGGACTGAAGTCCAATATGACTTCGCTGATCGGATTCGGCAGGCTTTGGATATGGATGCCCATATGAAGCAGTTCATGGTAGAGGCTCTGGATGGGTCAAATTCCCAATTCATTGTGGAGGACGGATTACTTTAGAAAGATGGTCGTCTGTGCGTCCCAAATGTGGGCGATTTGCGGGTGGAATTGTTGTACGAGGCACACCATACTAAGTACTCAATTCACACAGGGAGCACGAAGATGTACCGTGATGTCAAGAAACTCTTTTGGTGGCCGGGTTTGAAGAAGGATGTAGCGCTCTACGTAGCAAAGTGCCAAACTTGCGCCTTGGTGAAGGCGGAGTGCCAAAAGCCGGGAGGATTTCTGAAGTCCTTGCCTATTCCGGAGTGAAAATTTGACGACATCTCTATTTAATTTGTGCACGGTTTGCCAAGGTCGCAAAATGGGAACGACGCCATTTGGGTGGTTGTTGATCGGATAACGAAGGTGTCGCATTTTATTCCGCATAGGTAGGATGATCCGGTGGAGAAGTTGGCAAAACTTTATGTGGATAACATTGTACAGCTTCACGGTGTGCCCCACAGCATCGTGAGTGACCAAGATGGGCGGTTCACGTCCAATGATTGGAGGCTTGTGCAGCAAATGTTGGGAACAAAGTTGAAATTCAACACAGCCTTCCATCCTCAAACGGATGGGCAGACCGAGAGGGTCAATAGAACTATGGAAGACATGCTCCGCATGTGTGTCTTGGATTTTGGGAAGCAATGGGAAGACCACCTTTATTTGGTGGAGTTCGCATACAACAACAGCTACCAAGCGAGTATTCAAATGGCGCCCTTCGAGGCCCTATATGGTAGAAAATGTCGCACGGCGTTGTCTTCGTTAGAAACGGGTGAGTCAAAGTTGTATAAGCGATTGGAAGTGGAGGATGCTACTTCTTTGGTGAGAACCATTCGGGAGAGGTTGCTTATTGCTCAGGACCGGCAACGGAAGTACTATAGTGCCAAGCACAGGAACGTGGAGTTCGCTGTGGGCGATTGGGTGTACTTAAAGATCAAGCCGTTCAAGGGTGTCTCGCGGGTGCGGCTATTGAAAAAGCTAAGCCCGATGTACCTTGGGCCGTTTGAGGTTCTGGAGCGAGTTGGTGAAGCGGCCTATCAATTGAAGCTTTCAGTGGAGCTTGGTGGATTACATGATATATTCCATATTTCGGTGCTTCGGAATGCGGTGCAAGAGCCTACGCAAGTGATCGCGGTTGATCAAGTGTCGGTGGATGGCGGGTTGACGACAAAAGTCAAGGTCGTGCGGATTGAGGACTCGGAGGTCAAGCGGCTACGCAATAAAGAGATCAGGATGGTCAAGGTCTGGTGGGACAATTGCGATCGTGAGGAGCTCTCTTGGGAGCGAGAGCAGACTATGCTTGACAAGTATCCGGAGTTGTTCCGCTCAGGTACAAATTTTGGTTTTGTACATGTCTTTCCTTTATATAATTTCGTGGACGAAATTCTTTTAAGAGGGGGAGAGTTATAATGCCCCGAAACTCAAAAGAGCGACGGGGGACGTTTTGGGCCAGTTTTGGGTTCTGGCAGGAGGCACACGGCCTGGGACACGGGCGTGTCCCAGGGCGTGTCACGCTTGTGTCGACACTCAGCCGGCGAAGTCGACATTTAGCTCTCGACATTGTGTCGAGACAGGGCACACGGCCTGCGACACGGGTGTGTCGCAGGGCGTGTCGACCCGTGTCGACACTCAGCCCGCGAAGTCGACATTTTGCGCTCGACGAAGTGTCAATACATGGCACACGGCCTGCGACACGGGCGTGTCGCAGGGCGTGTCAACCCGTGTCGACACTCGTCCCGGGGAGTCGATGAATTTTGCTCGACGATGTCTCGAGACAAGGCACACGGCCTAGGACACGGGCGTGTCCGAGGCCGTGTCATGAGGTCGACGAACTTCGCTCGACGAAGTGTCAAGTGTCGAGACCGTATACACGACCTGGAGCCTAGGCGTGTTGAGGTAGACACGTGTTAGGACACGGGCGTGTCCAAGAACCCGTGTAGTTCTCGGGTTGTTTTGGGGATAAATCGATGGGGGTACACGGCCGTGTCAGGAGGAACACGGGCGTGTCAGGTCTAACACGGGCGTGTTCGATGCCCGTGTGTTGTTTCAGGCGCGTCGATTTTGAAGGCGAATGAGGCACACGGCCCTGGACACGGGCGTGTGCCAGGCCGTGTTCGGTCTAGATTGGATATTTCAGTCCCGAATCAAAGCCATTCGTTTCTTTAATTGGTGATCCAACGGCTGGGGGTTGTTCCTGATGGGATATACCCTGGATTGGGCCTTATAAACCCTCACTTTTACATGAGTGGTTATCTTTCTAAAGCTTAGAGAGAGAGGAGAGCCAAGGAAGGAAGAAGAAGCTAGATCCGGCCATTGGAGGAGCTTCGAAGCTCCAAATCGCGAGCCGACTTCGGATCCACGGAGGTGAAGAGAGTACGGTGCTTTTCATCCGCTTACCTTTCCATGGAAGAAAAGAGAAGCGCTAGGGTAACGATTCTCTTCTTGAGCATGTGAAGCTCTCCTTCTTTGCATAGGAAGCTCGCTCTCGCGAGTTTGCGGTGAGTTGGAGGCGTTCCTTCGGGTAGATATGTAAACTCCCTGTTGTGTAGAGTCCGTAGAGAGAACGGGCATAGGCATGATGTGTGAAGCCTATCCGGACATGTTGGTCTGGATCGGTGATGTTGCATTGCATAATGCCGAAGAAGACTCCGTGTTATTGGTTGATTTTTCGGGTTTTCTACACGGTAGATTGCAACAGGGAGCCTTGGGGATTAACCCAAAGGTGCACCCGGAAAACTGGGCGGATGCGTGATCTTGCCAACTTGGTGGCCTGAGAGCCAACTTGAACATAAC
The DNA here is from genome assembly GCA_039583875.1 of Platanthera guangdongensis. NCBI lineage: Eukaryota > Viridiplantae > Streptophyta > Magnoliopsida > Asparagales > Orchidaceae > Platanthera > Platanthera guangdongensis. The sequence continues at coordinate 109,985,408 of CM077153.1, read as the reverse complement.
CGAGTTATGTGAATTGTGATGGAAACGGGACTCGGGAGAAGTTTGACCTGCGCATATGGTTTAAATTACCGTTGCGGGCGGATATGGTTTAAATTACCGTTGCATTGTGAGCACGGGTTAGATGGAACCGTACCCATTCTATGTCATTTGGATTAGAGCCGTTGGCATAGATGTGGGTCTTCGGCGGTCTATGGTTTCAATTACCGTGACCCATGCCGGGAAGACAAACTGCTCATTGATTGGTCGTCCAAAGGGACGGTGGTGAGTCGGTAGACTTAGACTGTGTTCACCGAGAATGTGCCCTGAGAGCACGGGGCGTGTGGCCGTGCGAGCCAATGTCTGTGATGAAATGAATATTGTTAAATTGCTCGTTTATGCTAATGAAATGCAGGGAAGGAGCATCGCCGCCCCGAGTTGGGGGCGGGATCGTTATAATTTGGTCAGCATTGCTGACCGTTGCTTTGTTTTGCCACCGTGCGATGGTTTGTTGCTTGCAGGTGCTGCTGGACCAAGCGGTCAATAGCGGGCTAAAGCCCAATTTGCGAAGCCGGCCCTTGAAGGCCTACTTGGAGTGTTTACTGCTTTTATTCATGTATGACCGTCCTGCGTGCTGTGGTTTATAAAACATGTAATATGAAGTGAACAATTTTGTAATTCCTTAAGGCATGTACTTGTGTATGTACAACATTCCTATTTTGGTATTAGTGGACATTCATGCTTTAGTACTGGGTTCTTTATTGCAACTTTTATAAACTGCTTCCGCTAGAATGCTCTGTGTAGGACGTTATGATTGGTTGGATGATTTCCATGAGTAACCACCGGGGCTGTCTGTGGTATATGGCGTCGGGCCCCGGCCGGACCTACTGCTATATGTTATGCGACGGATAGGTGGTGTTACAGTCTTTCCCTCTCTTTTTCCTCAGCAGCGGATAAAGAGGGGAGTTCGCCGCCCTTGACCACATGGATTTCCATCTCAGGTTGCTGTAGTACACCCAGCAAGGATTCGTTGATGAGATCAAATTGATCGATGTCTATGGAGTCTAGTATCTCATCCGTGGATAAACTGACCGTGGAGAGGGAATTATCTTTCTGGATTTGGGCCTCCGCAGTAGCTAAGTCGCTTTCAGGAACTTCTTTCTCGCGTGGCCTGTGCTGTAAGTCCGCGTCTCCAGTCCACACGGAGATATTCTTCTCTTTCATCGCTCGCAACTTCTTTTCAACCCGCTCAGCAACGGTCGACCCGTCCCTCTTCCTCTTCTTTCCAGAAGGACCTCTTTTCTCCGCAGAGTCCACAGCAGCCTTTCCTAAGTCGGGCTGGCTCTCGCAGACCGTCTCAAGGTTCGCAGCGACCAATGCCTGTGAAGGCGCATCTTTCCCAACCTCTTCTTCCACAGTCCGCCTGTCTTCATCAAGGCTCACGATGGGCTCCGGGGTATTGGGGGATGATATTTCGGCCTCATTGTGTTCGCCAACTGCGTCCGCCGAGTTCGCGGTTTTTTGAGTAGTGGCGGTGTCTGACAAATTTAGTGACCTCTCACTTCTCAATGGATGTTCAACATGGGGGACCGCGTCATCCTCCTTCTCGCGCACAGATATATCAGCACCGCGGACTGCTTTCTCAGCAGGCTTCTGGCTATGAGAACTCTCTCCAGTAGAGCGGACAAGCTCCCCTCTCGTCGTTCTCTTTATTATTTTCTTAGTCTTCATTGGTGTTATTGTCTTCTCGCTTTTTGTAGTAAGACTAGTGAAGAAAGCACCAAGCCTTGCCATGCCGGACTGCAAAGTGTTGACCGCAAGCGGTGAATAGCGCCCCGTGTCGATCAAAATTTTTAACAGTTCCTGCCCCTCCGGCAATATTTATAGCGCTGACGGCATTAATGAGGCTTGCGGACTCCGCAGTTAAGAAAACATTTTCGAAGTTTTCTGGAAACTTAAAAATGTGCAGGGATTATGTTAACCCCTCAGTCTGCAACACCCACAAGATGCCAAGGCCCTGCTTCATTATCCACGGATACGGTTCGGCAGTCCTCCCAGCTCGGCAAAGCAGCAGCAATCAGCCACCAAGGATGGTCCCCCAGCGGCGGACTCAATGCTCTGTTCGCCCTGTTCGCCATGCCTTTGGATCCCGGATTCTCTACTTTGGCGGACACAGTGTCCAGTCCGCCCAGGCCGCCGTCCTCCAGCAGGATGGCGTCTAGCAGCAGCAAATGGAAGCTCCAGCCCGCGAGCCCAGTCCGCCCCTTTTGCGCGGACTGGCGTGTTCTTTTTTTTTTGCTTCCCGTCACCGCTGCCCAGTTCTCCTGTACCCCGGGCAGTCAGTTATTTTATCCCTGCCCGTTGGGGCAGGCCCCCATCCTATAAATAGGGGGAGGTGGTGCACCCAAGGCACGCTGACTCGTACCCAGGAGCCTACTTGTTAAATGCTGCGGACTCGAATTTTGTGCTTTGCGGACTCCAGCTTGCTCAGTTCTTGCCTCTTCCTCTTTTCCTTATAATCAAACCCTTCTTCAGTAAAAGGAAAGCCCGTCACAAGAGAGGCATTCAGGCCGCGACGGGCGAAGTCTGTTGTTGTCGTGGCTTATGGCCCTGTTGTTCTTCTTGCTCTTGTCTGCTTAGTAGATTACTACTCGCAGTCACTCTTTTCCCTTCTATTCCTCTGTGCTCGAACTGTTAGCTGGTGGTGCTCGCCCCCCTTTGCATTTTCGTGCATCAACATTTGGTAAACCCATCTCTTGCTTTGCACTTATTTCCTAATTATTTTCCTTTACTACTTGTATTTTCTTGCTGAGGTGTTCTGCTTTTGAATGCCTCAAGTTCAGGGCATTAGCCGGTTGAGCAGCTAGGTTGGTGTTGCTAGTGGACTGCTTTGTTGCAGATGTCTTCCTCACCATTGTGAGATAGTTTTTGGTTTTTCTCTTGTTAGTACAGACATACATGCTCACCAGTTGGTTTGTGTTAGGTTGTTGACACCCACTGGTGGTTTTCTTTTAAAATGCTAATTACTTTGCTAAGATGTTGAGTATGCATGTGTAACGCCCCAAAACTCAAAAGAGCGACGGGAGGCATTTTGAGCCAATTTTGGAACTTGGTAGGGGTCACACGGCCTGGGACACGGGCGTGTCCCAGAGGCGTGTCGTGCTCAGGTCGATGATCTGGCCGAGTGGTCGACGAATTTGGAGTCGACAATCGTCGAGCAGTGAACACGGCCTGAGACACGAGCGTGTGCCAGATTGTGTCCTTCTCGGGGTGAAGGCTGGGCCGTGTCATGGGAGACACACGGTGTGCAGCTCACGGGCATGTTCGGGTAGACACGGGCGTGCTAGTTTTGACACGGGCGTGTCGAGTACCCGTGTCCTTTGCAGGACGTTTTTGTTCCCGTGTCGATGGAGGAACACGCCTGGCAATACGGGTGTATACTGGCTGACACGGGCTTGTCAAGCCTGACACGGGCATGTCGAGAGCCCGTGTTCTTTTTGGGATGCGTCGGTTTCGACGACGAATGGGGAACACGGCCTTGGACACGGGCGTGTCACAAGCCGTGTTCAGCCCAGGTTTTGGATTTTAAGTCTAAATCGTAGTCGTTCGTTTCCTTGTTTTGGGATCTAATGGCTTGGGACTGTTCTTGCTGGGATATACCCGGGAATAGGCCTTTGAAACCCTCATTCTTTTGGGTTATTCCCTTTCTAAGTTCTAGAGAGAGGGGAGAGCATGGAAGAAGAAGGAAGGAAGATCCGGCCACCGGCGGAGCTTCGGAGCCCCGGATTGGGAGCCGACTTCGGATCTATGGAGGCGACGACGTTGCGGTGCTTTTCATCTGCATAGATTTCCATGGCGCCAAAGAGGAATGCTAGGGTAACGATTCTCATCCTAGGACATGTGAAGTCCTCTTTTCTTTGCATAGGAAGCCCGCTCTCGCGAGTTTGCGGTGAGTTTGAGGCGTTCCTTTGGGTAGACATGAATAGTCCCCATTGTTTAGCATGTAGAGTCCGTAATCGAGAAACGGACATAGGCATGATGTGAGAAGCCTACCCGGACAAGTTGGTCTGGATCGGTGATGTTGCATTGCATGAATGGCTGGAGAAGACTCCGTGCGGATGTTTGTTTTTCGGGTTTTCTACGTGGTAGATTGCAACAGGGAGCCTTGAGGACTAACTCCAAGGTGCACCCGAAAAACTGGGCAGATGCGTGATTCTACCAACATTATGGACTGGGAGCCAACTTGCACATAACTGGGTTATGTGAAGTGTGTAATCGATTTGGGACTCGGGAAAGCTTGACCCGCGCATATGGCTTAAATTGACGTTGCGGTGTGAGCAACGGGTTAGGCGGAACTGTACTCGCTCTATGTCGTTCGGTAGGAGCCGTTGGCATAGACAGGGGGTCTTAGGCGGTCTTTGGCTTAAATTGACGTGACCAATGCCGGAAAGACCAAAATGCTCACGAGAAATTGCCGTCCAAGGGGCGGTGGTAAGACAGCAGACTTTAACCGTGTTCACCATGAATGTGCCCTGAGAGCACGAGGTGTGTGGTCGTGCATGCCTACGCCTGTGATGAAGTGTTTTTACACTACTTCTTGGTTATGCTATCACAGTGCAGGGAAGGAGCATCGCCGCCCGGAGTTTGGGGGCGGGATTGTTATAATTTTGTCAGCATTGCTGACCGTTGCTTTTATTTGCCACCGTGCGGTGGATTGTTGCTTGCAGGTGCTGCGGAGCCAAGTGGTAAATAACGGGCAAATGCCCTTGTTGCTGAGTCGGCCCTCGAAGGCCTAATTTGAATGTTTACTTGTATTATTCATGTGTGACCGGTCTGCGTGCCGAGGTTTGGAAAACACTGTATTTGAGTAAACTATTATAAGGCCTTAAGGCCATGTACTTGTGTATTGTATGTCATTCCTGTTGGGTTTTGTAGTCGACATTCATGTTGTTGGCTGGGTTCTAATTATTGCAACTATTAAATTGCTTCCGCTAGAATGTACTCTATGTAGGACATTGATTCTTAGTTTGATGGTTTCCTTTGAGTAACCTCCCGGTCTGTCTGTGGTATATGGCGTCGGGCCCCGGCCGAACCTACTCCTATATGTTATGCGACGGATAGGGGGTGTTACAGCATGTTTTCTGTGGTTGTTTATACTTTCTCTCTGAGAAGGCTTTATGCTAGGTTGCATGTTAGATATTTTAACTTATAAAAAACATTATTATTAGTATTTTATACTTGCCATCTCTTTCAAAACTAAAATACTATTTTCTAGTTAGCGCAAAGACATTTCATATACTTATTATAAATCTAGAGTCTTGCATAGCATGAGTTGTCCTTCGGGGACGTTTATACTCATGTAGGATGTTAAAATCAACTTAATCAAAGTATTTTTTTTCCGCAACGTATAACTATATTTTTACTCGTGGACTAGTTGATTCCACTAAACCGAGGGATACGGCTAACTGCTCAACTTCAAAATAGGATTTCCCTTAAATAACTTGTAAATCTTTCTAAAAGGTGTTTAGTTGTGGTCTTGCATGAACGTCTTTAGTTATCCCCTGCTGACGTGGTATCATGACGCGTGTTTTCTACTTTCTCTGATATATACTTTAATGCAGAGAAAATGTGGGTTGTGACAGGAGCACCCGACGATAGGAAGAAGGGAGGAGGAAGAAGACGAACAACATCCAATACGACCAAAACAAAGGAAACAAATGCAAGGAAGGGAGCGGCGAACCAGAAACTCATTACTGATATGCCGCAGACTGCGATGATCATCGAGACCTATGCCGAGAAGAAGGTGAGGAAGATGAAGCAGTCTCCTTTTTATAAGAAAAGTTGTTCCTTCTTAAACATGGCTGCGGGAATTGGAAGTACGACATTGAGGATTCTTCTTTAACCAGAGCATCTGTGGAGGACTCCGTCGCGGTGAAGGTGCGGCCAGGGAGAGACTAGAACAAAAGCGGTGTATATGGAGAGTCTATCTGAAAGTGAGGAAGATGGTGGTGGTGACGATGATGGTGTGTCGTCGAATTACTCCATTTTCAGGCAGAAAACGACGATTAGTCGGATGTGTTGATGATTATGACAATGGGTTGCTTGCTTATTAGACTCGTTTTCACATAATTCTATGATGATTTTTTTAGGCAAAACTTTTTGTCTTCCAAACATCTTCATATTATATATACATAACATATACTCATTTTAATGATGATTTTTCTAGTCCTTAGTTTTTAGGTGAAGAAGATGAGGCACCCTTCGGCCTCATTTTAAGGAAAGTCATCCATTTTTATGTTCCAAATTTAATTTTTTTTTCTTTGTGAAGGTCATAACAAAAAACATTTCAGTACGATGATGTTTTTGTTCGAATTCACAGGTGAAAATGTCGCACCAAATGGATGACGATTGGTTCACGACTGTCACCGTCGTGCCAAACATGCCCTTGGGCCTCAATGTTTCAAGAACTCTCTATTTGTGATCACTTCATTGACAAAATCAGGAATCATGAGGCGGTTGCTTTTACTGATATATTTTTTAAAGATATTCATAGACATTGTTGTTTGTTTTAAGTTGTAGCAAGTGAGAATTTTTTAGTTTGTCAAACAGGGCTTGGGTCCACTCTGTTGGACGGAATAAGAGCTTGCAATTAAAATTGAAGGCCTTTTCAATTTAATTTAGTGTCCAATTTTAATTTTGAATCCTCAATTCCACCCAATGAAATGGAGTCTTAAGTCTTATACAATAACCAACTTTCAACAAAAAGTGATGCAAGCAGAGAGGAACCAAACATACAAGAGAGGTGGTAAGTGAGAGAAATCCTTAGTGGACCCCCCGATGGAGAGAAAAATAGTAGAGAAATCCTTAGTGGAGAACACTGCACAATTGTTGAAGACTACTCAGGAGGAGGCTTCTCATTTGGAGATAGAGCTGGGGGTTTCATAGGTTGAGGTGGAGCGAATTTCCTTAGAGGATCAAGTGTCAGAGCTGAAGGTCATCGGACTTGTTAAGTACATGGACTCATTGGATTATATGTGTGATTGTTGCTTGATTGGCTAGGAGATTCCTGATAATGTCTGGAAAAAGAGATTGATCCCCCGATGGAGAATTTTCGTGAAGTCGCTCTTTGGCGTGTAGTGTCAAAGGCGCTTCGGATGGGTGGCTAGGAGGCTTGAGTGTGTTGTCTCAGTCCTTGGCTTCCACTATCTTTCTGATGATGATGACTCATGTTTTGATGTGGATGTAGTCGGTAAATAGTAGTCTTGTCTTTGCATGTTTGTGTTTGCTTTAGCAGTTGAGTCTGTATGGTATTGTCGCTTTGTGATGGCTTTGTATCTTCCTTTGTACTTTTGTATTTATACTTTATATTGTCTTTTGACGATATGTATGTTTCTTTGGAGCGCTTCTTTGAATTGTCTTTGCAATTTTCCTTCAGCATTGGTATTGGACGTAATGATGTCGTTGACTGGCTGACTACTGAAGGACGAGACCCGGTGATATTTTAACTTACTGGCCGGGCAAAAATTACGATATCTGGACTAGGGGGTATCATTGATTGTATTGGTGAAGCACCATCCTTCGAACCGAGGCAACCGCGAAGGGGGACAGGCCCTATCAGAGCTGTGACCTACCGCTGGGGAGAAGGGCACAACTTCGATCCAGGGCAATGAGAGGTCAGTTGGAGACGGCGAGGAGTAAACCCTGCCAGCCTTTTGTTTATTTTGATGGTGAAGTACCAACCTTCGAACCGAGGCAACCGTGAGGGGGCTAGGCCATGACAATGTCGTGACCTACCGCAGGGGAGAAGGGTGTACCTTTGATCCGGGGAAATGAGAGGCCAACTTGGAGATGGCAAGCGGTAGACCCTGCCAGTCATTTTAGTGTACGTGAGGGGGGATTTCCCTGGCATTACCATGACCTACTACGGGGGGGGGGGGGGGGAGGGGGAGGTTGCACCTTTGACCCAAGGCGATGAGAGGTCATTCGGGGAATGGCCCTGTTGCATGTCCTTAATGCGGGGGAGAAGTGCACAACTTCTATCCGGGACAAATAAGGACTACCGTAATGTTGATTGTTGGCAGTTGAGCTTCAAGCATTCCTATGACAACAAGGTTGGAAGCAAATGAAAGCAATTAGATTAAATAGTATATAGCGTATGTGCGCAGATATTGTTGGGTCTATTTGTCCCAATATCCCAGATTTGTTAGAAGTTAAACAAGGCAATGACATACACACATAATGTATTTAATATGTGCTTTAGTTCATGCAGGTAGTCCATGATTGGACAAGTAAGGAAAAATGAGTTGGGCAGTAAACTCAAATTTTGTCGAACTCAACTCAAAGTTCGTTAAAATCAGCTTGCTGAACGTCGAGCTCAACTCAGCATAAGCTTAAGAATTCAAGATACAAAAATCGTCGAACTTAGCTCGAAGTTCGTCGAGCTCAAGTTACAGTTCGTCGAGCTCAGCCCAACACTTGTTAAGCTGAAGCAAGAGAAAAATTGACTAAGGCAAAAAGCACTGAGAGCGCTGAGAAGATCAAAGTTCATCGAGTTCAGTTTGCGGTTCGTCGAGCTCAGCTCAAAGCTTGTCAAGTTAAAAGCCAGAAAATCTATCTAAGGCATAAGCGCTGAGTCAGCTGAGAAGAAGGCATTAAGACCGCTGAGACAGCTGAGACAGCTGGGAAGATAGCATTGCGACAGCAAAAGACAACTGAGAAGATGGCGTTGAGTCAGCTGAGACAGCTGAGAAGATGGCGTTGAGATTACTGAGACATCATAGACAAAGTGAGCTGGAAACTTTCTAAGTCTAGAAGCATTGAGTGAAGCAAGATCACTCAACGGTTCTAAATAAAGTAGATAAGAGGGATGCGTTGAGATAGTCAAGAGGTAAACAGCTGAGAATAACATTAGCTGGAATTTTTCTAAGTCTAGAAGCGTTGAGTGAAGCAGGTTCACTCAACGCTTCTAATGAAGTGGAAAGCACTGAAACCAAGAATTGTCTCAGCTGATAAATGAAAAACAGCTGAGACCGCTGAGACAAATCCATTGAGACAATTAAAGTACAAAAACCGCTTAGACGACAGATAAGAGGAAAGCGCTGAGACAATGGCTTGTCTCAGCTAATAATGGAAAACCAGTGAGACCGCTGAGACCGCTGAGACAAAACTGCTGAGACAAAGCCAGTAAATATTTTAAGTCCAGAAGCACTGAGAGCCATGGCTGATGGAGTTGAGTGTCTCAACATCACTCAACGCTTGATAAGATTAAGGAAAATTTTCTAAGTCCAGATGTTGATGACCACTGTTGATGTCATCAAAGTCAAAACTGCAGGAAGTCATTACGGGAAAGCTGCTACAGCGCCGAAAAATGTTTTGTCCCTTTCTGATGGAGTTGGCGCTCACCAATCCTTGGTGGGCCCACATACTATGTTGTCGTTGATTCAAATCAATGCATATAAAAGGGGAACTGTAAAGGGTTAGGGTTAACAAATACAAGAAATAGAAAGCGAAACTAACAAAGGCGGCTGGACATTTATTTCGATCAAGCTTGAAAGCTGAAGACCAGCCAAGTTAGCCAAGAAGATAGTCGGAGCACTTCCTACTCAGCAAGATGGTTCTCTCAAGAACAAAGCAAGCTGGTTGATCCACTCAACAGCAGATAGCTGCTCACCTGTACAGCAAGAGAGAACATAGCTGTAGAAGAAGACTCATCCCTTCTACAACAAGTTAGCTAGACTGATATCTCCTCAGTACAGCAGAGCAAACTTAGAGACTTAATCTTTGAGTTATTATTACTTTCTTTTTCATCTTAAAACTTGTAACCATTTTACTATAAGATTCAGGTTTCCTGGATCTGAGTTGTTGGAAGGCTTAATAGCCTGAGGCTGGGGAGTTTATCTCTCTATGGTAGGATCCAAGTGGATCTGAGTTGCTATAAGTATTAATAGCCTGAGGCTGGAGGGTTTATCTCTTGGTGGTAGGATTCAAGTGGATCTAAGTTGCTGGAAGGCTTAATAGCCTGAGGCTGGAGAGTTTATCTCTCTGTGGTAGGATCCAAGTGGATCTGAGTTACTGGAAGGCTTAATATCCTGAGGCTGGAGTGTTTATCTCTCTGCGGTAGGATGAAAGTGTGGATCTGAGGTAGGGCTATCCTCCCATCCTGAGTGTAGGGCTTTGTTCCTGAGGTAGGTGGCTGAAGAGCCACTGAGCTGTAGGTGACAAATTTTTCACTGAGTTGTAGGCCTTGGAGGAGGCTGAGCTGTAAGTACCTAGAGGGGTACTGAGTGTAGGTGTGCTGCAGCACACTGAGAGTAAGGTTGTGGGCCTGAGGTGTTAAGCTCTAAAGAGCATAGTGCTGAAGTTTGTGCCTTGTCCAACAAGTAAGTTGGAAAGGTGGGAGGGAAAGTTGATGTACCCAATTGGGAAACCACTATAAATACTTGTGTGCTTGCTGTGTGTGTTTGTTTTACTTTCTTATTGCAGGACATAAGGACAAGCTCTAGATAGTATAGTAAGAAAACAACAAAAGAAGTTATAAATTTCAAAGACCTATTCACCCCCCCCCCCTCCCCACCCCCTCTAAGTGATTAGCTAACCTTTAATTAAATAACGTTTAAGTGGTATCAGAGGGAGGTTACTCAAAAAGGATTTAATAATCTGAGTATACCACCAAGGTTATCTAAAAGATAAGAAATTGGGTCCGATGTAAATTACAAGGAATTAGGAGCTATGAAGTTGCCAATCTGCAGAAAGGAAGGGTTTGGGCTTTGGAAGGAAAGGGTCAGAATGTTCATGGAAGCTGCTGACCCTAGAATCTTCATAATAGTCAAAGATGGACCCTTCATCCCTATGAAGATCTCAGTTCTGGATGCCAACATCCAGACTCCTAAATCATATGAAGAAATGAACAAGGATGAGCTCCTCCTTGCCTCCATGGATAAGAGAGCTCAAAACATCATTGCTAGTGCAGTAGATGATCCTATATTCCAGAATTTGGTGCACTGCAAGACCTCCAAGGAGATGTGGGACACCCTAGTGGTGTTCATGGAGGGTTCAGAAGAGGTGAGGGATGACAGGAAATCCATGGTCAACCAGGAGTATGAGGGCTTCAGACAAGGAAAGTCTGAGGGCATTGCTGAAAGTTTTGAAATATTTTTCAGAACTGTTAATGAACTGAGAACTTATGGAAGAGTCTTCAGCACCTATGAGCTGAATGACAAGTTTCTTAGGTCCCTCACCAAGGATTGTGATACAAAGATCTGTGCCACCAGGGAGATGGGCAGACTAATAGACACACCACCTCCAACCCCATTTGGAAAGTTGTCGTCCTATGAGATGCAGCTTGCTGCAAGGAAGGAAGAAGAAGAGAAGACTAGCAAGTCACAGAGCAAGGTGAAATCTATGGCTTTCAAAGCTGATGGTTCAACCAGGAGCAGAAAGAAGATCTCTTTAGTGAGGAGAACTGCTGTGTCAGAATCTGAGAGCTCCAGGTCCAGCTCATCTGATAGCCATATATCTGATGAGGACCTTGATGCCTTCTCCAGGCAGTTTTAGAAATTCATGAAGAAGGGGCATTGGAAGAACAGAAGGTCTTCTTCCTCCTCTCAACATAGAAGGAAATCGTCTAAGGAGGACAGGTATGCTCCTAAATCTAATAAACAATCTTCCTCTAACATTATTTGTTTTTGCTGCAGCAAACCAGAGTATGTAATTATTGACTGCCTAGTAAAGAGGAAAGAAGAAAGTGTGAAGAAGCACCACAAGGGAAAGAAGAAAGAGAAGTCCATAGTGGCTAAGAAAGAGAATACCTGGTCTGACTTTTCCTCTGAGTCATACAGTGAAGAAGATGAAGCCTACATTGGTATTATTGTTGTTGCTGGAGAAGAGTTCCCTGCTGCTAGAATAGGGATTAGGGTCCCTCTATCACACCCAAATAGTGACTCAGAGGTGGATGAAGATGAAGAAGGAGATGCTCAGTGCCATGGACTAATGGCCATGATAGATGAATAAAGCAGCCAGGATCAGCCTGGTCAGTATCAGGTACATGCTAAACCACATTCTTTTATTTCTAGTCATGAGGCTGACTCAATCTCTCAAGATCAATCATCAAGGGATGAAGGGGATTCAGACTCTAAGGATGATGTAAACCCATAATTTCCAAGTATGGAGAACTCCTTGAGGCCTTCATGAAATACAAGCTACTTGCAAAGAGGCAGGCAAAAGAGATTCTTAGTCTTAAAAGCAAGTGTGAAGTCCAAAAAAAGGCCCTCACTGACATGGCTGCACATGCAGGCCAGCTAAAGGAAATCATTGACAGTGAGTCTGTGGTAAGAATCTCAAATGAGAAACTTATCCAGAAACTTGAAAATGATCTCTCAAATGAGAAATTATTGGAGACAAAATTTTCTAAGCCAAGCATTGTGCTACACTTAATTGATACCCACCTTACCCAAGCTGGCAAGAAAGGGTTAGTATTTAAGGTGTTAACCCCAAAGTCCCCAACAAGTACAAGGTTCCAAGCTAACATCATCTGCGGACTCAGTTTGGCAGTCCGCCCAGATCGTCAAGCGTGAACGAAGGACTCCTTTCTCCATTCCGCCAAGATCGACAAAGCTCTTCTTCGGCAGACTCGCTTCTGCAGTCCACCCAGCTCATCCTCAGGCGATCGACTGGATCGCCCTGTCCTTCAGGCGGTCTCAAAGCTCAGTCCGCACAGGCCGCGACCCTCCGGCAGGATCGCGCCTCGCAGCAATAGATGGAAGCATCAGCCCGCGAGCCCAGTCCGTCCCTCTTGCGCAGACTGGCGTGTCTTTTATTTTTGCTTCCCGTCACCGCTGCCCGGTTCTCCTGTACCCCGGGCAGCCGGTTATTTTAGCTCTACCCATTTCCGCACGCCCTCGAACCTATAAATAGGGGGAAGCGGTGCACCTAAAGCATGTTGACTCATTCCCTAGAGCCTACCTGTTAAAGGTTGCGGACTCGAATCTCAGGCTTTGCGGTCTCCGACTTGCTCTGCTCTTGCATAATCAACCCTGTAATCAAATTCATTTGCAATCAAAGAAAAACCCATTGCAAGAGAGTCATTCAGGCCGGGATGGGCAAAGTATGGTGTTGCCATGGCTCATGGCCCTGCTATCCTTTTTCTCTTGTCTGCTTAGTAAATTGCTACTTGTCGTTGCCTTTCCCTTCCATTCCCCGGTGCTCGAACCGTTAGCTGGTGGTGCTCGACTCCCTTTCTCTTTTTGTGCATCAACATAAGGGACCTGCTAGACCATCCAATCTAAGTGAAGATGGAAAAGGGAAGGCACCTGTTGTGCCTCTAGCCTCACTGCCTCAAATTTCTTTTCAAAGAGTATTGTTGCCTTCTAACAAGTTTGACCATGAAAGTTGTTATGGTCACTGGGAGAACAATAGATCCACTGGTATGGACCAATTTGACCCTAACCATGTGAAAGCCTTTAAGGCTGCCTATGAGGAAATCCAAATGGTCCAACCTGGACCATTTATTTTTGGTGCCCCAGTCCCAAAACTCAAATATATTGTTGTTTCTAAAAAACTAAATCATACAACAAAAGTTGTGACTCAAGGAGAGTCTTCTGGTAGGGTTGGAATGTCCATCTCAGATGCTATCAGATGCATGTTAGCTAAAAAGAGGCATGCAGCTGGTGGTTCTTAGAGAAGGCCAACACAGCCAGCTGAAAGACTGTCCTTCAGTCAAATTGCTGCTGAAAGAAGGCAGAAGTTTAGTGCAACACATCTCCCCACTGTTCAAGAAGTAGTACAATCAAATGCTGGTCCCAAATAGAAAATGAGATATAATATCTATGAGTGCTGGTGTTGTGGCAAAGTGGGCCATTATGCTGTGGATTGCTGGCACGATCCCTCAGTGTACAGAGGTTGTCAGCCTGTCAAGAATCTGCAGTAAGGCAGGGTTATTTCAAGGCTAACGTTAACCTAGGATCCAATAGAAATTGGGGTCCTAAGGTAAGGTGACTTGCATTCTTTTCAGGTTAGTTCAAGTACCAAATCCCCTAAATGGTACTTGGACAGTGGATGTTCCAGGCACATGACTGGAACTAAGGAGATATTGAAGGAGTACACTCCAGTAAAGAATGGAACCAAGGTCATTTTTGGAGGCTCGGATAAGGGGATAACCAGAGGCTATGGTAACATCTCAAATGGCATAATCACCATCACAAATGTGGCTTATGTGGAGGGGTTGCAACACAATCTCATAAGCATAAGCCAACTATGTTTTCTTGGTTATGACATTTCCTTCCACAAGGATAAGTGCCACATCAAGAGGTTAAGTGACCAAAGTGTCATCTTAACAGGCAATAGAAGTGGGAATGTTTATTGCTTGAATTTTTCTTGCCTAGAAAATAGTTCCCCTATATGCCTAGTTGTAGATGAGAAAGTCTCATATTGTGTCTGTGGCATAAGAGACTGGCTCATCTAAATTATAAGACCATTGGTCAGCTCTTCAGTGATGAGCTTGTTAGGAATGGTCCCAAAATAAAATACTCCAAGGAGAGTATCTATGCTACTTGCCCAAAGGGTAAGCAAACTAAAACCTCTTTCTAGAGCATTAGGGCCAAGGACTCTATGAGATGCTTGTATCTCCTGCATATGGACTTGTTTGGTCCTATGCCTGTTCATAGTCTTGGTAGGAAGATCTTCACCCTTATGGTGGTTAATGACTTTTCCAGATTTACTTGGGTGTTCTTCCTTAGAAGAAAGGATGAAACCCTTGAAGTCTTTACAAATTTTATTAGGCAAATTCAGAATGAGCTTACATGCTCTATGGTCAGAATGATAAGTTACCATGGAACTGAGTTTCAGTCTGCTGCTACGACTAAATTCTGTGAAGAGCAAGGGATTCATCAAGAGTTCTCCTCTCCAAGAACACCCCAGCAAAATGGGTTAGCTGAGAGGAAAAACAAGACTCTCATAGAAGCTGGGAGAACACTATTGAGTGACACTTCTCTCCCTGAATATTTCTGGGTTGAGGCAGTTAATACTGCATGTCATGTGCTCAATAGGGCTTCTATCACCAAAGGCCATAAGAGGACTCCCTATGAGATCTTGTAGGGCAGAAAACCAAATATTTCCTACTTTAGGATCTTTGGTTGCAAGTGTTTCATCCTGGATAATGGTAAGTCAAAGATGACTAAGTTTGTTGCCAAATCCCATGAGGGGATATTTGTTGGGTATAACAACAATAGTAGGGAATATAGAGTCTATAACTCGACAAATCAAGTTGTAGAAGAGTCTGTCCATGTAGTGTTTGATGAGTCATGCATGATTGATAGTGAGATGTCAAGCTCTTTGCCTAGCTCTGCAGGAACATAAGTAATGATGGAAAAGCTCTCCATCAAAGATTAAGACCCAGCTTTGTAAGAAGATTATGTGAGGGATGCTGTCCAGAGGAAGCACAGGGCAGTTAAGATAGAAATGAAGACCAAACTACTGTAGAAAATGATAATCAGTAGGAAGCTATCAGACTTCCCTCAGCAGTCAAATATCTTAGAGATCATCCACCAGAGAAAATAATTGGTGAGGCTTGCCAAGGTGTACATACCAGAAGCAGGAGTCTCAACATAGCACTCTATTCCAGCTTTCTGTCACAAGAAGAGCCCAAGAAATTTGAAGATGCAAATCAAGATCCATTCTGGATTGATGCAATGCATGAAGAACTGAACCAGTTCAAAAGGTACAAGTTCTAGAAGCAGGTTCCCAGACCAAATGGCCTCAATGTCATTGGAGTCAAGTGGATTTTCAGGAATAAACTTGATGAAAATGGCATTATAATAAAGAATAAAGCCAGACTGGTGGCCAAAGGGTATAGACAGGAAGAAGGGATTGATTATGATCAAATATTTGACCCAGTTGCAAGGTTAGAAGCAATCAGACTGTTCCTTGCATTTGTAGCCTTCCCGAGATTCAAGATATTCCAGATGGATGTCAAGTCAGCTTTCCTGAATGGATACTTCAAAGAAGAAGTTTATGTAGAGCAACCTCCAGGTTTTATTGACTCTAACTCTCCTACTATTGTATATAGACTTAGGAAAGCTCTTTATGGGCTTAAGCAAGCCCCAAGAGCATGGTATGAGACATTGTCTACCTTCCTCATTGAGAACAAATTCTTAATGGGGAAGATAGACAAGACCCTATTCCTAAGGGAATCTAAGGGCAAGATCATCCTAATCCAGATTTATGTTGATGACATAATATTTGGCTCTACTGATGACAACCTCTGCAGAAAGTTTGCAAAACTTATGCAGGGGAAGTTTGAGATGAGTAGTATGGGTGAATTGAAGTTTTTCTTGGGACTCCAAGTAAAACATACTGATGATGGACTATCCATATCCCAGTAAAAATTCACTAGGGAGATAATCAAGAAATATGGCATGGAGAACGCTTCCACCATAAGAACTCCCATGAGCTCAAGTATGCCTATAGACAAAGATGATCCAGGGAAGCCTGTTGATCAAGTTCTGTATAGAGTTATAGTTGGCTCCCTTCTCTACCTCACAGCAAGTAGACCTGATATTATGTATTTAACATGTGTTTGTGCTAGGTTTCAGGCCTGCCCTAAAGAGTCTCACTATACTGCTGTGAAAAGAATCTTGAGATATCTTTAGGGCATCCCAGATCTTGGCCTATAGTACCCTGGGAATGGGGAATTTGCACTAACTGGCTATTCATATGCAGATTTTGCAGGCTGCAAGGAGGACATGAAGAGCACTTCAGGCTCCTATCAATTTTTAGGTGGAAGGCTTGTCTCTTGGAGCAGCAAAAAACAGACAAGTGTAGTAATCTCAACAATAGAGTCTGAGTATATTTCATCTGGAAGTTGCTGTGCTTAGTTGTTATGTGATGAATTGTAAATATACCTATATTTATGTACAATAAATAAGTTGTTTTAGTTTATTTTTGTATTTTTGTATATTTTTCTTTAATAAATTGCTTATTTTTCGTAAAAATTATTCTAACTTAAGGTATTTTTGTTTCCTGAATTTTTCAGGAAAAATTGCAAAAAAGTCAAGTACATGCCCGTGTACTGTTGGTCACGCCCGTGACCAGGGTGTGATAATTCAAACCCGTGAAATCGGTCGCGAATTGAAGAAAAATCATGTGACACACCCAATGTCATGCCCGTGTCCAATGAAACGCCCCGTGACCAATGTCTGTGTCACTCTCGCTCGACATTTTCCGCTCGACGAACGTCGACCAACCCGACAAGCCCAGCGTCACGCCCGTGACCTAGGGCGTGACTCCTCCACCTGGCTTGACAAGACCCGCGCGGTGAATTTCGATGCGACCCGCGCCCAGTTCTACCTCCCCGACACGCCCACCGTCACGCCCATGACATTGGGCATGACCGCCGCGTTTCTTGCCCGAAGTCAACTAAGCCATCAATTCGGTGGATCGAATCATGAGCAGTGCCGACACGCCCTCCCCCCCCCCACCCCCGACACGCCCGTGTTAGAGGGCGTGTACCATAAAATTTTTGTCTATAAATTCAGAGCTTCTGCTTGTAATCCTGTTCCCTTTTTTGGGATCCATTTTGTATAGGGGATATGCTGCGTAGATGAGTTCCAATGCTATGTAAGGGATATTTTCTCTCCCTCTCCTTAGTTTTTGTTTTTGTTCCTTTATAACTCGTTCATTTTAACTTAATAAAATGTGTTTTCATCTCTTTATTTGGCTTTGGAATGAATCTAAACAACCCACTCTTATGCAATCTTATCTTAGTTTTTGTTCTTTTAAAATGGGGGTGTGTGTGTATGAGTTTAGCTTTTTTGTTTTATGTTTTTGTTATTTTTTCTACTTAGTTTTGTTTAGAATCAGTTTTTATAGCTTTTATTTCATTCCTATAGATCCGTAAAAATCGTTTTGAAAGTGTTTTCCTTTTTTCATTAACTTAAATTTTCTTTTTTAGGATATAAAAATTTTTCGTTCTTTTTCCTTTACTCGCACTTTTTAAGCATTTTTACGGAGTTATAGGAATGATAATATAGTCGTTTTAATTTTTCGTCCACTTTGATTTTCATTTTGAACTTTTGCCCGTTTAATTTTTTTGGCTTCATTTTATTCATTTCTACCGCATTCTAGCGGTAGAAATGTATTTGTTTTAATTTTTTGAGCACTTTCATTTTGCGTTTATTTGCAAACATTTTTGCTCGTTTAAATTTTATTTCAGCTTTTTATGCATTTCTACCGCATTCTAGCCGTAGAAATGCAGTTGTTTTAATTTTTCATTAACTTAGTTTTTATTCATTTCTGTACGTGTGTGTATTTATTTCCGCCTACTCGTTAAAAGTTAAATGGCGTATTGTTTTTATTTCATTCAGTAGAGTGTGTGAGTTTTTACAATCTGTTGTGTGTATGTTTTATTTCATGTCGAGTGTGTGCGTGAGTTTTAATTTCTGTCCAGTGTGTGCGTGCGTTGCATTTATTTCCTCCTACTCGTTTGAGTAAGACTCGCTTTAATTTCTCCAACCCACTCATTTGAGCCGGGACTCGCATTTTCTGCTTTAATTTCAGTCTCACTCGTTTGAGTGGGACTTACAATTTACTGCTTTAATTCCTGCTTTATTTTCTTACTTTCATTTTATTACTTTCATTTACTGCTTTATTTTATTTCTTTCACTGCGTGTCGTCCCCATTCCGATGAGTGTCTAACCGTTCTTAGCCCTCAGTATCAAAGAACATTGGGACAGTTAAAATAGCTTTAAATAATAAAAGATTCTTATTTTCTAATTAATTAAAAGTACTTAAGGTTTGCCCAGGGTTTACGAGGCATAGAACCACATATCGATGTGTGGGCTCTATTTCCGAAGTCCATACTCTAGCTAGCCGAGAGGCCGTGGGTATGGACTGATTGCCCTTGGTAAATGGAGTTTCGTACTAACCCTCGAGAGAGGAGGCGCGCCAACTCTACCGGATTGGGTTCCTCGCCCAATAGCGGGGTTCTTAGCATAATGCGGGCATTAAGAGGAATCCTTCATCGGACTAACCTTCGGTCGAATAGTCTTAGCGTTCAGGTGAGCGATAGTGCTAGAGATAAGTGAGCTCATTCCAATGGAACCTCCACGGCCAAGTCTTCACCTTAATAAATTTGAAATTTAGGATCTCTTTTTATTAAAAGTTTATTTTAGTTCAATTTTATTCGATCCCGTCGCGCTAAGCTTTTCATCGGCTCCAACTTTTTAATTGTTTTTATTTTCTGCCTTTCTTTTTTTATATATAAAAAATATAACCTCACAAGTTAAATATCGGTAAAATAATAGTCCCCTCCAGGGAAGAGTAGAAATAATCGACCCGGCCCCGAGAACAATATGACCTCGATATTCCACACTGGAATATCATGTACTACTCACGATATGTTCACTTGCCTACTTTCATTAAAACTTGATCTCATCTATTTTATATCCAAATAATAAATCTGCGCGCCCCGTTTTCTAAATAAAGCCAAATCCACTTTTCTTAAAATAAAACCGCCCGGGGTGCCGCGGGCACGTAATAATTTTTGGAGTTTTAACGCGCATCAAGTTTTTAGCGTCGTTGCCGGGGAACGAACCCGGGTCACCCGCGTGACAGGCATCAAAAACTTGATGGCCCGCGAACAGACTCTTATGTGGGTGGTTGGTTCGATGGCTCTTATGTGTGTGTGTGTGTATGAGTTTAGCTTTTTAGTTTATGTTTTCGTTATCTTTTCTACTTAGTTTTGTTTAGAATTAGTTTTTATAGCTTTTATTTCATTCCTATAGATCCGTAAAAAACATTTTGAGAGTGTTTTCCTTTTTTCATTAACTTAAATTTTCTTTTTTAGGATATAAAACTTTTTCGTTCTTTTTCCTTTATTCGCACTTTTTTAGCATTTTTTACGGAGTTATAGGAATGATAATATAGTCGTTTTAATTTTTCGTGCACTTTGATTTTCATTTTGAAATTTTGCCCGTTTAATTTTTTCGTCTTCATTTTATTCATTTCTACCGCATTCTAGCAGTAGAAATGTATTCGTTTTAATTTTTCAAGCACTTTCATTTTACGTTTATTTGCAAACCTTTTTGCACGTTTGAATTTTATTTCAGCTTTTTATGCATTTCTACCACATTCTAGCGGTAGAAATGCAGTTGTTTTAATTTTTCATTAACTTAGTTTTTATTCATTTTTGTACGTGTGCGCATTTATTTCTGTCTGCTCGTTAAGAGTTAAATGGCACATTGTTTTTATTTCATTCAGTAGAGTGTGTGAGTTTTTACATATGGTTGTGTGCGTGTGTTTCATTTCATGTCGAGTGTGTGCGTGAGTTTTAATTTTTGTCGAGTGTGTGCGTGCGTTGCATTTATTTCCTCCTACTCGTTTTAGTAGGACTCGCTTTCATTTCTCCCGCCCACTCATTTGAGCCGGGACTCGCATTTTCTGCTTTCATTTCAGTATTACTCGTTTGAGTGGGACTTGCAATTTACTGCTTTATTTCCTACTTTATTTTCCTCCTTTCATTTTATCGCTTTCATTTACTGCTTTATTTTATTGCTTTCACAGTCTCCCGTCCCCATTCCGATGAGTGGCTAACCGTTTTTAGCCCTCAGTATCGAAAAGCATTTGGACAGATAAAATAGATTTAAAAAATAAAAGGTCCTTATTTTCTAATTAATTAAAAGTACTTAAGGTTTGCTCGGGGTTTACGACGCGTATAACCACATATCGATGTGTCGGCTCTATTTCCGTAGTCCATACGCTAGCTAGCCGAGAGGCCGTGCATATGAACTGATCGCCCCTTGGTAAATTGAGTTTCGTACTAACCCTCGAGAGAGGAGGCGCGCCAACTCTACCGGATTGGGTTCCCCACCCAATAGCGGGGTTCTTAACGTAATGCGGGCGTTAAGAGGAATCCTTCGTCGGACTAACGTTCGGTCGAATAGTCTTAGCGTTCAGGTGAGCGATAGTCCTAGAGATTAGTGAGCTCATTCTAGTGGAACCTCCACGGCCAAGTCTCCGCCTTAATTAATTTGAAATTTAGGATCACTTTTTATTAAAAGTTTATTTTAGTTCAATTTTATTCGATTCTGTCGCGCTAAGCTTTTCATCGGCACTACCTTTTTAATTGCTTTTACTTTCTGTCTTTTTATTATATATAAAAATATAACCCGACAAGTTAAATATCGGTAAAATAATAGTTCCCTCCAGGGAAGAGTTGAAATAATCGACCAGGCCACGAGAACAATACGACCTCGATATTCCACACCGGAATATCCTGTACTACTCACGATAGGTGCACTTGCCTCCTTTCGTTAAAACTCGATCTCATCTATTTTATATTCAAATAATAAATCTACGCGCCCCATTTTCTTAATAAAACCAAATCCGCTTTTCTTAAAATAAAACCGCCCGGGGCGCCGCGGGCTCGTAATATTTTTGGAGTTTTAACGCGCATCAAGTTTTTGGCGCCGCTGCCGGGGATTTTTCGAGTCGTTATTTTGAACCCTGTAAATCTATTAATTTTACCTATATCTATATATATAACAAAATTTAAAAATGACCAATAAAAAAAATAATACTAATAATAATAATAATCATAATAATACAAATAATAAAACTACTTTAAAAACTTACAAAAAAAGAGTTTATTTTATACTTAGTATTTCATATATATTTATTATAAAACCAAAAAAAATGTTAAAAAAACAAATAATCAATTAAAATTTTAAAACTATAAAATTATAAAACTAAAAAATTTGAAAAAACCCATAAAACTGAAAAAATCGAAAAACCTCTAAAACACAAAAACAAAATCTAAAAACATGAAAAAAAAACTCAACAAAAAAATTTTCATTATGTTTTATGAAAAAAAAACTATATACCAAAAAAACTAACTACAAACCTAAAAAATATAATTTGTTATTAAAAGTATATATATATTATTTTAACTTATTTTGTTTCGCTTCGGCGCGCTTCGCGCTATTGTGCGTGCTAGGGGATCTCCTTTTTGTACATGCTCATGTAGCTAAGACGTTAACTACTTCCGAGTCACCTACACTTGTCCCCCTACCACCCACAATCTTTAAGCCGAGTTTATATTTTCGTTTTATTTTTTATGTTATATTTTTGCTACTTCTTCTAAAATAATGCAGTGTTCCAAATGGACCTCCCCGAACTAGTCTTAGGGAAGCTTCTTCCCTCCCTTTTTCATTTTGTATATACTCTATTTTGTATATTATTCGTTCCGCATACTTAGATTGCAACATTGGGGGACAATGTTGGATTTAAGTATGAGGGTGTTTTCTTATTATTCTATTTCTGCACTTTTATATTCTGCAATAATAATAATAATAAATCATCAAAAATACAAAAAATGCATAAAAATTAAAACCTCCAAAAAAGTTCTTGTTTTTATAATCAAAAACCTAAAAAATCCATAAAACAAAACAAAAATTCAAAAAAAATTCTTTTACTTTGTAAATATTGTTTTTGTAAAAATAAATCTTTCTCTTTCCTCCCCCTCTCTTCTTATTTGTAAAAGCTTGCTTTTTAGCAAGCCCGCGGCGTTCGACTCATTGAACCAACCACTGAAATAAGAGTATGTTCGCGGGCCATCGAGTTTTTACTTTGTATATTTTTGTTAAAATCTCTTCCCCCCCCCCACTCTCTACTTCGTAAATAACATTTTTTTTCCTCTTTCTTGTAAATAACTTATCAAAATAAACTAAAAACTCTAAAAAAATACTTAGAAAATCAAAAATCTCAAAAAAAAAAAGATAATGAAAAATCCCAAAAAAGAGAATAACTCTAAAAATAAAAAAAAGAGATAATAACTTAAAAATATAAAAAAAAGATAAAAACACCTTTAAAAATGCAAAAAAAAAGATAATAGTCAAAAAAATCAAAAAATGATATAACCCTAAAAAATCCAAAAATAAGTTGTTAATTATGTAACGAATAAATCGAATATCTCATCTTTAACCCTTTTCGCTCTCCAAAAATCTAGTTGTGAGTCAATTTATAAGCGAATTATTTTAATTCTTTGCTTACAATTCGTTTATTAATTAAATTCTGATAGATTTAAATGTTTGAGGTTAAGTTTTAAAGAATTTTTTTATGTCTTTTCCTTATAATAGAGAACTTGTTTTTCACCACCACTTCTAATTTTTATAAATAGAAGCTCGTCTTTTATGTTAGAAAATAACAACCATGGATTTCAATTATTTCTACTTCATGCTTTTAAAAACATAGGAATGTTTATTTTAAAAAGGTTGCTCTCAAAAAGATCTCATTAAAATCTAGTTTTATTTTTGAAAAAATAAACTCACCTCCATTTTTGCATGTCTTACTTGGCATGCTTACCCCTATTTTATCCCTTAAAAAGATCCTATGTCAATGAGAATAAGATTTTGTTCCATAAACATAGGCACCAAATATTTAAAAAGATTATATGTTACGGAGTAAGAAGATAAAATTAATTACTCCTATACATATACATTGGGTTATTTATTATTTATGAAAAAAGAAAAAAATTTATATGTTAGGACAATAGGATTTCATTTTCCTAATTATTCAAAAGAAAAAAATATATAGAGGTTCGAGAAAAAATTACCTCGCCTCTAAATCCAAGCCCTCTTCATAAACCACGAAACCACTTATCTTATTTCAATGATTCTAGAAATAATTTAAATTTTTTGAGAGCATAATTTTTAAATTGCATTATTTCCTTTAACTTCTTTTAAGCTAAAGTTTTTTATATAATTTCAATCCATCTTTGTTAAACTAACAAAAATAAAATTTTGCTCTCTATTTTATTTTATGTAGAAGTCTTTTTGAAACTCTTCCTCTTTTTATAACATTTTCATAATTTAGGATTTAATTTTTTAACCACGGATGTTTATTTTGATCTTACTTTTAATTAATTCAAGTGGTAGTTAAAGTTAGGATTTCTTTAATTCCTTATAAGTTCATCTCCAACTTTTGCTCTGGAATAGCAAAAGATTAAGTATGGGGGTATTTGATGAATTATAAATATACCTATATTTATGTATAATAAATAAGTTGTTTTAGTTTATTTTTGTTTTTTTGTTATTTTTGTATATTTTTCTTTAATAAATTACTTCTTTTTCATAAAAATTGTTATAACTAAAGTTATTTTTGTTTCCTGAATTTTTCAAGAAAAATTGCAAAAGAGTCAAGTACACTCCCGTGTACTGTTGGTCACGCCCGTGACCAGGGCGTGACAATTCAAACCCTTGAAATCGGCGGCGAATTGAAGAAAAATCATATGACACGCCCAATGTCACGCCCAAGTCCAATGACACGCACAATGTCACGCCCATGTCCAATGACACGCCCTGTGACCAATGCCTATATCACTCCCGCTCGATGTTCTCCGCTCAACGAACGTCGACCAACCCGACACGCCTAGCGTCACGCCTATGACCTAGGGCGTGAATACTCCACCAGGCTCGACAAGACCCGCGCGGCGACTTTCGACGCGACCCGCACCCAGTTCTTCCTCCCCGACACGCCCACCATCACGCCCGTGACATGGGGCGTGACCGCCGCGTTTTCAGCCCGAAGTCAACTAAGGCGTCAATTCGGCGGATCGAATCATGAACAGTGCCGACACCCCCCCCCCCCCCCCCCCCCCCCCGACACGCCCATGTCAGAGGGCATGTACCATAAACTTTTTGTCTTTAAATTCAGAGCTTCTGCTTGTAATCTTGTTCCCCTTTTTGGGATCCAATTTGTATAGGGGATATGTTGCGTAGATGAGTTCCAATGCTATGTAAGGGATATTTTTTCCCCCTCTCCTTAGTTTTTGTTTTCGTTCCTTTGTAACTCGTTCATTTTAACTTAATAAAATGTGTTTTCATCTCTTCATTTGGCTTTGGAATGAATCTAAACAACCCACTCTTATGCAATCTTATCTAACTTAGTTTTTGTTCTTTTAAAATGGGTGTGTGTGTGTGTGTGTGTATGAGTTTAGCTTTTTAGTTTTATATTTTAGTTATTTTTTTTACTTAGTTTTGTTTAGAATTAGTTTTGATAGCTTTTATTTCATTCCTATAGATCTGTAAAAAAACATTTTGAAAGTGTTTTCCTTTTTTCATTAACTTGAATTTTCTTTTTTAGGATATAAAACTTTTTTGTTCTTTTTCCTTTATTCGCACTTTTTAAGCATTTTTACGGAGTTATAGGAATGATAATATAGTCGTTTTAATTTTTCGTGCACTTTGATTTTCATTTTGAACTTTTGCCCGTTTAATTTTTTTCGTCTTCATTTTATTCATTTCTACCGCATTCTAGAAGTAGAAATGTATTCGTTTTAATTTTTCGAGCACTTTCATTTTGCGTTTATTTGCAAACCTTTTTGCTCGTTTAAATTTTATTTCAGCTTTTTATGCATTTCTACCGCATTCTAGCAATAGAAATGCAGTTGTTTTAATTTTTCATTAACTTAGTTTTTATTCATTTATGTACGTGTGCGCATTTATTTCAGCCTACTCGTTAAGAGTTAAATGGCGCATCGTTTTTATTTAATTCAGTAGAGTGTGTGAGTTTTTATATTTTGTTATGTGCGTGTGTTTCATTTCATGTCGAGTGTGTGCGTGAGTTTTAATTTTTGTCGAGTGTGTGTGTGTGTGTGTGTTGCATTTATTTCGTCCTACTCATTTGAGTGGGACTCGCTTTCATTTCTCCCGCCCACTCATTTGAGCCGGGACTCGCATTTTTTGCTTTCATTTCAGTCTCACTCGTTTGAGTGGGACTTGCAATTTACTGATTTATTTCCTGCTTTATTTTCCGACTTTCATTTTATCGCTTTCATTTACTGCTTTATTTTATTGCTTTCACCGCCTGTCATCCCCATTCCGATGAGTGGCTAACTGTTCTTATCCCTCAGTATCGAAGAGCATTGGGACAGATAAAATAGCTTTAAATAATAAAAGGTCCTTATTTTCTAATTAATTAAAAGTACTTAAGGTTTGCCTGGGGTTTACGATGCGTAGAACCGCATATCAATGTGTGGGCTCTATTTCCGTAGTCCATACGCTAGCTAACCGAGAGGCGGTGCGTATAGACCCTTTGCCCCTTGGTAAATGGAGTTCCGTACTAACCCTCGAGAGAGGAGGCGCGCCAAATCTACCGGATTGGGTTCCCCACCCAATAGCGGGGTTCTTAGTATAATGCGGGCATTAAGAGGAATCTCTCGTCGGACTAACGTTCGGTCGAATAGTCTTAGCGTTCAGGTGAGCGATAGTCCTAGAGATAATTGAGCTCATTCTACTGGAACCTCCACGGCCAAGTCTCCGCCTTAATTAATTTGAAATTTAGGATCTCTTTTTATTAAAAGTTTATTTAAGTTCAATTTTATTCGATTCTGTCGTGCTAAGCTTTTCATCGGCTCCACCTTTTTAATTTCTTTTATTTTCTGCCTTTCTTTTATTATATATAAAAAATATAACCCGAAAAGTTAAATATCGGTAAAATAATAGTCCCCTTCAGAGAACAGTAGAAATAATCGACCCGACCCCGAAAATAATACGACCTCGATATTCTACACCAGAATATCCTGTACTACTCACGATAGGTGCACTTGCCTCCTTTCGTTAAAACTCGATCTCATCTGTTTTATATCCAAATAATAAATCTGCGCGCCCCGTTTTCTAAATAAAATCAAATCCGCTTTTCTTAAAATAAAACCGCCCGGGGCGCCGCGGGCTCGTAATAATTTTTGGAGTTTTAACGTACATCAATGTGGATTCAGCATCAACTTCAAGACTATAATGTTCAAATAAGTAGAACTTCACTCTTTTGTGATTCTACTATTGCAATTTCTATAGTTAGGAATCCTGTCTCCCATAGCAGGACTAAGCATATAGAAATTAGGTATCATTTCATTAGAGAATATATGGAAAGGGAAGACATCTCCCTTAAGTTTGTCTCCACAGATAAGCAAGTGGTTGATATCTTCACTAAGCCACTAGATGAAGCTAAGTTTAATACCTTCAAAATTGAATTGGGCATGTTGAATCTTGTGTAGCTTCAATTCTCTCTTCTACCATATGATGCATTGCTTATTTTGTAGGTAGAACAAGCTCTTCCTCCAAATACTGAAGATAGTGTCCAACTATTGAGGGGGAGCTAGCCCAACAGCTGAGATAGATATGGGGAGAACAACCTATCTATATGCTCCCTATTACAGAAGTCAAAAAGGGGGAGGAAGAAGTCAAAGGGCTGATAAGCACAGCCAAGTAGAACTGTAAGGATGGCAACATGCTAGGGGGGAGTAAGTAATTATCCACAGGCTGGAGAAATGGTATCACCTCTACTTATACTGTAACTTCTACTTATACTGTTATGATGAAATGTTGTGTTGTCAATGACCTGTATTGTTTTGACTTCTTCAAATAGGGGGAGATTATTGGGGCTATTGATCCCAATATCCCAGATTTGTAAGAAGTTTGAAATTGTAGGTTAGATCTGAAATACTCTAGAGGGGGTGAATAGAATATTGTGCTCACTACAAATTTTTACAACTGTTGTTGTAAGCCTAGGTGAACAATTCAACAAATAAAATAAATCAGCACAGCAAACTAACTAATCACAGAATAGCACAGCCAAAACACAAAGAAGGGCAACCAGACGACACAAGAATTTTTATAGTGGTTCCCCAACCTGGGTACATCCACTCTTCTACCACCCTGGTAGAAATCCACTCAGGTTTTTGATTAGGTGCCTGACAACAATGAGCTTTTGTTCAGGTGCTCAAAAACCAAAACCTCAAGTCTTTTGGAGGGAGACTTGCAACTAGAATAATTTTGAAGGGAATTAAAACCATGTACAGGAATTGGAAATAAAGAGATGGTGTCTTCTCTTTCTCAAAACAGCTGAGTAGACTTGTGGATTGATTGTAGCAGGTTTTGCTCCCCCTGAGATCTTGACTTAATCAGGAATGTCGGAGCACTGCTTCAGGGTGATAGGTCTTCAAAGACCTAGAATGCCTGGACCAGAATTTGTTTCAGGAACTCCTTTGACAGATTGAAATTTGTTATCCTTTGAAGTAGTCCTGTAGAGTTAGAAAGAAGAAGACTCTTGATAATGATTGGTTGTTCTTCTTCTTCTTGAAACTGTTCTCTGGTCAGGCTGATTGCAGTAGAACTTTTGATTTCAGTATGATTGTTCTTCTATGCAATCTGAGAGTGTCTGTCTGATTTTCTGTCTTTATCACTGTATTGCTTGCTGTTTGTGTGTCTGTAACTCGGTAACTTACTGTATTGATCCTTTTATTTCTTTTCAATATCTTTTTGACTGACTGAGAACATTCAAAATTCGAATGTTGAGCAGTAATTACAGTCGGCCTTGGAAGGAAGCGACAATCAATGATTTCCCCAACTGTCCCATGGAAAAACGGCATGTAATCGTCCATAGTTATTGCATGTTCTAACGGTAACATTCTGAGAAGATCTGGCATTAATAACTCCGGAATCATCGCCAAAAATCGGGACGGGAAACCTGAAGATGACCTAGTCTGGATTCGTCGAACGAAGAACGCAATTCGTCGAGTCGAGTTTGAGTTCATCGAGCAGAGCTGGAGTTCGTCGAGCTGAGCGTGAGAGAATTTGTCGACCAGACAATCTTCATTAATCGAACAGACAATCTTCATTCGTCTAGCTGAGATTCATCATTCATCGAGCAAAGAATGATTGTGGACTTAGCTAAATATTCTACATCTGCTGATATTCAGTGTCGACATAAGCTGGTGTCGACTTATTGATCTTGGTGTCGACTCAAATGCTCTGGTGTCGACATAGATTGGCTGGTGTCGACACATGCTCTAAGTGTCGACACAAATACTCTGAGTTCAGAATTCGTCGAGTAAAGTACTGCATTCGTCGACCTGAGAAGCTGATTTCATCGACCAAAGCTTGAAGCTGGACTTAGAAAAATTCTGAAGTTGTCCTAAATTTGGCTTGATGAAGAACCTCAACATTTGTCGAACAGAGAACAAAGATCATCGAGCTTAGCACTAAGAAATGTCTCACGATCGTCGAGCGCAGAACACCTTTCGTCGAGCTGAGTTCGACGAACGTCGAACTCATTTGACTTAGTTTGAAAACTTCTAAATCTGGAGTCTCTGATGGTCTTGATGATAGCTGGTCCATCTGAAATTGAACCTAAGTACTTGGCCTAGACTGTAGGACACAAACTTGACCCTGGCTATACATGATGGGTCACATCCTAAGTCAGTGAACCTAGCCCAAATCAACTAGGGATCCAACAATCTCCCCCTATTTGGGTGAGGTCACTAACATAGACTCAAAATAGAAACAAACAGAAAAACAAATCAGGAAAAGAAATATATCTGGCAGAGAATTACCAACACATGCAGCAGATATATATATATATACACAGCTTTGTTTTAAACAGATAGCATAGTTTGAAAAATAAAAATAGACAGAAATTGAAACAACAAGAAAATTACTTCTTTGGCTACTTCTGCTTGGACTTGTCTTCAGCTGTCTGCTCACCTAGCTTTTTGAATATGATTTCTCTCTTTGGATCTGAAGCCTGAGCTTTTGTCATAGTCATATCAGCTGTCCCAATAATATTCAATGATGTTGCTCTGGGGACAATTGCTTCTGGATGAAGTTTCATATAGTTATCAACATTGAATAGCTTGTTTCCTTTGTCAAATCTTTTTAGCTCTTCTTTTCTGTACTTAGACATTGTTGTAAGTCCTGATGTACTTTTGCCTTCAGCCTTGGCTTTATTGATCAGGGATAAGCCAATTAACTCCTTGAATATGGCCATTTTTGCTGTATTAGTAGTTTCAGGATCTTCAAAATGAATTGGAGGAGAGAGAGGCCTTTTTAGACTTTCAGCTTTTTGTACTTCAGAGGTTTGTTACTGCTGCTGCTGATGTTGTTGGTGTTGATGTCCTCAAGAGGATGGCTGCCTCTGCTGGTTGCTTCCAGAAGATCTCCCTGATTGTCTCTGATATGTTTGCATTGGGGCAGATCTCTGGGAGCTAGAGGAGCCAGAGGCACCAGCTGCTGGAGGAGGAGGAGGAGGATCCTTCCTGAATCTGTGCACTAGAGGAGGGGAATATCTCCTACTTCTCTTTCTATCCTTCTGTTGGTTCTTGGATAGCCACATCCATCCAGGCATACCCTTATATGGAGTTACATTGTGCAGAATGTAATAGGGAGTATCAGCATTGGGATTAGGCTTAGGAGCTGGAAGAGGAGGAGCCTTCCTTTTCTTAAACAGCATTCGCTTTTTCTTACTAGCAGTATCTTCATCTGAGTCATCATCATCATCTTCTTCTTCAGAATTAGAACCCTGAGGGATGTCATAAAGAGCATCCAGAGCTTTTAAAGCTTTATCAAAAATAACTACTTTTTCTGGAGGAGGGGTAGAAGGTTCAAGAGGTGACGTTTCAGCAATTGGAGAGGAGGGAGCTGCACAGGAAACAAAAATAATAGGGACAGAGCTTTCAGCTGCTGCCTTATTTTCTTCTTCAATGTCAGCTAGAATTAGCTCATCCAAATCAGATAGGGGAGAGTCATCCATAACAAAAGTTGGGGCTGGAAAATCTTCTGAAATGACCTCTGGACTAGAAGCTGAGATGGAAGCTGAAGCTAAGATAGCAAAATTGTCACAGAGTTGCTTAGCAACTGCTGGACTAACTGGAGAGGTGCATGGTACAATAGCCAAACTTGGCTTAGTAAAATCTGCAGGGAGGAATTGCAAATGTACAGTATCAAAAATTTCCAGTAATTCTTGTAGATTAACTGTGGGATTCAGAGAGAAATCACCAACAGTTTTTATTTGTTCAACTGACTCATCCAAATCAATGTCAGTGTCCATAAAATGAATTAACTCAATCATCTCAGAATCAAAATCAGTCAAAATTGCTGCATCCTCATCTGAATCTGCATCTGCTGGAGAGGGAATTTCTGTTGTGACTGTTGCTGCTGCTGTATCTGCATCTGCTGCAACTTCATCACTGAGCATCTCCCCCTTCATGGGTTTAGGATAACCTGGAGCCAGGCCCCTGAATGAAGAGGGGTCAGCAGATAGGGCAGAAATCTGGGCAGATAAAGAATTGATGGAAGTCACAAGAGGTGTAATGGCCTCTTGGATGAGAGTTTTAATAATGGGAGTGAGCAAGGAGATGATGGTAGATGGATCAAATGGGGAAGGGGAAGAGGATGGAATGGAAGATTGAATAACAGATGGAATGGGGGCATCTGGCATGATAGTGTCTGTGGGGATGTTGTAAGATGGAATGGTTGAAAAATGAGGGGGAAGAGGAGACTGAGGAGGTGTAGGAATAGATGTCTCATGTGGTGAAGCAGGGGGTGTAGGAAGATTGGTAATGTAAAGTGGTGGAGATGGAGGAGGAGTAGGCACATGTGGATGTTGTGGAGATCTAGGGGTGGTAGAAGGAATGGAAGAGGGAGGGATTTGTTTGGCTGGAAGTACAGGAAGAGATGATGGAGATGGGAGGACCTCTTCTGCAGGGTGGGGAGCGGCTTTTACAGCCCTGGTGCTCTCAGAAGTTTGGATGGAAGAGGAAGAAGCCTTTGAGGGCTTGGAGATGGTCCTCTCCCACCCGCCAAACAGAGCGCATGTGAGGCGCTTGCTGGCATTTATGAAGATGGTCGGGGAGACCATGCATTCACTAGCCTTCTCTTGGAGGAAGATTCCCAAAATTCTGCCGAAGCAGACTTCCTTCTTGCTATTCTTTTTCTTGATCAACTCAAAGAAGATTGAGCCCCAGTTGACCTGTCTCTTATTCACCAAGGTGCACATAACCTGAAATTGGTAGCGGGTTATGTATTCGTGCGCTGAGTGCTTTCCTATCAGCACTTTTCCGACAATGTCCGCCAGAAATTGGTAGGCGGAGGACAGTTGCTTCTTCAGCAGCTTATTAGGGTTGCTGCCTGAAAATCCCATTAGCTTCAGCATGTCACCAAACTCTTCAGAATCCATTTCCATGTTATCTTCTCCATTTACTAGTCCAAAAATCTCAGACAGAGTTGCGGGAGATAGGGAAATAGCAATACTCCCGATAGTTCCGGTCACGGTATCATCCTCAGAAGCAGTAGATGTATATACCCATTCTCTTATTTCAGTCGCATGTAGTTTAATCCGCCTGGTCATGAAATCTTTCAGATTCAATTCTTCCAGCAATTCCAAGATGTAGAGAAAGATGGGGTCTGAATGTTGAAAAGAATCGAAGTCCATATCGAACCCAGTATCAAATTTCATCGCTGTTAACGTGCTTGTTGGAATCTCCATTGATGACCTGCAGGAAAAACACAGAGAAAAACGGCGATCAAGAGCAAAAGAACTGAAAGCGCGGGAAGGAGGTCGAAGAAAACCTAGATATAAGATTTTCAGAATATGAATCGACAATCTTCGTTCCACGAAAAAGAAAAATTCTTCAAACTGAGGTCGACGAAATAAATTATAGACAAATAATTCGTCGATCTCATCCAGAAGAATCGAACACAGTTCGTCGAACTCCGTTCGATGAAACGTCTTCTGAAGCAAAGTTCGTCGATCTCCGGTCGACGAAAATTGTTTCCACACAGAGAATTCGTCGATCTCCGGTCGACGAGAATCTCCCAAACTTTCCCTACTTCGTCGAACTCCGTTCGACGAACTCTGGAAAATTCGTCAAATGCAGACAGAAACTAGGTTAACTCTTCTCCATTAATCATGCCCGGTTGATTTATAAAGAACAGATGGGTTTTCTCATCCATGGGCTTGGTGAAAATGTCTGCTCTCTGTAAATCAGTAGGAATATGGATCAAGTTAATTTCCTTTTTGTCTACATTATCTCTAATGAAATGATGTCTTATTTCAATATGCTTAGTCCTAGAATGGTGAACTGGATTTTGTGCTATAGCAATAGCACTAGTATTATCACAAAATAATGTTGAATTATTTAAGTTGACACCATAGTGTAGGAGTTGGTTTTGTATCCATAGCATTTGTGAACAGCAGCTGCCAGCAGCCATGTATTCTGCTTCTGCAGTTGAAGTAGACACAGATGTCTGCTTTTTACAAAACCAGGAGACAAGTCTCATACCCAGGAACTGGCAAGTTCCAGAGGTACTCTTCCTGTCCACTCTACGTCCAGCATAGTCAGCATCTGAGTATCCAGTTAACTCAAATTCTGAATCTGCAGGATACCAGAGTCCTTGATTAGGACAACTCTTTATATATCTCAAAATTCTTTTTAGGAAAATAAGGTGAGATTCTTTAGGGTTCACTTGGAACCTAGCACAAAGGCATGTGGCAAACATTATATCAGGTCTACTAGCTGTTAGGTATAATAGGGATCCAACAATTGCCCTATAATGTTTCTGATCTACAGGTTTCCCTGCTGCATCAGAATCCACAACAGCATTTGTAGCCATAGGGGTTTTCATTCCCGAAGCATCACCCATCCCAAACTTCTTAATAAGCTCTTTAGCATACTTAGCTTGGGAGAGGAAGATACCATCAGGGAGCTGCTTCACTTGGAGACCAAGGAAGTAGGAAAGCTCACCCATGCTACTCATCTCAAATTTAGAATGCATGAGGTCAGCAAACCTCTTGCACAATTTGGGATTAGTAGACCCAAAGATGATGTCATCCACATATATTTGTACTAACAAAATTTGATTCTTATGATGTCTAGTGAAAAGTGTTTTATCTATGGTTCCTCTTGTAAATTTATGCTCTAAAATAAAGCTTGCTAAAGTCTCATACCAAGCTCTTCGAGCTTGCTTTAAACCATAGAGAGCTTTATGCAATTTAAAAACAAAAGAAGGTTGAGTTGGAGAGATAAAACCTGGATGTTGTTCTACATAAACCTCTTCTTGAAGTACTCCATTCAGAAATGCACTCTTGACATCCATTTGTTCGACTTTGAATCTCCTGTGAGCTGCATAGGCAAGAAATATTCTTATGGCCTCTAACCTTGGAACAGGGGCAAAGGTTTGGTCATTGTCAATTCCTTCTTCTTGCCTATAGCCTTGAGCAACAAGCCTAGGCTTGTTTCTCACTATGTTTCCTTGAGCATCCAACTTGTTCCTCTTGCATTGCAATGATCCAGTGGGGATCTTGCTCAGCTTCATGGATGGTGAGAGGTTCAATTTGAGAGAGAAAACAGGCATGCATCAAGTCTTGGTTGAGTTGATGCCTTGTCTGTACACCTACTGAAATGTCTCCAATCACTTGAGATCTGGGGTGATCTCTAAGTGTGACAAGATCAGTTGGTTGAGCAACAGCTTCTGTAATTAAATCCTCTTGAGGAATGGTACTAGTTGTTGAGGGAAGTTCAGCCACTTCCTCTTGAATTTCTTCTTCACTTTCTTCAGCAACCTGTAGAGTAAGATGGTTTGATACCTCTTGGGTAAGGTTTATTCCATCCATAGACTCACATAGTTGTGCAACCTGCAAAACGCTATTGGTAGAAATCTCTTTCTCCTTATAAGACATGTTAGCTTCATCAAAAGATACATGAACAGATTCTTCAATTTTAAGGGATGATTTATTGAAAACAATATAGGCCTTGCTTACTTGGGAATATCGTAGAAAAATCCCTTCTTCAGCCTTAGCCTCAAACTTTCTAATGTATCTCTTGTTATTTGTGTGAATGTAACAAATGTATCCAAAAACTTTAAAGTATGTGATTTTAGGTTTATTCTCTTTAAGTAATTCATAGGGGGTCTTATTTTTCAGTTTATGTATAAGACTTCTATTCAGGACATAATTAGCAGTATTTACAACTTATGCCCAAAAGGATAGAGGCATGTAAGCATCTGCTAATAATGTACCTGCAGATTCAATGAGTGTCCTATTTTTCCTTTCAGCAACCCCATTTTGTTGGGGAGTTCTAGGAGCTGAGAAGCACTGCCTGATACCTTCCTTCTCACAGAACTCATGCATAAGAAGAGACTCAAACTCTGTGCCATGGTCACTTCTGATCAATGCAACATGAGTAGAGAACTCAATCTGTATGATCCTGAGAAAATCTATAAGAACCTTGAATGTATCTGACTTAGCTCTCAGAAAGGCTACCCAACTGAATCTAGAGAAGTCATCAACAATCACTAAATTATAGGACTTCCCTCCTAGGCTTTGTACTGCAATGGGTCCAAATAGATACACATGAAGCAGATACAGTATCCTAGGTGAATCACTTTTATTATTGGATTTAAAGCTAGTTTTGGTTTGCTTGTCTAATTGACAAGCCCTGCATTTAAAGCTAGGCTTTCCTTCTTGTAGGGGCCAGAAGGTAAACCTTTAACAAGGTTATCTTTAGATAACCTAGATATATTCTTAAGGTTTACATGTCTTAGTCTTTTATGTCATAACTCATTTTGATTACTAGTAACATTCAGTAAGCAGATATCAGTTGTGGCAGAAATAAAATCTACTAAGTATATGTTGCCTTGTCTAAGTCCAATTAAAATAGTTTTGTTATTATTATCAATAATAGAACAGGAAGTAGAATTAAAATGTACATGATAACCTTCATCACATAATTGACTTATGGATATAAGGATATGTTTGAGTCCTCTTACATAAGTTACTTTCTTGAAGGTCACTGATCCAATCTTCACTATCCCATATCCTTCTGATTGACCACTATTGGAATCTCCAAAAATCACCTTTGGTCCTAGCTTGGGCTTGTAATTGGATAGATTGCCCTTGCTGCCTGTCATGTGTTTGGAGCAACCACTATCCAGGTACCATGTCTGACTTACCCTTGGACAGCTCTTCACCTGTACCTGCAAGGAAAAACAAAATTCAATTGTTCTTGACCCAGGTTACCTTGGGTCCTTTATTTTGTTGAAAAGTAAAGCTGGAAATAAATGATAAAGCAGGTTGAGATTTATAACCTAAATGGTGATATCTCCTAGGTGGAATAACCCAATCAGCTACTAGATTAAATGTCTCATTAGTTGGCTTAAAATTTCTATAAGAGAAATGTTTTAGGTTTGGTCTTTCTGGGTTTGACGAATTGTTGTAAGTTCGTCGACCAGAGTTCGATGAATAGGGCTGAGATCGTCGATCTCTGCTCAGAGAATGACAATAGTCATTTTCTGTGCCCCAAGTTCGTCGACCTTTGCTCGACGAACCATACACAGTTCGTCGATCGCAGTTAGACGAATTGTTATACCTGAAGTTTGCGTTCAGCGTTCGTCGATCTGGGTTCGACGAACTGGCCACATTTCGTCGATCTGAGTTCGACGAATGCTGGTGAACTTTGTTTTTATTAACTGTTTTCTGTTTTCTGTTTCTCTTGTTTAGGGGTTTTTGAGTTGTTTTCTGACATAGGTTTGTCTATTAATTTTTCTTTTCCTTTGGTAGAGATAAACTTGATGGGGGTTGTAAGAATATTTTTCTTGATTATGGGGGGTAAACTTGATGAAGTACCCAAGCTCAGCTTGCCATTTAATCTGGCATTCACTGTGCTTGTAATGTCCATCAGCTTGAGGCTTCTCCCATTGAGAGATTGCTCAAGTTGTTTGGCCTCACATAATTCAGATTTTAATTTAATTATTTATTCATTAGCTAAGGTTAGTTGGTCTGTTAACTTAATGTTTTCTGAATTTACAGATTCAAGACTCCCAAGTCTTTCTCTAAGAGTTTTTATTTTTTTCTGAATTGATTAAGTCTAAGCACATAGATTTGAATTCAGCTTTAAATAAATCAGAAGTAAAGTCAAAGCTAGAAATAACCTGATCTGCCTCTGAGTTTGAGGCAGCTTCATCTTCAGATTCTTCTTCTGATCCAGAATAGCTCCTGAAGGCATCAATTGTCATTAGGCAAACCTCCTTGGATCTAGCTTCTTCCCCTTCTTCACTTGAACTGGAGGAAGATGTTTCTTCTTCAGTGTCACTCCAAGTCTCAGCAACAAAGCCCTTGTCTTTATTTTTATATTTGCTGGAGGAGGGTCTGCTGATGTGCTTTCTCCTGGAGTCTCTTTCTTTACTCTTGTCCTTCTTATGTTTTTCTGGACATTCTGAGATGTAGTGTTCAGGCTTTCTGCACCCAAAACACACAACCTCCTTGGTTGGTGTCTTGTCATACTTGGGCTTATCATCCTGTCTGGATGATTTCCTTCTGAAATCCTTCCTTGCCATCTTGTAGCACCTTTTGGCAAAGAGGCTCATGAGCTCTTCATTGGAAGTTGATGTCTCACTTTCTTCAGATGCTTTGAAGGTTATGCTGTGCTCCTTTCTAACTAGAGTAGTTGCCTTCTGTTCTGCTGCTTCTCTTGATTTGATCAGCTGCTCATAGGATTTCAATTTGCCTAACAGAGGCTCAGTTGATATCTCATTGAGGCTTCTGGCTTCTTTAATTGGCCAGATTCTAGAATCCCAAGAGCTAGGGAAACACATCAGAATCTTATCATTCACCTCTGTCAAGGTGATTTCCTTATCCAGGGTTCTGAGCTCATTGATGATTGAACTCAATCTATTATACATGTCAGCCACTGATTCTGTCTCATCCTTTTTGAAGTTCTCATATAGGGAAATGAGATTGGATCTTCTGTCCTTTCTTTCATCTGCAGAGCCAGCTACCATTTGGTTAAGGGAATCCCAAATGGCTTTGGCTGAGGTGCACTCACCCACCTTCTGCAATATGTCATCTGACATAGTCTGGGCTAAGATATTCATTGCCTTAGCATCTGCCATCTTGGCTTTCTTGTATGCATCATTGTTTTCTGGAGGAGGCACTGCAGTCATATTGGTAGAAGTGCTGGTAGAAGTAGTAGGTGCTGGAGGTACACCTGTCAAAATAAAAGAAAAGATATCCTCATCAATAGAATTCATGTATAACTTGATTCTTGCCTTCCAGATGGCAAACTTGTTGAGGTTGCACACTGGAGGTCTGATGCTTGCATAGTCTTTGTTTTAGGCCATGTCTGTGAAGAGATAAATCTAATAACAGAAGCAAACAAACAGATCTAACTAGAGGGATCTTTGTGGTTCAGGTGTTAGCCTGTGCAACCAATATGGTGTGGTATTTTAACTAATCTCGCTTTGATACCAATTGAAAGTGCAGGTTAGATCTGAAATACTCTAGAGGGGGGGGGGGTGAATAGAGTATTGTGCTCACTACAAATTTTTTCAACTGTTGTTGTAAGCCTAGCTGAACAATTCAACAAATAAAATAAATCAGCACAACAAACTAACTAATCACAGAACAGTACAGCCAAAACACAAAGAAGGGCAACCAGACGAGACAAGAATTTTTATAGTGGTTCCCCAACCTGGGTACATCCACTCGTCTACCACCCTGGTAGGAATCCAGTCAGGTTTTTGATCAGGTGCCTGACACCAATGAGCTTTTGTTCAGGTGCTCAAAAACCAAAACCTCAAGTCTTTTGGAGGGAGACTTGCAACCAGAATAATTTTGAAGGGAATTAAAACCCTGTACAGGAATTGGAAATAAAGAGATGGTGTCTTCTCTTTCTCAAAACAGCTGAGAAGACATGTGGATTTATTGTAGCAGGTTTTGCTCCCCCTGAGATCTTGACTTAATCAGGAATGCTGGAGCACTGCTTCAGGGTGATAGGTCTTCAAAGACATAGAATGCCTGGACCAGAATTTGTTTTAGGAACTCCTTTGACAGATTGAAATTTGTTGTCCTTTGAAGTAGTCCTTTAGAGTTAGAAGGAAGAAGACTCTTGATAATGATTGGTTGTTCTTCTTCTTCTTGAAACTGTTCTCTGGTCAGGCTGATTGCAGTAGAACTTTTGATTTCAGTATGATTGTTCTTCTATGCAATCTGAGAGTGTCTGTCTGATTTTCTGTTTGTATCACTGTATTGCTTGCTGTTCGTGTGTCTGTAACTCTGTAACTTACTGTATTGATCCTTTCTTTTCTTTTCAATATCTTTTTGACTGACTGAGAACATTCAAAATTCGAATGTTGAGCAGTAATTGCAGTCGGCCTTGGAAAGAAGCGACAATCAATGATTTCACCAACTGTCCCATGGAAAAACGGCATGTAATCGTCCATAGTCAATGCGCGTTCTAACGGTAACATTCCGAGAAGATCTGGCATTAATAACTCTGGAATCATCGCCAAGAAACGGGACGGGAAACCTGAAGATGACCTAGTCTGGATTCGTCGAACGAAGAACGCAATTCGTCGAGCTGAGTTTGAGTTCGTCGAGCTGAGCTGGAGTTCGTCGAGCTGAGCGTGAGAGAATTCGTCGACCAGACAATCTTCATTAGTCGAACAGACAATCTTTATTCGTCGAGCTGAGATTCATCATCCGTCGAGCAAAGAATGATTGTGGACTTAGCCAAATATTCTGCATCTACTGATATTCAGTGTCGACATAAGCTAGTGTCGACTGATTGATCTTGGTGTCGACTCAAATCCTCTGGTGTCGACATAGATTGACTGGTGTCGACACATGCCCTAAGTGTCGACATAAATACTCTGAGTTCAGAATTCGTCGAGTAGAGTACTGCATTCGTTGACCTGAGAAGCTGACTTCGTCGACCAAAGCTTGAAGCTGGACTTAGAAAAATTCTGAAGTTGTCCTGAATTTGGCTTGATGAAGAACCTCAACATTCGTCGAACAGAGAACAAAGATCGTCGAGCTCAGCACCAAGAAATGTCTCACGATCGTCGAGCGCAGAACACCTTTCGTCGAGCTGAGTTCGACGAACGTCGAACTCATTTGACTTAGTCTTCAAAACTTCTAAATCTGGAGTCTCTGATGGTCTTGATGATAGCTGGTTCATCTGAAATTGAACCTAAGGACTTGGCCTAGACTCTAGGACACAAACTTGACCATGTCTATACATGATGGGTCACATCCTAAGTTAGTGAACCTAGCCCAAATCAACTAGGGATCCAACAAAGTTAAACGGATCAATGACATACACACATAATGTATTTTATGTGTGCTTTAGTTCATGCATACAGGTAGTCCATGATTGTAGAAGGAAAAATGAGTTGGGCAGTAAACTCAAATTTCGTCGAACTCAGCTTAGAGTTCGTCGAAATCAGCTTAATGATCGTCGACCTCAACACATCATAAGCTTAAGAATTCAGGATACAAAATTCGTGGAACTTAGCTCGAAGTTCGTCGAGCTCAGCCCAATGCTTGTTAAGCTAAAGCAAGAGAAAAATTGACCAAGGCAAAAAGCGCTGAGAGCGCTGAGAAGATCAAAGTTCGTCAAGCTCAGTTTGCGGTTTGTCGAGCTCAGCTCAAAGCTTGTTAAGTTAAAAGGCAGAAAATTTGTCTAAGGCATAAACGCTGAGTCCGCTGAGAAGAAGGTGTTGAGACCGCTAAGACAGCTGAGATAGCTGGGAAGATAGCGTTGCGACAGCAGAAGACAACTGAGAAGCTGCATTGAGTCAGCTGAGACAGCTGAGAAGATGACATTGAGATAGCTGAGATAGCATAGACAAAGTGAGCTGGAAACTTTCTAAGTCCAGAAGCATTGAGTGAAGCAAGCTCACTCAACGCTTCTAAATAAAGCAGATAAGAGGAAAGCGCTGAGACAGTCAAGAGGTATACAGCTGAGAATAACATTAGCTGGAATTTTTCTAAGTCCAGAAGCGTTAAGTGAAGCAGGTTCACTCAATACTTCTAATGAAGAGGAAAGAGCTAAAACCAAGAATTGTCTCAGCTGAAAAAAGATAAACCACTGAGACTGCTGAGACAAATCCGCTGAGACAATTAAAGTACAAAAATCACTGAGACAGCAGATAAGAGGAAACCGCTGAGACAAAGGCTTGTCTCAGCTAATAATGTAAAACCGCTGAGACCGCTGAGACAAAACCGCTGAGAAAAAGCCAGAAAATTTTCTAAGTCCAGAAGCGCAGAGAGCTAAGGCTGATGGTGTTGAGTGTCTCAATCACTCAATGCTTGATAGGATTCAAGAATACTTTCTAAGTCCAGATGTTGATGACCACTGCTGACGTCATCAAAGTCAAAAGTGCAGGAAGCCATTGCGGGAAAGCCGCTACAGCGCCGAAAGATGTTTTGTCCCTTTCTGATGGAGTTGGTGCTCACCAATCCTTGGTGGGCCTACATACTATGTTGTCATTGATTCAAAACAACGTATATAAAAGGGCAAACTGTAAAGGGTTAGGGTTAACAAATTTAAGAAATAGAAAGAATAACTAATAGAGGCGGCTAGACATTTATTCCGATCAAGCTTGAAAGCTGAGACCAGCCAAGTTAGCAAAAGGGAAAGAAGAAGATAGCTGGAGCACTTACTGCTCAACAAGTTGGTTCTCTCAAGAACAAAGCAAGCTGGTTGATCCACTGAACAATAGATAGCTGCTCACATGTGCAGTAAAAGAGAAGATAGTTGTAGAAGAAGACTCATCCCTTCAACAGCAAGTTAGCTGGACTGATATCTGCTCAGTCTAGCAGAGCAAACTTAGAGACTTAATCTCTGAGTAATTTTTGTTTTCTTTTTCATCTTAAAACTTTTAACCATTTATTTGTAGGATTCAGGTTTCCTGGATCTGAGTTGCTGGAAGGCTTAATAGCCTGAGGCTGGAGAGTTTATCTCTCTATGGTAAGATCCAAGTGGATCTGAGTTGCTGGAAGGCTTAATAGCCTGAGGCTGGAGAGTTTATCTCTTTGTAGTAGGATCCAACTGGATCTGAGTTGCTGGAAGGCTTAATAGCCTGAGGCTGGAGAGTTTATCTCTCTATGGTAGGATCCAAGTGGATCTGAGTTGCTGGAAGGCTTAATAGCCTGAGGATGGAGAGTTTATCTCTCTATGGTAGGATCCAATTGTGGATCTGAGGTAGGGTTGTCCTCCCAGACTGAGTGTAGGGCTTTGTGCCTGAGGTAGGAGGTTGTAGAGCCACTGAGTTGTAGGCCTTGGAGGAGGCTGAGATGTAGGTACCTGGAGGGGTACTGAGTGTAGGTGTGCTGCAGCACACTGAGAGTAAGGTTGTGTGCCTGAGGTGTAAGCTCTAAAGAGCATAGTGCTCAAGTTTGTGCCTTGTCCAACAAGTATGTTGGAAAGGTGGGAGGGAAAGTGGATTTACCCAATTGGGGAACCACTATAAATACTTGTGTGTTTGCTGTGTGTGTTTGTTTTACTTTCTTATTGCATGACATACGGACAAGCTCTAGATAGTGTCGTAGAAAAACAACAAAATAAGCTATAAATTTCAAAGACCTATCCACACCCCCCCTCTAGGTCATTAGCTAACCTTCAATTAAAACTTTCAAATATATATATATATATATTTCAATGTCTTTGTCCTTGTTAGTCCTAGTAGATATGCCAAGGATATAGTTTTGTGGGCCGAAATATAGTAAGGTGTTTCCACCCGGAACCTGATCCCTTTTGTGGACTGCTGTCACGTGTCGATGGCTCTTTCTTGTCAACATTGATTCTGTCGTAGATAACATACCCACGCGGTCTCCTGATTCCCACATTCAACTCCAACTTCTGTAGAGGTGATGAACTTCATTGCCAAATGGGGAATAGATGGAATTTCCTTGAACACCACTTGAAGGGATCGTAGAAAAATCACATTGTAGGGTGACTCTGTTACGACAACTATAAACTGAATGTCCTGAGTGACCCACTTCGGGAATTCTCCCAAGGTGATTGGGAGTTCATTGGTGCCTTTGAATGGGATGGGCACTCCATCGAACCCATAGATAGGGTCAGAGGATGGCTGGAGCTTATCTTCGGAGATTCCCATACTCTGAAGTGTGGCCATAAATATGACATTTACTGAGATGTCATTGTCTACTAGAATCCTTTTGACACGAAAATTGGGGTCTCCGATCTCGGCATTAATGATTAATGGATCCTGATATGGTGGGAGCAATCCTTTCAGATTTTCTTCCCCAAAAATTATTGCCCCTTTGTTTTGATTTTTCTG
Organism: Platanthera guangdongensis; assembly: GCA_039583875.1. NCBI lineage: Eukaryota > Viridiplantae > Streptophyta > Magnoliopsida > Asparagales > Orchidaceae > Platanthera > Platanthera guangdongensis. Next base: position 109,942,530 of record CM077153.1, on the reverse strand, counting down.
TCTTTCCTTCAAGGGCTGCGTGATGAGATTTGCGGTTGCTGGGAGACCCTCGAAAATGGTCTCTATGATCCAGACAACTTGTCTGCTCCGTTGTGGTTCCTGGTTTGGTTGTGGTTGTTCCCTCCTGCGTTGCGCCTGGTGAATGCGATTTTGGTCTAGAAGCGACCTTTCCAAGATTCCTTGGCGAATCAGGCACTCGATCTGATCTTTTAGTTTAACACATTCCTCGATTGTGTGACATGTTCCCCTTTGGAACTCACAGTACTTCGTTTGATCTCCCTTCCCCTCTGGTATCCCTCGGGGCTTTCACAATTCTGGATTTTCTTGAATTGCGTACAACACATTTGTGCGTGAAGAATTCAGTGGCGTATACTCTTGGTAGGCTCTGGGAGGGCGATCCTCGCGTCGCTTTTGCGATCGAGCGTTGTTCCAACGCTGCTCCTGTTGACGCGGGGCAAGCTCTTATCGCATCATTTTCGTTGCTCCCTCAAACTGTCGGCGATGAGCTTCTATAGCTTCATCAGCCATGATTTGCGCTTCCACCCTCGGCACAAGATCATGAAGGGTAGGGACCGTTTCTCTCATTAAAGACAAATAGAATTTGTTGGGGCGGAGTACCTCTAAGAAGACTCCTCTGAGTGGCTCAGGATCTACCCCTGGTATCTGCCTCGCTTCTGATGTGAATCGACAAAAGAATCCCTTGATGGTTTCCCCTTCATTTTGACATATGTCGGACAGGTGAGAAGGGTCCTTTAAAATCTTTTGATTAACCATGAACTGATTTAAAAATTGTTGAGTTAACTCTGCGAAGCTTTAGATTGTTCCTTCCTTGAGGGAGTGGAATAATGTTTGGGATTGGCCCTTTAGCATGGCCAGGAAAATTTGCCAAAGGAGCTAATCAGGCGCATTGTAGATTCGTAGTATCATGGTGAAGTGATTAATGTGTTCCAATGGGTCTTTAGTCCCATCGTAAGACTCAATGTTGTGCAGTTTGAACCCGGGTGGGATGGGATGTGCCAAAATCTCTTATGCAAGAGGGGATCATACCACGGTTGGGCAATGCAGGTATGTGTTCCTTCGTCCAATCTGACCATATTTTTCTGTCATGAACTCTCTAATTTCCTCCCTGATGGATCTTCCTGGGGTGACCTCCCGTTGGCGCTGTTGTTGCCCAGCTCTGGCAGCCCTAGGCAAGCGAGCGGGGTGTGAGGTGTTTGCGTCTTCCGAGTATTCTTCGAATCTCTCCTCTGGATGACTCTCTGGAACAAGGATTGTAGGTGGGTGAGCCTGGTCGGTGGGTGCTGGAGGCGCTGCAGCAGCTTGGGCCATACCTAGATCTCTAATAAGCGCGAGCAGTTCAGCTTGTTGCTCCTCTATGTGGTGATCCTTTTGGTAAGCACGTCGTCCGGTGCGTCAATGTTTTCTTCTTGTCGAAGTTCATTAACCAAGGAATGTGATTGCCCGACATTATCGAGTCCTTGTCGAGCTAATCCTTGGGTTGTGCGAGTACTTCTTCTTGCCATTAGTATTAGTCACGAGTGTCACTAGGTAGAGGACACTATCTTCAGAGTCTTTAGAAAACTTCATCGAGCTTTGGGGTGACAATTCCCACAAATGGCGCCAAACTGTTGTGACCAACTCAACCCTCCTAGTAGATCGGATTAAACTAGGCCGTCTTAGCATGTGGACGGTCGAGGGTGCACACAATCACAGAATATGAAGAAGTACACAAGACAATTTTAGCATGAAAAAACCCCCTCAATTGGGTAAAAAACCACGTGACTGGTAAGGTGTCAGTCAAACTTTACTATTAGCGGCAGCTTACAAAGTGTCTAGAGAATCGAGGGCGATACGATGCTCCTCATTACAGCTTTGAGATAAGAGATTATATTGTGCTCGATGGGCGACATGCCGCCTCATATGAAGCTTGTTCCTTTCTATTTTCAGATGAGGATAAGTGTTCTTGGATGCTACTTGGTGGGCGAACTTCGTGGCAGGATGCACGGTGATGTGTCGGCAGTGACTCGAGGAATGTTGCGCTTGTAGGAGGCATCGCAGAATGGCGAGCAAAACACGTTCTCAGGAGCGTCGTGGTAGGGCAAATTATTGGATGGCCTGACGGGTGGAGATACGTAGGAGGATTCCTGCAGTGCTCCAAACTAAGGAAGAATAAGACTGAGAAGAGGAAAAGTTAGAAATGAGTTGAGTCTTGAGGCCTTTTTATAAGATCCAGGAGGTGATTACAGTAGTTACATAGCTATTCGCACACCGCAACTACAAAAACCACTAATTGAATACCACATTCAGAATAGTTTCAAGTGTTTATTATTTCCATGATTTTGGCCATTTGTAGGACATTAACTAAATAAATAATATTCTCCACTAATCATTGTAGTTAATGGGTAGTTACGTGGGAGATTACTTACGTAACAGATGGTGGTGATTTCTATAGAAAGATCGAATGGTGGCGAAGACCCTCCATGAACAGGAGATCAACTCGGTGATGATCAGCAACCGGCGAAGGAGTTGCGGCCAGCGGAATGCCCGACCGTGTCGGGAGAGGTCGTGACCACGAGAGGCAGCCGTGAGGGAGGTCTTCCCTTGCGGTCATAGGAGGTCAGGCACGGGGTGCTACTGCCCACTTGGACTTGGTCCCGCCGCCGTGGGAGGCGACCGCGAGAGGTCGGCCCCGCGGTCGCGGGAGGGTGGATACGGGGCGAGGCCAACCTTTGCGAGAGAAACTCCACGACTGCAGGAGTGTGGCACGGGATGCGGTTGCCCCTAGATGGAGAGACTTCGCGGTTGAGGGAGAGCGGTTGCGACGCGCGACCGCCTCTTGTGGGAGCAACCCCGTGACCGTATGAGGGCGACCGTGGGGTGCAGATTCCCTTAGCCGGAGCGACTCCGCTGCCGCGGGCGCCGACTGATAACTCTAATTATATCATTATTTTTATATAGATTTTATTTAATAAATAATTATATTATAATTATATTTTAGTAATTATGTTTCTAATTGCTTTCTTTTTATATCTCAGGTCAATCTGGGTTGTGAATATCAATTTGGAGCTTATAGAACAGATTAGGAGATGAAACGAAAAAGTGCTAGAAAAATCTCAAGAACACGGCCCGATCACGGGTGTGACCTTCAGGTCATGGGCGTGACAAGCAGGCGTGACCCTCTAGGAGCTCTAGAAATCATTGCCATGTCGGATTAAAGTTATACGCCCAAGTCACGGGCATGACCATCAGGTCACGGGCGTGGTTTTCAGGCGTGACTTCCAGTCCCGTCGTGCCTAATGTCGCCATTTTCAGATCAAGCTGGTTTTCAGCTTACACGCACTAGGTCACGGGTGTGACCTAGGTGCGTGACCCGTAGAACGGCAAGTTTTGGCGGTTTTTCTCCAACGTTCTCAGGCTTTCAAGAGGATGGTTCCGCACCTTATACGCCCCTTAGTCACAGGTGTGACCGAGAGGCATGACCTTCCGAAAAATTGCCTATAAATTCCAGACAAAGCTAGGAGCTGAGGAAGCATCTAGGGAGTCATCTAGGAGTAGTTTTAGTAGCTTATTTTCCTGTTTTCATGCATTTTCTTTGTGTACTTTTCAATTTCATAGTTTGTTAACCTTTAATTCTAGCACTTTTATTTCAAGCATGTCTTTATTTATCTTTTCATGTATCCCTCTCTTCATGTCAAGTAGCTAATTCTATTAGCACCTGATGATGACAACCTTTAAAATAAAATAATCTTCTTTTTGTCAAACTCTATTTTTATCGATTCAATCTGTCTTTATTTTATTTGCTTCGATTTCGATTTTAGATCTGCATCCTAGATTTATTGAGAGGTTGTGGATACGAGTAAATCACTCAAAGGTAGAAGGAGTCGCATGCACTCCACGAGAGAGGATGACATGGATCTTCCGGATTGGAGTCATATCCAATAGCGAGGTTCAACGCATAAGGAAAGCTTAGGGGTTTCGACTGGCCGAGAGGTCTTAATCGATCAACCTAAGTTTAGTCGAGAGTGTATTCTCAAGAGAGGCGCTTTTGTAATTTAAGAACCTTCAAGGTCGAAGTAGGTAATTTAGAAGTTTGCTTTTATGAAAAGTTTATTTTAATTTAAAGTGAGTCTAGATCAAGTGCAATCTTTTAGTTTATTTTCTAGCTCTAGTTTAAATTCACTCTTTTTATTATCCGATAAAATAATATTATTTTGCGTGAGTATAAGTACTCAACAGTCCCCGAGTCTAAACACGACAATTTCTATACTATATTTCGATAGGTACACTTGCCTATTTCGGGATTTTAGTTCGGAATTAATTTTAAAACTATAAAATCTTCATCAAGTTTTGGGCGCAGTTGCCGGTGAATTTATTTTCTTGATATTTTGAAAGCGCAAATTTTATTACTTTTATCATTCTTTTTCTCTACCTCAATTTTCTTTTCTTTTTCTTTTTAAGTTCATTTCTATTAAGTATAGGTTGTTTTATTTTCTTTCTCCAAATAAAATGTAATCTCAATTGGCCGCTAAGATTGTCGAGTTTACACACAGAGTTAATCTTTTGAAAGTCGCAAGACAATGCCAAAATTTATGTTATTATTGTGGTGGTTCTCATCGAAGTGAGTATTGTTATCATTATAATTATTATCAAAATCTTTCTTATGAAAATATAATTGAATATAATTATGAAAATAATTATTCTCTGTTTTATGATAATTCTGTTTCTAATTTTCATGAAACTAATTTTTCCAATTCACCTATTTTTCATGAAAATAATTTTCAAATACGAATAATTATTTTGATTTAAATAATCTTCGTCCACCTCTGATGTTGATTTTTCTTATTCGCAAGATCAACCGGAAAACTTCCCGAGTTATGAGAACAAATATTTATATCCGAATTTTCGCTCTTCTTTTAACACACCACAATCATTTTCTTCTAATTTTGGGGACTTTTCACAATTTCATGTTGATCCTCCACCCCAAAATTTAGAAGAAATTATTATTTTTTCTAATAATTCGTCTCCCTCTTCAAATATTTCTCCTATGGAGGAACATGAATCTTCATGTGCCTCCTTGGTGTCTTATTCAGAAGAGGAAGAATAATTATTATATCAAGAATTTCTTAATAGTATGGGCACACCGTGTGCATTAGAAGAAGAACATGTTTCATTTTCTACCACACCCGATTCTTATTTTCATGAATTTTTAACGGCTTTTTGGCAAAGTGCACCCTCGAAATATAGACTTTTGGAAAAATGCACCTCGAAAGTTTAAAATTGGCAAAATGCACCCCCCCCCCCCAAAATTGTTTTTTTGGCAATGTGCACCCTAGAGTGTACATTTTAGCCATTTTATTTTTTGCCTATTGAGGATGCACTTTGCCAAAAAAATCATTTTGGGTGGTGCATTTTGCCAATTTAAACTTTTGGGGTGCATTTTGCCAAAAGCCAATATTTCGAGGGTGCACTTTGCAAAAAAAAAATTTTAACCACCACTTCTAATTATTTAGGAATTCAAATTTATGAAAATGAGGAGACCGATAATATTTCTTTAAATGAATTTTTAATAGATGATTTTATTTTAGAAAATAAACATTCAGAGCCTAATCATATAACTTTGCAAGAGCCTTCTCATTGAGAAGATTTTTCTGACGCGCTTTGTAACACCTGCCCTATAATGACCGTATAATATGGGTTCGGCCGGGGCACCACAACATACAGACGCCACAGCTTTAGTATTATAAGATGATATAACTACCCCATACTCAAAACTCATAAGCAAAACACAGTTGAAACATCAACCAAGACTAGAAGTTATCCACATCCTTAAGAGTCTCGAAAATGCCTTATGGCCTTACAACAAAAGAGAGTCCAAATCTCCAAAAATACATAAACATCAAAGTGCATAGGCACACCTAAGCTACCTCGGCATGCAAGCCGGAAGTCAACAACATCAAACATACAAAAACACAAAAGTAAAGTCATTGCAAGGATGGTAACACTTCATGAGGCTTAGGCCTTTCTGGCCGGCGAGCTAGCTCCTGCTTACGATCCTTGCCCTGTAAAATTTGCTTGTAACGTGGGTCAGCAAAGGCTGACCTCAAACTGTGTAACAAACACATCTCCTCCCGGTCGCCCCTAACGGACCCCGGGGTACCCCTCCAACCTGCAAGTCAGCACTTCGTATACAATATACAAAAACAAGTATAGCACTAATGAACAAGCTTGGATGTCTCAAACAACATGCGCGTTCTCTACTGTTGAGCATATAAAAAAATGGGCATACTATGCAGCATGAATGCAAAACCCGGGCTTCACCCAAGGCACCTTAACGCGTATGCATCTAGCACATCATCACATCATCTGGGTACTCATCATTTCCCCATTGACATTAAGCCGCAAACAAAGGGGACACTGTAATTCCCCCTGCAACATGCAAGCCGCCACACGGAACTCTTGCCAAGGCCCCAGCTGCTCATGGTCTTAGACCAGGGCTTGCATGCAAGCTCTGAATTCTCATGTCAGGATTCCGTCTAACACACTAACCGATTCTAAGAGGCCTTGCTGGACCCCACCCGCTCATGGCCTCATTGCCCGGGCTTGCCCCATGCTTGGCATTCTTATCAGTCTCACAGAAGTGGACTAGTCTCGCCGGGACACTCTCCACACATGACCTGCACGTCACGGGATAGCCAGCCTACCACAGAGACAAAACCATGTCTTAGCACATTACAATACAAAAACCATTCCCACCCTAATCCCTCATTCATACTGCAACGTCCCCGCGCACCAAGGAAATCATCTACCGCCAATGCGGAGCTAACCTTGTCCATCAAGGAAACCATCTCCCGCCATTGAGAAGCTAACCTTATCCGGTTCCGACTACACGTACTCGCTCGAGAGAAGGGGGAAAACATCACAAACATCACAAACGACATCTTGCCGCAACGCATCTCTACGAATCCTTAAAGCTCGTATGCAACATCACCGAGTCGAACTAACAGTCGCGACAATGGCTTCACCCACCATGCCTAATCCACTAACAGAGTGGATCTCTAATGTAAAAGCATGTCGGGGACGGACTCAATCGACCCGGAGGTTCCTCTTGAACCTTGGTGACCCAAACCCCTCTCATTTGAGAGTTTGGTGCCCAAAAACTAGAAAGTAAAATATGCTAACATGCATCCTAAAACCAAGTGGAGAAGTGTCGTTACCTTCCGATCTCTCTTCCTATCCATGGCAACTTAGTCGGATGAAAATCTTCGCAACAGTCTTGCCTCCAAAGATCGTGACTCGGCTCACGAATTGGAGCACCAAAGCTTCTCCAGCAGCCGGATCTCTCCTTCACCTTCTTCCTTGCCCTCCCTTCTCTCTAGATATTAGAAAGAGAGTGTTTGAAGAAGAATGAGGGTTTCTATACCCTATTCCCGGACTTAACTCAGCAAGGGCAACCCTAGACCAACAGATCCCAAAAGAAGGAGATGAACGGCCACGATCCGAACTGAAAATCAAAACACCTGGGCCGAACACGGCTTGTGACATGCCCGTGTCCAAGGCGTGTTCCCCAATCGACGCCGAAACCGTCAAACCAAAAGCAGGACACGGGCTCTGAACATGCCCGTGTCAGAGCTGACATGCCTGTGTCATGTTGTAACGCCCCCGAATTTTCTGCGATTATTTAATTCTCGTTTGGCGTTACGTTGACGCATTTCCGGCTTGTGCCGTTTGATAGAGCGTGGTCTTAGCTCTTTAGGTCCTTGTGTGGTTGTTGGTAGCCTATTAGGCAAGATTCCCTAGCAAGCCGGGTCTGGTCTTGTGACTCGGTGAGGCCTCTCGGGGGATGCTTGTGTTTTGGCTTCGGGTGGTGATAACCCGAGTTTTGTTCGTTGAAAGTTGATTTCGACTTTGTCGTTGCATTCGTAGCATGGGTATTTAGCTACTGTGTGAAATTCGTCAATTTCCGAGATGGTTCGGCTTTCGCGTCGTTTTGATATTTTGGTGTAAGTAATTGATAATGTATTATTAATTTCCTATTATTAAAAGCTGATGCTTATATATAGCCTTAGGTTAGAAATTTAGGACTGTTCACCATCTCTTTTCGGAAGAAACCGCTGCCTGTTCGCGAGAGAGAAAAAAAAACGTAGGACCACCCTTGCCTTCGGACGCCAATTCTGGTAGATTTAGCGGTCGGAATTCGATTTCGAGAGTGGGCCTGGATTGCTCTCGCTTAGATCTACGTTCCTACTGTAAGTTTTCTAGTTTTCGTAATCGTTTTAGAGGTTTGAAATTCTCGGCTTGACCCTTCTTCCTCCTGAAATCTCCAGATTTCTCGGCTTAGTGCTTTGCGGCTAGATCCGAGAGTGAGGGAAGGGGCCGACCAAGCTTTGCTGGAAATCGAGGCAAGTGGCGCTCTTTGCCCTTGCCAAGTAGAATTGCTTCATCCTTGCCTTTTTAGTGTCAAAATACATTCTGGATTTACTTTTCTAAATATCAAGATTTGTTTTTTTTAATCATGGTCGATACTTGCTTATGCCTACAGAAATTTCTCCTATTCAGAATTTTCCTTCTAATAGCCTATTTCTTAATCCTGCCTTGCTGTGAAAGTTTGCCCAGTTCGGGTGCTGGGGGTAGTGTTGGGTATCTCATCCACATGAACCCAGATTTGATGAAGTCACCCTGAAACTAAGATGAATTAAGTTGTATTTGATGCTTGGTTTGAGTTATATGTTTGCAGGAATTTCACTGGGAAAGTGTAGACCAAGGTCAGTCCACAGTGGGTCACCAAACACAGGAACTGTGCAATGTAATCCCTCATTGCATATTCCAAGGTGTTGACTCATGTGTGGTCTCTCTATTGGGATACACTTCATATTCAAGCTATTGGACTATGGGAAAGGAATTGGAAGTTGGCTACTCTAGAAGAATCAGTTTTTCCAACATCAGAAAGTTTCTAAGTATTTTACTCGAGTAGCTAAGTCACCTACTCGAGTTGACATAGTCATATACTCGAGTAGCTAAGTCACCTACTCGAGTAGACATAGTCATATACACGGGTAGCATGCTCATATACTCGAGTAGATTACTCTATACCCGAGTATTAAAGGGTTTCCTCATCAAAATTTCTCTAAGTCATGGACTCGAGTAAGTATACTCACATACTCGAGTAAGTGTACTCATATACTCGAGTAGATAGAAACATACTCGAGTAGTGCTTTATACCTACTCGAGTAGATCTTGTGTCACTCGTGTACCTTGATATTTCCTCTCCAGAAATTTTTCTAAGTCTTTTACTCGAGTAGAACCTTCACCTACTCGAGTAGATTACTTCCTCTCGAGCAGTTTAGTTCAACTACTCGAGTAGTTGTCTGCTGACCTCTTCAGAATTTTTCTAAGTATTCCACTCGAGTAGTACTTCTTGTACTCGAGTAGTTTATGTAATATACTCGAGTAGTTTTTCCAGTACTCGAGTAGATCCTCTATGTACTCGAGTAAGTCTCTATACATACTCGAGTAGTTCTGTCTGCTTACTCGAGTAGTTGATTTCTATATACTCGAGTAGTCTATCTGTATATACCCGAGTATGTTCTCCTTCATATACTCGAGTAGTTATTCAACTACTCGAGTAGTTACTGACTTACTCATGTAGTTGGCTGAATCTTTCTGAAATTGTACTAAGTCCTTTTTCTGACGGGATTTTTCAAATCACGCGACATGATTGGTCCACGTGTACATCATTATGACTGATTATGACCGTTAGTCTCTCCTATATAAGGTCTTATCAGAAAATAACAAACCCTAAGTATTCTCCAAGCTTTCTTGTCATTCTATTTCGAGAAATATTCTTCAGCCGACTCCTCTCTGTTTTCCCGAAACGGAAGCTGCCGCCGCCACCATCTTCTCCGGCCACTGCTTCTAAAGTCAGAGGATTCATTCTGAATAAAGTTACAGATCAAGATCGACTTCGCTGATCATATTCTCTCTCGATTTCTGTAAAAGCGAGTAAATCCAGATCGAAGCCGAGAACTTCTTCACCGATTTCTGAAAGTGCTACAAAGTTGAAAAGAAGAAGATCCTGGCCGTTTCATTCAGATCTGAGTGATTTACTGGTTGTATTCTTGTAAAAACTCATTTTAATCTTGTAGGAGAAAGTTTCTCCGAGTGTAGGAGTTTTTCACTCCGAGTTTGTAGGAAGTGCTATCTTCCGAGGTGTAGATCCTATTGTTTGGATCGAGTTTGTAGGAACTTTGTTCTGAGGGTAGGATCGATTTTTGATCCGAGATAGTGGAGTAGCCGAGTCTAGTAGATTGCTAGATCGGTGAGGGAAAGTGGATGTACCCAAGGTTGGGGAACCACTATAGATCTTGTGTCGTCTGTGATATTGGTAGATAGTTCTGTGATGTGCTCTAACAAATTTTTTTTTATTCCGCAAAAGATGCACAACTCACCTATTCACCCCCCTCTAGGTGATTTAGGTTGACAACCGTTTTCTATCAATTGGTATCAGAGCCAGGTTGATTGTCAAAAGGTTAACAACTTGATAAGATCCAAATCTATTGTCTGAACGATTCTACCATAGAATGGACAAGGGCAAAGATTTCGCCAAGCTTCCACTGTGCAACAAAAATAACTTTCCCATGTGGAAAGAAAGGATAAAATTTTTCATGGAAGCTGTGGATCCAAGGATCTTCATGATCGTTGAAGAAGGTCCTTACATTCCCATGACTGTGTCCACTATCGACCCTACCAAGAGAGTTCCCAAAAAGCTAATGGATCTCGACAAAAACGAGATTGTACTTGTCTCTCTCGACAAGAAAGCTAAGAACATTATAGCAAGTGCAGTCGATGACTCGATGCTGCAGAATTTGATTTACTATCAATCAGCTAAGGAGATGTGGCATTCCTTAGTAACTTTGATGGAAGGGACTGAAGAAGTAAGGGATGATCGGAGATCCCTTCTCAATCAAAAATATGAAGCATTCTGACAAGGGAACAAGGAAACAATTGCCGACACCTTTGAGAACTTCTTCAAAATTGTAAATGGCCTAAGGGTGTATGGCCGTGTCTTCACCAATGGAGAACTGAACGACAAATTCTTGAGATCCCTAACCAAGGAATGGGATAACAAGGTATGCTCCATCAGGGAGTTCGGGAAGCTAGCTGAAACGGACCCGCAAAATCTCTTTGGAAAGCTTATGTCTTATGAACTCCAAATCAATACAAGAAAAGCTGAAGAAGAGAAGGGCAGGTCTGCCCTAAAGGAGAAATCTGTCGCTCTGAAGGCAGACACCTCCAGAAAGACTAAGGCTGCCTCCCCTGCTCCAGCTCCAGAAGTTGATGAAGAACAAGAATCATCAGAGCTTAGCACCTCAGGCTCTGAACTATCTGAAGGAGAGTTCTCCTTACTCTCAAGGCAATTCAAGAAGTTTCTTAATAAAAAGAAACAATGGAAAGGCAAGGATGCCTCATACAGAAGATCGCGGCGCGATGATGATCGACAAAGAAAAGACTCAAGCAGCCACGAAAGGTATAATACTAAACAGAACAAATACATTTCAACTGACATCATTTGCTACTGCTGTAATAAGCCAGGTCACGTCATTGCTGACTGCCCTCACAAGAAGAAGGTGGGTGGTAGAAGAGAAGACAAGAAATCTTCACACAACAAGAAAAGGAAAGAGAAGAGCCTCATAGCCAAAAGGAGCAAGACTCTCAGCGACTCAGACTCATCTGAGTCAAGCAAAGAAGAAGAAGCTTACTTTGGGCTAATGGCTAAAACAGATGATGAACAAGAGCCCCAGTTCACTGGGAAGGTAAACTCTCACACCCCTCTCTCAGAGTCTGAAGTCTCTGAACATGATTGCGAGGGTAGCTCCTCTGACGATGAGTCAGAATTGATGGCCCAGTACAAGGAGTTAATCATGGCTTACGACAAATGTCGTCGAGTCGTGAAGACTCAGGCTAAAGAGATCAAATCTCTAAAAGTCGAAGAGAGCAACTTGAGAGAGAAAGTCGCAAAGACTAACTCGCTCGAGGAAAACTTCAATAATACTATTGAAGAATATAACAAGGCTCTTGAGCACCTTGACCTGAAGGAGAAGATCATCAAAGGATTGGAAGCCGAACTTGCGGCTGAAAGGAAACTTGTTGAGAGTTTCTCGAAGCCCAAAACAGTTCTTCCATTCGTTGCTGAATTCTCAGCGAAGGCCAAGGGAGCTGGACTAGGCCATGAAGAAGCTCCTAGTAAATCCTCTAGGAGAAACAAGAATCAACGGAAAAATAAGGCCGCCAAAAAGGCCTCAGCCGAAGAAAAGGGAAAAGCCCCTCAAAATCAAACCACATTCAAAAAGGTCATCTTTCCATCAAATGAGTTTGATTTTGACTCATCATACGGGCACTTTGCTAGGCCTACTTATGTAGAGCCAAAGTCCCGCTATCAAGGATGGGCTCGACCCCGAAACTTTGGCGAAAGTGTCTTTAAGGCAGCTTATGAAGAAGTTATTCTTCAGAGCTATGGCCCTTTCAATCATGGGCATAACTTCAAGAAGGCACCTAAGACAAAGCCTGTTGTAGAGAAGCCCATAAAGGAGAAGAAGCCATGTGATTGCCATCATCATGAGGCATCTTCCTCCAAGAATGCTACCACTGCTAGACGAAAGTTCCAAAAGGTCAAGCAGGAGATCTTGAGGCAAAGGTACAACAGATTTGACTGTTGGTGTTGTGGCAAGGTTGGTCACTTTGCCATATATTGTTGGTTCAACTCCAGAAACGCTGCAACCCCTCATGTCAGCAATATGAGAAAGAACGCTCATAATGCTAACACTCGTAGGGGGAGCACTCTAACCCGAGACCAAGGACCCAAACGTGTTTGGGTTCCTAAGGCAAATTGATTATGATTGCAGGGATGTCCAAAGGCCAACAAAATGCCTATCTGGTACTTGGACAACGGATGCTCTCGGCATATGACCGGGACTAGAAGCCGCATTCAGAACTTTACTCCAGTCGTGAACCGACCAAAAGTCATCTTTGGAGGTTCATACCGTGGAACTACTAGAGGCTATGGTATGATTACTAACGACAATGTATCCTTCTCGGATGTGGCCTACGTCGAAGGATTGGAACACAATCTCATTAGCATAAGCCAACTCTGTGATAAAGGATACATAGTTGAGTTCCATGCTGATAAGTGCTTGATAAAATCCGTTGACAATATTGAAACGATTCTATCCGCCACTCGAAGCAGGAATATTTTCTATTTAAATTTCATCTGTATAGATTCCTCTACACCAGTGTGTCTTTTAGCAAAAGATAGTGTGTCTCTTGGTGACCAATGGCACAAGAGACTAGCACATATTAATTTCAAAACCATTAATAAACTTTTTTCAATGAACTTAGTATGTGATGCCCCAAATGTCAAATACGTCAAAGTCAGACCTTGTCATGCATGCGTAAAAGGCAAGCAAACAAGGGCTACCTTTAAAAGCATTATTGGCAAAGACTCTAACAGATGTCTCCATCTATTGCACATGGACCTGTTTGGTCCACTGCAGATTAGAAGTTTGGGAGGCAAGGACTATACATTGGTAACTGTTGATGACTACTCGTGCTTTGCGTGGGTATTCTTTCTGAAACACAAGTCAGATACCTTCGACATCTTTACAAATTTTGTCAGGCAAGTCCAGAATGAATACAACTGCTCCATAGTCAAAATCAGAAGTGACAACGGAACAGAGTTCAAATCTGGGGCCATGATAGAATTCTGTGAAATCTTAGGTATCTTTCATGAGTTTTCCTCTCCTCGTACTCCACAGCAAAATGGAGTGGCTGAAAGAAGGAACAAAACACTCATAGAGGCCTGCAGGACCATGTTGAGTGATGCTTCACTACCGGAGTACTTCTGGGCGGAGGCCGTCAACACTGCATGCCACGTGCAAAATCGAGCACTCATAAACAAAGACCACAATAAGACACCTTACGAACTTCTGAAAGGCAGGAAACCAACAGTCTCTTACTTTAGAATCTTTGGATGTAAATGCTTCGTACTTAACAATGGTAAGTATCATACCACCAAGTTCAGCGAAAAGAGCTTTGAAGGTATTTTTGTGGGATATAGTAGCCATAGTAAGGCATATAGGATATTTAATAGAAAAACCCTGGTGGTGGAAGAATCGATACATGTTGTATTTGATTAGACGAGCTTGCTGCAAAGCAATCCGTCTAGTGTGCTCATTGAAGATGCAGGTGAAAAGCTGAAAGGAACTAGCTTGGATGATCCGTCCGAAGACAAAGGCGAGAAGTTCATCAAGATCACCACTCCAACTCCTATTGGAGAGGCTGATAATCAAAATAAAGAAGTCATCCTGGATGAAGAAATCACTCCGGTGCTTGAAGATAATCCAGATGCAAGAACTCTAGAGCTCAGACATCTGAAGGATCACCCCATGGACCAGATCATAGGAGATCCCCAGGATGGTGTCAGAACTCGGAGAGGTACAACTAATGAGAATCTTCATTTGAGTTTTCTCTCACAGGTTGAACCAAAGAAATTTGAGGAAGCAAACTCAGACGCATCATGGATAATGGCAATGGAAGAAGAGCTAAATCAGTTCAAGCGCTGCAATGTGTGGATGCTGATTCCAAGACCCAAAGGAAAGAACGTCATTAGAACAAAATGGATCTACAGGAACAAGATGGATGAAGACGGAACTATCATAAAGAATAAGGCCAGACTCGTCGCTAAAGGCTATCGTCAAGAAGAAGGAATCGACTTCGACCAGACATATGCTCCAGTGGCAATACTGGAGGCAATAAGGTTGTTCCTAGTATATGCTGCTTTCAAAGGCTTCACCGTCTATCAGATGGATGTGAAGTCAGCCTTCCTGAATGGTAACATAAAGGAGAAGTGTATGTGGAACAACCTCCAGGTTTCGTTGATCCAAACTTTCCTGATCATGTCTATTGTCTGCACAAGGCCCTATATGGTCTGAAACAAGCTCCTAGAGCTTGGTATGAAACGCTGTCTACCTTTACACTTGAGAACAAGTTCACAAGGGGAAAGATAGACAAGACATTATTTCTTAGGGAAATAAAAAGCAAGATTTTTCCAGTGCAAATCTATGTCGACGACATTATCTTCGGCTCTACAGATAACAACCTCTGCAAAAAGTTCTCAAAACTTATGCAAGGGAAGTTTGAAATGAGCAGTATGGGCGAGCTGAAGTATTTCTTAGGGCTTCAGGTGAAACAATCTGAAGATGGAATTTTCATCTCCCAGACCAAATTCACCAAAGAGCTAATTAAGAAATTCGGAATGGAGAACGCAACCTCTATGAGGACTCCAATGGGCTCAACTATGTCTCTGGATAAGGATGAAAAAGGGAAACCTTTTGATGAAACCAAGTACAGAAGCATAATTGGATCCTTGCTCTACCTTACTGCCAGTAGGCCTGACATAATGTTCTCAACATGTGTCTGTGCTAGATTTCAGGTGAACTCTAAGGAATCTCATTACACTGCTGCAAAGCGGATCCTGAGATACCTTAAAAGCACACCAAATCTTGGCTTATGGTACACAAGAAGTAATGACAGCGAACTAATTGGATTTTCAGATGCAGATTTTGCAGGTAGCAAAGACGACCGGAAAAGCACCTCAGGGACTTGCCAATTCTTCGGAAGAAGGCTAATCTCCTGGAGTAGCAAGAAGCGGAACTGTGTCGCAATCTCAATGGCCGAGTCAGAGTATATCTCTGCAGGCAGCTGTTGCGCACAGTTGCTATGGATAAAGAATCGGTTCGAGGACTACAACCTGCAGTTCAAGGATATTCCTTGTACTGTGACTCTTCCAGCGCAATTGTAATAGCCAACAATCCAGTCTCCTATAGCCGGACAAAGCACATCGAGCTAAGGTACCACTTCATCCGGGAACATGTGGAGCATGGAGACATAGATCTCCAATATGTGCCTACAGATAGACAAGTTACAGATATTTTCACAAAACCGTTGGACGAGACCAAGTTCTCGTTCTTCAAGACAGAGCTTGGGATGCTCAACAAAGAGGACTAAAGAAGGTTGGATGGCTAAGAAGCAAGAAATTGCAAGGGGTTAGTCAAAATCTATTATTTCTCAACTTTTTTAAAATTCAACTCGAGAAGCATGAGACATACTCGAGTACTCTTCTCTACCTACTCGAGTATGAGAATGAACCTACTCGAGTATGTGTACTGACCTACTCGAGTAAGAGGATGTGCCTACTCGAGTATCTAAAGACCTACTCGAGTAAGTCACTTACCTACTCGAGTAACTCCTGTCGACCTACTCGAGTAAGTCATCTACCTACTCGAGTACTCTCTACAGACCTACTCGAGTACCTCCTGACGACCTACTCGAGTAGCTCCTTTACCTACTCGGGTAGTCTATCTCTTTCTCGTGTCCTGTTTCCCAGATTTTGAAAATTGTTCTATTCGCCACCCAAGGCTATATGCCGCCTCTTTCTTTAAATTAATTAGCGGTAATTTAAGAGTTATATATATATGAAATTCCGAAACATCAAACCTACTCGACATCATTTCTGTCTCTCGAGTACCCTCTGTCTATTCGCCTACCCTGCCGACTCGCCTCTGCCGCTATTGCAGAGCCGCCTCTCTCAATTCCTCCAGTCATTCGCATCCATGGCGACTTCTCACAAGATCGGCGTCGGCTCCGAACTAGTCACCGCAGGTATTGCAGAGCTTTCCGACGATTTCCATAACCTCCTCATCCTCCTCGACACCGCCGGCCTCTCCTTCATTCTCCAAGAACCCTGTCGTGTTCTCTTCCCCGAAGTTGCAGAATTCTTCTCAAATCTCAAGGTTCGACGAAATGGAAAAGTCCTAAAATCTACAGTAAAGGGATTGAAACTCAAGTTCACCAAGACCTTTGTCTCTCAACTTCTCTGTTTACCGATTGTTGATGAAGAAGATGATCTGGATGATGAAGATTCTGACCGAATAGCACTTTTCTGTAGTATCTCTCCTGAAGCTTAGTATCTTAAAAGGTCAGACATGAATGCTGAAGGAAAATTTTTGGTATACATTATTGGCAAAATTCTTCTCTGCAAGACACACTCCATCAGAGACATCCCATCCTATTTCTTCGACATAATGCAAGCAATTGTCTGCCGCAAGAAATTTCAATTTGGTATGCTGATTTTGGACAAAATCAAGGACAGCATGAAATCCCCCAACTACGCCAGAATCATCTCTCTGCTTCTCCATGAAATAGATCCTGCATTATTCAACTTCTCCAAAGGAACCCCACTTCACCACATGAAGAAGGTCTCCATCTCTTCCATTCAGAGATGGGATCTCAGGTTAAAGAACTCTGCCCAAGCTGCAAAGCTCTCAGAAATTCCAGAAGTTCCAGCTGTAGAGGAAAGGACTCCATCTCCCTCTCCTCATCATGTGGCCAGCTCCTCTGGTGCACTAAGTGAGGGGGAGCCTGCTCCCTCTATCCCAGTCAGGCAGCCCTCTCCTCAGCCAGAAATTCCATCCCTACATCATACTCCACATAGTCCAGCCACTCCCTTAGATCAACTACCTCAAGACACTCTTCTGCCAACAGCTGCTGATATAGATGCCATGATTGCAGAGCTTTCGGAAGAAGTGCTTCCCCTTCCTCCTCTCTCTCCTCCAGCTCCAACCTCTGAAGGTAACAAGGACTTGTCTCCAGTACAGACTCCTGCCCATTCTCCATCCAAAACTCCCACACCATCTCCAGCTCCTCCAACAGACAAGCCAGACACCATTCTTATTTCTAATGAGCCTTCTCCTGAGCCAGCTGAGGCTCCTCTCAGAAATCTTGATTTCTCCATTCCCCATGATACAGAAGAAATGGATGTTGTCATTCATACCACCAGATCTCTAAGCTCAGTGATAATTGAAGAAATAGCTCCTTGGGTAACTCCTCCTATCCCTACTGCTGCTCCCTCTACTGCTGCTATAGTTTCCTCCTCCTCAGATCTGCTGCAAAGTATTGCACTTCTTCTTCAAGAACAGAGAACATATTTTGACTCCTCTCTGAAGCAAATCACTGACAAGGTAACTGCTCTTGAAACTGAGATGAGTAGAGGCTTTGCTGAAATTCAGCACAATACTGACAAGCTCCAGTACTTATTCCAACTTGGTGGCAAAGCCATAGACCACACTATCACTAGTGTTGGCAATGTGATGGAACAAGGTGTCACACTGTCAAACAATCAGATAGAGTTAGACAAGAGAAATGAAGCCAACAAGCTGAAGATCTGTGAAGAAGTGGGCCTTTCCAAAGATGATACCATATCCCAGCTCTCTGTTGAAATCAGAAAGGGGGAGGGTTTGATAAAAGAACTCAAAGAACAGGTAGAAAAATCTGCTGCTCAGAAGACAGTTGAATGGCAAGCTCATGTGAACACCATTCATACTGATGTGCTAGCCCAGATCCAGAGTGTCAAATTTCACACATATGATACTGCTGTCTGGATGCACAATCAGATCCAGCCAGATCTTGCAGTTGACCCAAACATCATTCCCCATCATCTCAATCCTCTAGCTACAGATGTCACTACCCCAGCTGTTCCTCAACAACCTACCTTCTCTCCCAGGCCTGGAGACTCAGTTGCCTCTCCAGATACTTATGTTCCAGGCTGGGAAGAAGATCCTGCTGATATATTCCTTCAAGCTCCTCCAGAGATCAGAATTAAGAAGAAAAGGAAGTATGGTGAAGGCCCCTCTGCTAGCAGGACTGCTCCTTCCAAGGCCACTGAACATGTTGAAGCTTGGTCTCCAACCTCAAAGTCTCTCATTTTGGACACACTCAGGCTAATTATGGATGACAATGAGAACAGGAGCATGCACTACAGTTCCCAGGAATGGGAGTTATATGAGAAATCGATGCTAAAAAGGAAGATCCGTGACAGAGAGTTTGGGAGAAACAATCATGCTGCTCCTCCAAGGCCTCCTAAGTATTTCCCTAAGCCATTCAGCTATCTAAGAAGACAGCAAGAAAAGATGGATAAGCAGTAATCCCAAGCCTAAACCTAAAAGATGATGAGAGATTGAAATGACAAATTATAGACTTGATGTTTTTGGAAACTTACATATATACAATTCTTCATTACTGTCTAATTATCTTTTTCATTATCCTTTGCTTACCTGCTCATATTTTTCTACTTAGTTTCTTTTATGTCCATAATTCACCTTAGTGTAAAGGGTTCTGACTTCAACAAATAGAGGGAGATTGTTGGGTATCTCATCCACATGAACCGATTTGATGAAGTCACCCTGGAACTAAGATGAATTAAGTTGTATTTGATGCTTGCTTTGAGTTATATGTTTGCAGAAATTTCACTGGGAAAGTGTAGACCAAGGTCAGTCCACAGTGGGTCACCAAACACAGGAACTGTGCAATGTAATCCCTCATTGCATATTCCAAGGTGTTAACTCATGTGTGGTCTCTCTATTGGGATACACTTCATATTCAAGCTATTGGACTATGGGAAAGGAATTGGAAGTTGGCTACTCTAAAAGAATCAGTTTTTCCAACATCAGAAAGTTTCTAAGTGTTTTACTCGAGTAGAGTTTTCACCTACTCGAGTAGTCTGAGTATAATATACTCGAGTAGCTAAGTCACCTACTCGAGTAGACATAGTCATATACTCGAGTAGCTAAGTCACCTACTCGAGTAGACATAGTCATATACTCGAGTAGCTAAGTCACCTACTCGAGTAGACATAGTCATATACACTGGTAGCATGCTCATATACTCGAGTAGATTACTCTATACCCGAGTATTAAAGGGTTTCCTCATCAAAATTTCTCTAAGTCATGGACTCGAGTAAGTATACTCACATACTCGAGTAAGTGTACTCACATACTCGAGTAGATAGAAACATACTCGAGTAGTGCATTATACCTACTCGAGTAGATCTTATGTCACTCGTGTACCTTGATATTTCCTCTCCAGAAATTTTTCTAAGTCTTTTACTCGAGTAGAACCTTCACCTACTTGAGTAGATTACTTCCTCTGGAGTAGTTTAGTTCAACTACTCGAGTAGTTGCTTGCTGACCTCTTTAGAATTTTTCAAAGTATTCCACTCGAGTAGTACTTCTTGTACTCGAGTAGTTTATGTAATATACTCGAGTAGCTTTTCCAGTACTCGAGTAGATCCTCTATGTACTCGAGTAAGTCTCTATACATACTTGAGTAGTTCTATCTGCTTACTTGAGTAGTTGATTTCTATATACTCGAGTAGTCTATCTGTATATACACGAGTATGTTCTCCTTCATATACTCGATTAGTTATTCAACTACTCGAGTAGTTACTGACTTACTCGTGTAGTTGGCTGAATCTCTCCGAAATTTTACTAAGTCCTTTTTCTGACGGGATTTTTCAAATCACGCGACATGATTGGTCCACGTGTACATCATTATGACCGATTATGATCGTTAGTCTCTCCTATATAAGGTCTTATCAGAAAATGACAAACCCTAAGTATTCTCCAAGCTTTCTTGTCATTCTATTTCGAGAAATATTCTTCAGCCGACTCCTCTCTGTTTTCCCGAAACGGAAGCCGCCGCCGCCACCATCTTCTCCGGCTACTGCTTCTAAAGTCAGAGGATTCATTCTGAAGAAAGTTACAGATCAAGATCGACTTCGCTGATCATATTCTCTCTCGATTTCTGTAAAAGCGAGTAAATCCAGATCGAAGCAGAGAACTTCTTCACCTATTTCTGAAAGTGCTACAAAGTTGAAAAGAAGAAGATCCTGGCCGTTTCATTCAGATCTGAGTGATTTACTGGTTGTATTCTTGTAAAAACTCATTTTAATCTTGTAGGAGAAAGTTTCTCCGAGTGTAGGAGTTTTTCACTCCGAGTTTGTAGGAAGTGCTATCTTCCGAGGTGTAGATCCTGTTGTTTGGATCGAGTTTGTAGGAACTTTGTTCCGAGGGTAGGACAGATTTTTGATCCGAGATAGTGAAGTAGCCGAGTCTAGTAGATTGCTAGATCGGTGAGGGAAAGTGGATATACCCAAGGTTAGGGAACCACTATAGATCTTGTGTCGTCTGTGATATTGGTAGATAGTTCTGTGCTGTTCTCTAACAAATTTTTTTTTATTCCGCAAAAGACGCATAACTCACCTATTCATCCCCCTCTAGGTGATTTAGGTTGACAACAGTTTTCTTTCAGGTAGTGAAGATGAGTGTTGGATTTGACCTTCATGTATGGTGGTCGTAGCCGGGAAGGATAGGTAGCATTAGATTTAATTTCTGCAAAAGTTCGGTTGGAGGCGTCGACAGCGTTGAGTGTACTCAACGCTGCCAGATCGACGAAGATCGTCGATCTGAGTTCGACGTTGTTCATTGAACTAAGATCGACGATCTCCGGTTGTTGGAGATTAACAAAGATCGTCGATCTGAGTTCGACGTTGTTCGGTGAACTAAGATCGACGATCTCCGATTGACTGAGA
This sequence comes from Platanthera guangdongensis, assembly GCA_039583875.1. Lineage (NCBI taxonomy): Eukaryota > Viridiplantae > Streptophyta > Magnoliopsida > Asparagales > Orchidaceae > Platanthera > Platanthera guangdongensis. The sequence continues at coordinate 109,921,052 of CM077153.1, read as the reverse complement.
TCGACGATCTCCGGTTGCTTGAGATCGATGAAGATCGTTGATCTCGGTTCGATGTTGTTCGTCGAACTGAGATATCTGAGTTCGACGATTATCGTCGAATTGAGATATCTGAGTTCGACGAATGTCGAACTAAGATCAGTGTTTTTCCTGTGACTTGAATCGTCGAACTGAGCTCAACGTTTCCTGTGATCTGAGTTCGACGATTTTCCCTGTCTTCCCTTGTTTTCCCGAGTGAATCCCGTTGGGTTTGGGGTTATTTGTCGGCTATTTTCTGAACGCCGAATCGTGGGTTACGGCAGATAGTGGTATTTTGACACTCTAAAGGAGTGGCACGTTTGGTGTGCGGGCCGTGGCCGCCACCTTTTAGTCCCAGGTACGGGCTGGGTATTGCTGTAGCTGCCACCTTTTAACCCCAGGTACGGGCTGGGTATGTGGTGGCCTTGTGCTGATGTAGTGAACTTTGTTTTGTGGAACTGTTTTGTTTGGGGACTATTTCTTTTTTTTGGTCACCAACTCAGTTCCATGTTGTTTTACTACTGTCATTAACTCACAAATTAGGATTTGTTAGCTGTTTCTTCCTTGTAAAATGCAACATATTTTGACAAGTTTTCTTCCCTTTTGCCTTGTAGCCTCTGCAGGATTTTAGCAGGGCTTGTTGTTGTTTCCTTGTATTTGGTGTACTTTGGCTTACTTTGGACAGCATTTGCTTTTACTGTCATGTTTACTTAGTCTATTTCATTCCATTTTGATATTATGCTCTAATTCAGATTTTCTTGTTTTGCTTGCTGAGGTGTTCTTTCTTTGGATGCCTCAGGTTTAGAGCATTAGCCGGTTGAGCGGCTGGTTTTTCCTTGGTGATTTTTGTGGATCCCTTGGGTTGCTGGGATCTTCCTCCTTGTTTTTGTGAGGTAGTTTCCTGTTATTCCTACAGACATACATGCTTGCTAGTGGGTTCGTGTCAGGTTGTTGACGCCCGCTGGTGATTTTTACTTGTGATTCTAGATATGTTTCTTTTACTGCTACCTTTATGGAGATAGTCTACTTGCTCATGGGAAGATTTATGCTAGGTTGCTAGATACTTTTAAACCTAAAAACACTATTATAAGTATATCTCATGATCTGCATGTTTATGAAACTCATACACTACTTTCTAAGCAATGCAAAAAGGATCATTTTCTATTTATAATATAAAATAAATCTAGGGTCTTGCATAGTATAAGTTGACCTCGGGGGGGGGGGGGGGTCGCTTATGCACTCTCTTAGGATGTCAAAATAAATAAAGTATTTTTCGTTGCATATAAGTATAGTTTTAAAACTGTGGACTAGATGATCCACTGAGCCGAGGGATATGGCCGTTAAAAATATAACTGATTTTTCTAATCTTTAAACTTATAAATTTTCATAGTTTAGTTAGCTGGTGTTCAGCTGAGCGTCGGCAATTATCCCCTGCTCGACGTGGCATCACGACGCATGTTTTCTCATACTCTGATACTTATTAAATTCGGAGAAAATGCGGGTTGTGACACATGTAGTACACGCCCGTGTGCTTGGGTGTATTCCTCCGTCGACATAGGTCGAAACACAACCCGAGAAGGACACGGGTACCTGACACGCCCGTGCCATATTTGACACGACCGTGTCCAACTCGAACACGCCTGGGCTCCAGGCTGTGTTCAATCCCCTTACATGACCGGCTCACAACCCTAGAAGGACACAGCCTGGGACATGCCCGTGTCTCAGGCCATGTTCGAAGTCTCGACAATCGTCGACTCCTCTTTGTCGACTTCGCAGAAAAATTCGTCGAACACGCTCGACACGGCCTTGGACACGCCCGTGTCCCAGGCCGTGTTCACTGTCTCGACATACCATCGATCGCAGATTGTCGACCACCTGGGCTCTCGACGAACCCGGCACGACACGGCCATGGACACGCCCGTGTCCTAGGCCGTGTTCCCTTACCAAGACCCAATCTTAGCTCTCGACACTGCTCGTCCTTCTTTCGAATTTTTGGGGCATTACAACTCTCTTTCCCTTAAAAGAATTTCGTCCCGAATTTACAAGAACCAAAAAGAAAGGTACACAAAACTTAAATGATACCTGAACGGAAAAACTCTGGATACTCCTCCAGCATGGTTTGCTCTCACTCCCAAGAGAGTTCCTCTCGGCCACAGTTGTCCCATCGGACTTTTACAAGTTTGACATATTTGTTCTGCAACTGTCGAATTTCTGAATCGTCTATAGCAATTGGACGGACTCGCGTCCTCAAGTCTTCCTCTATCGGCACCGATGCTGATTCGATCACCACATTAGCCTATACCAAGGCTTTCCTCAAGACGGAGACATAGAAGACGTCGTGCAGTCCACTCAACTCTGCGGACAACGCCAACCGGTACGCTGCTTCTCCGACCCATTCAACAACCTCGAAAGGTCCCAAAAAACTTGGACTCAACTTCTTGAGTCGGCGAATCCGTGAAACACCTTTGAACGACTTGATCTTCAAATAGACCAAATCGCCTACCGCGAACTCCAACTTCCGGTGGCGAGCATTAAAATATTTTGCTTGTCGACTACCTTCACCTATGGGGGGGGGAATAGGTGTCTTGCAGCGTTTTTGCGGAATTAAAATTGTCCCTGCACACGAAAGCAAAACAACACAGCATAGAAAGGACACAAGCAATTTATAGTGGTTCCCCGAATTGGGTACATCCACTTTCCCCCTTCGACCTATCTCCCGACCAGGGACGACTCGGTCACATCACCAACAGGATTGAAATCCATTCCTTGCACTAACGAAAGGAACCCTTCCACACGTAGGAGTCACCACTCCCACAACACGGGTTGCACCCAACCCTTACAACTAGGAACCAACGTTCCTTTACAGCAAAATTGAAAATAGAATGTACAAGAAATACAAACAACTTTTGGAGACTAAGGTGTCCCTCTTCGTTCGATGACGTGTTCTTGAAGTCAACGAAGAGTCCACAACCCTAGATCTCACTTGGAGAGAATCTCCCCGAAACCGGCGGCGGCAAGAAGTGCGGCGGCTTGGTTCTCGGGATCGGCGGCGACAACGGCGTGCTGCGGCTATTCTTTGGAGATTCAATCTTCGTAGCAAAGCTAGCAAGGTCTTCCAACGGTCACACTAGGATCGATCGTCTCGATCGATTCGGAAGGGGAAGGTTTTTCCGATCAACGAATCAAGAGACAAAGGATCTCTGGTTAGACGCGTGAGACGCTGTGCTTGGCTGAGCTTCTGTCGCCGGGACATCTAGAAGAAACCACGATCAAAGCCGGCGAGCAACTGCACGAGCGACGACGGCGGCGGAGCAGGATTTCCGCGATCTAGGTCACGTCGGCGACTCGGCTTACTTTTTCAAAATCGTGTATACGTTTTTCTATCTCCTTCTTACTGTTCAAAAATACCAATGTATTTATACATTAGGTCTTTAAGATGACCGTTGTGGGTCTCACCAGAAGAAACCCTAAAACCGGTTCAAAACAGCGCCTTGACATCTGATCCGGTCCAGCGTGCAGCAGAAATTCGCCCAAGGCAAAATCGGCGAGAATCGAAGGTGATTCTCGTCGACTTAGCGAGAATCGAAGGTGATTCTCGTCGATTCGGCGAGAATCGGTCAGTGATTCTCGACGATTTTGACTTAGCGATAGATTTTCATGTTCTGATTTAGCCGGATAGAGACGGCGAGAATCAGCCAGTGATTCTCGACGATTCGGCGAGAATCACTAGTGAGTCTCGCCGAATCGGCGAGAATCACTTGGTGAATCTCGTCGATTATTACTTAGACGATTTGTCGTCTTTCCACCCATGAGCTGCTCTTTGACCCATCCTTGCTCCTTGTCTGCTCTTGCATTATCATAGCCCTGTACTTGAAAATAAGTACACTCCAATAGAGAGAGTACACGTAGGCCAACACACTGATCTGCTCAACAAGGGATTACGTCGCGCAGACCCGTGTATATTGATCTACTGCACCGTGACATTGGTGTGTACTTAGCGTGGAATAACTGCAAGCACAACTTAAAAGGTTTCATCAAATACATTGTCTATTTACTTTAGCTTGTTCAGGGGATTCTTCAAATCAGGTACGTTGTGGATACAATACCCAACAATCTCCCCCTATTTGAAGAAGCCTAAACCCTACAAGCTAAGATGAATAGAGCGTATGGGAATGAAAATCATGAACTTAAAATTGAGTTGAGAGAGATATTCATTACCAATATTCTTGAGAGTAAACTTGGAGCCTTACCAATATTCTTGAGAGTAAACTTGGAGTCACCTTAGCCTTAGCCGAGAGGGTAATATCTCCCCCTTTTCGGCTTCTGCAAATCTGAGTCTGTTGCTTTTGACCCCTTGCTCCCCCTCAGTTCTTGCACCTGTGCTCACACTTGAGTTCCTGGCAGAGGCTCCCCCTAGATGCATGAGCCTGGAGCTTCTGTAGTCTTCATTCCTCATAGTTTAGCATCCCCAACTCAGTTTTGAAAAGACTGAACTTGGCTTCGTCTAAGGGCTTTGTGAAAATATCTGCAATCTGCTTGTCCGTGGGGACATAACAGAGAGAGATGTCCTTATTCTCCACGTGCTCTCGAATGAAGTGGTAGCGCACTTCAATATGCTTTGTTCTGCTGTGCGATACCGGATTGTTGGCAATCGCAATTGCACTGGAGGAGTCGCAGTACATTGGTACTTCCTTGAACTGAAGGTCATAGTCGGCTAACTGGTTTCTGATCCATAGGAGTTGTGCGCAACAGCTGCCTGCCGAGATGTACTCAAACTCTGCTGGGGAGGTTGCTACACAATTCTGCTTCTTGCTGTTCCATGAGATAAGTCTTCTTCCGAGGAATTGACACGCCCTGGAAGTGCTTTTCCTGTCATCCCTACTCCCTGCAAAATCCGCATCTGAAAAACCTATTAGCTCGACATCATTGTTTCTCGGGTACCACAAGCCAAGATTGGGAGTACCTTTAAGGTATCTTAGAATTCGCTTTGCAGCGACATAGTGATATTCCCTAGTGTTCACCTGATATCTGGCACAGACACATGTGGAGAACATGATATCCGGTCTACTGGCAGTAAGGTAGAGCAGGGATCTAATGATGCTTCTGTATTTGGATTCATCGAAAGGTTTACCTTTCTCATCCTTATCTAGAGACATAGTAGATCCCATTCGAGTCCTCATAGAGGTTGCATTCTCCATACCGAATTTCTTGAGGAGTTCATTTGTGAACTTCGTCTGAGAGATGAAGATTCCATCCTCAGACTGTTTCACTTGAAGTCCCAAGAAATACTTTAGCTCTCCCATACTGCTCATTTCAAACTTTCCTTCCATAAGTTTAGAAAACTTTTTGCAAAGATTGTTGTCCGTTGAGCCGAATATAATGTCATCGACATAGATTTGCACCAGCAAAATCTTGCTTTTGACTTCCCTGAGAAACAATGTCTTATCTATTTTACCTCTAGAGAACTTGTTCTCAAGAAGAAAACTAGATAAAGTCTCATACCAAGCTCGTGGAGCTTATTTTAAACCATATAGAGCTTTATTAAGAAAATATACATGATTGGGATAAGTAGGATTGACAAAACCTGGGGGTTGAGCGACGTATACTTCCTCTTTCAGGTCTCCATTCAAGAATGCTGATTTCACATCCATTTGATAGACTGTGAATCCTTTGTGCGAAGCATACGCCAGGAACAATCTGATTGCCTCGAGCCTTGCCACTGGTGCAAAGGTCTGGTCGAAGTCAATCCCCTCCTCCTGTCGGTAACCTTGAGCCACCAGCCTGGCCTTGTTCTTTATGATGACACCATGTTCATCCAGTTTGTTTCTGAATATCCACTTGGTGTCAATCACATTCTGCTTTTGTGGTCTGGGAACCAGTGTCCAAACGTTGCATCGTTCGAATTGATGCAGTTCATCTTGCATGGCCAAAATCCATGCCGCATCTTTGTTCGCCTCGTCGAACTTCTTTGGATCAACCTGTGACAGGAAGCTAAGATGCAAAACCTCGTAATAGTACCTCTTCGAGTTCTGACACCGTCACGAGGGTCTCCAATGATCTGATCCCTAGGATGATCCCTCACGTGCCGGAGCTCTAGAAGTCTGGCGTCTGGAGCTTCGACTACTTCTTGGGCTTCTCCTTCTTCTAAGAGATTTTCTCTATTTTGATCTTCAACATTCCCAGTTGACGTTGAGGTGGAAACTTTGACGTACTTAGGAGTTTCATCTTTAGTGGTCTCATCGAGACTCAGCTGTTCAAGTCGTGCACCTGCATCTTCACGAATACCGCTGGAAGAATTGTTGTTAAGCAAGCTTCCTTCATCAAATACAACATTAATTGATTCTTCTACCACTAGGGTTTTCTTATTAAAGACCCTATATGCCCGACTGTGGGTACTATAGCCCATGAATATGCCTTCAAAGCATTTTTCACCAAATTTAGTACGCGGGTACTTCCCATTATTTAGTACATAACATCTGCAACCAAAGATCCTTAAGTAGGACATGGTTGGTTTCCTGCCTCTAAGTAGCTCATAAGGCGTCTTACGATGATGCTTGTTGATCAATGCTCGGTTTTGTACATGACAAGCCATATTGACCGCCTCTGCCCAGAAGTATTCTGGGAGAGAGGCATCTTTCAACATTGTCGTGTAAGCTTCAATGAGAGTTCTATTTCTCCTCTCCGCAACTCCATTTTGCTGAGGAGTGCGCGGGGAGGAAAACTCATGAAAGATACCTTGTTCTTCACAAAACTCTGTCATAGCACCAGATTCGAATTCTGTTCCATGGTCACTTCTGATTTTGACCACTGAGCAGTTAAATTCATTCTGAACCTGCTTGACAAAACTAGTGAAGATGTCAAACGTATCTGACTTTCGTTTTAAGAAGAACACCCATGTAAACCGAGAGTGATCATCAACTATCACTAGCGTATAGGACTTGCCTCCCAAGCTATGAACTTGCATTGGACCAAACAAGTCCATATACAGAAGATAAATACATCGGGAAGAGTCTTTGTCTGCAATGCTCTTAAAGGTAGCCCGAGTCTGTTTGCCCATCTGGCATGCAGGACAGGGGCTATCTTTGATGCCCTTGATAATGGGAGCATCCCTTACTAAGTTTTTAGAAAACAGCATACTAATTATTTTGAAATTAATATGTGTCATTCTCTTGTGCCATTGTTCACAGAGAGATGCACTGTCTGTTGCCACTAGGCATACGGGGGTAGATGAATCTAAACTAAGAAAATCTAAGCAGAAAATATTGCTGCTCCTAATGCCTGTTAATACCGTCTCAGAAGAGGCACATGATATTATCAGGCATTTATCCTTGTAGAACTTAACGTCATAACCTTTATCACATAACTGACTTACACTGATCAGGTTATAGTTTAACCCTTCAACATAAGCCACGTCGGTGATAGAGATTATACCGTTGGAAATCATACCGTAACCTCTAGTGACTCCTCGATCTGACCCCCCAAAGATGACTTTGGGGTCCATTCTCGACTGGAGTGTAATGACGCAGCAGGCTTCTTGTCCCAATCATATGCCGGGAGCATCCACTGTCCAAGTACCATATTAGCGTTTTGGTGGCCTTTGGACATTCCTGCAAAACAAAATTAATTTCCCTTAGGAACCCAATCGAACTTGGGTCCTAGATTCTTGGTTAGCGTACTCCACCTCGGGTGGTTAACCCTATGAGTGGTCGGCCTCGCATTGCTAACATAAGGAGTCTCGTTATACCTCGGATTAAACCAACAATCCACGGCAAAGTGACCGACTTTGCCACAACACCAACAGTCAAATCTGTTGTACCTCTTCCTAGGCTCCTGCTTTACCCTGGGAATGGTGGGTATAACCGGGGCCTTGGATCTGGAGGTGCAGGCATCATAGTGATTGCAGTCACATGACTTCTTCACCTTCTGTTCCTTCAGTATAGCAGGCTTGGCTTTTGGTGCCTGCTTTCCATTATGGCCGCTAGAGAATTGACCATAATTTCCCATGTGGATTTCCTCATAAGGTGCCTTGAAGACACTCTCACCGAAGTTGCGGGGAAAAGTCCAACCATCATATCGGCTCTTTAGCTTTCCAACCGAGGGCCGGAAATGATGACCAAAGGTTGACTCAAAGTCATGTTGGTTGTAGGGAAAGCAAGGCTTTCTGAACGCAACAAGACTTAGTGGAGCCTTTCCCTTTTCAGCAGCAGAGGCCTTCTTGGCGGGCTTATTTTTTCTCTGGTTCCTGTTTCTCCTGGATGAGGAACCAGATACCCCTACATGCCCCAAGCCAGCTCCTTTGGCCTGAGCAGAGAAGGTATCAACCACTGGAAGAACTGTTTTTGGCATAGAGAAGCTCTTGACGATCTTCCTTTCTGCCGCAAGTTGTTCTTCCAACTTGTCGACTTCCTCCTGCTTAAGATCAAGGAGCTTAAGAGACTCTGAATGCTTTGAAGTCAGGTCTAGGTGCTCTTGTCGGAGAGAGATCAAACTGGTGATCTCTTCCCTTAGGGAGACACTCTCACCCTTAAGGAATTTCACTTCCTTTTTCTCAGCCTTCAATATCTTACGACACTCCTCGAAAGTGTTGAGCAGAAGCTCATACTTCTCGAGGAGCTCCGCTTCACGGGCAGAAAGGCTATCCTCAGGGTCATCATCCAGAGACTCAAGATCAAATTCAGAGTCAGAGAGAGGGGTGTGAGCTTTTACCTTCCCAGTAAATGGGGGGCATTCTCCTTCTGAGTCGGAGCGACCCACCAGCCCGAAGTATGCTTCCTCATCATCACTGGAGTCTGAGGAATCAGACTCACTCAGTATCTTTGGCTTTTTGGCGATGTAGCTCCTCTCTTTCTTCTTATCTCTAGAGGACTTGTGCTCCTCTCCCTTCCCCTTTTCTCTCTTGCCTTGGTGGCAGTCGGCCACGACGTGTCCTGGCTTATTGCATCCAAAACAAATAATGTCAGAGGAGCAATGTTTGTTCGATTTAGAAGCATACCTGTCAGAAGAATAATTTTTCTTCTGATGCCTGAAGGAGGAGTCGTCTCTCTTTCTTTGATTCCTCATCTTGAGGAACTTCTTGAATTCTCGGTTGATGAGGGAGAAATCTTCCTCAGACAACTCTGAGCTGGAGGAGCATGGCTCGGAGTCCTCCTCCTCATCCTTTATCCTGGCACGGTATGAAATCGCACCCTTGCCCTTCCTGGAGTGAATGGCTTTTAGGGCTACAGTCTTTTCCTTGGCTGCAGCGTTCTCTGCTTCTTCTTCTGCTTTCCTGGTGTTCAGTTGAAGCTCATAGGACATCAGCTTCCCAAACAGAATTTGCGGGTCTGTTTCAACAAGTCTGCCAAACTCTCGGATGGCGCAGATCTTTGTGTCTCATTCCTTAGTAAGGGACCTAAGGAATTTATCATTAAGTTCACCATCAGTGAACACTCTTCCATATCCTTTGAGGGCATTGACAATCTTGAGGAAGTTCTCGAAGGTGACTCCGATCTCTTCCTTAGGCCCTTGTTTGAAGGCCTCATATTTCTGGTTCAGGAGGGATCTCCGATCATCCCTCACTTCATCAGTGCCCTCTATTAGGATAATCAGGCAGTGCCAGATCTCCTTTGTTGTCCTGCAGTTGCAGAAGTTCTGCATCATTGAGTCATCGACCGCGCTGACCAGAATGTTCTGCGTCTTCTTGTCAAGTCCCACCAGCACCATCTCGTCCTTGTCCATTTCAGAAATTTTCTTTGGCACTTTCTTGGTAGGATTAATGGTGGAGACCTTAGTGGGGACATAAGGTCCCTCCTCCACGATCATGAAGAGTCGGGGATCGACCGCTTCCATGTAGAACCTAATCCTTTCCTTCCAGATAGGAAAGTTTAGCCTGGTGCACACTGGGATCTTGCCTGTGTACTTGAGTCCATCCATAGTAGATGTTTGCCTTCTTCTTGACACTAGTGGCAGGATTCTACTCAAGGTGTGAACCTTTTTGATGAGTAACCTCGCTTTGATACCACTTGAAAGTCCACTTAGTGTCAACTACCTTCACCTATGGGGGGGGGGAATAGGTGTCTTGCAGCGTTTTTGCGGAATTAAAATTGTACCTGCACACGAAAGCAAAACAACACAGCACAGAAAGGACACAAGCAATTTATAGTGGTTCCCCGATTTGGGTACATCCACTTTCCCCCTTCGACCTATCTCCCGACCAGGGACGACTCGGTCACTTCACCAACAGGATTGAAATCCAATCCTTGCACTAACGGAAGGAACCCTTCCATACGTAGGAGTCACCACTCCCACAACACGGGTTGCACCCAACCCTTACAACTAGGAACCAACGTTCCTTTATAACAAAATTGAAAATAGAATGTACAAGAAATACAAACAACTTTTGGAGACTAAGGTGTCCCTCTTCGTTCGATGACGTGTTCTAGAAGTCAACGAAGAGTCCACAACCCTAGATCTCACTTGGAGAGAATCTCCCCGAAACCGGCGGCGGCAAGAAGTGCGGCGGCTTGGTTCTCGGGATCGGCGGCGACAACGACGTGCTGTGGCTTTTCTTTGGAGATTCAATCTTCGTAGCAAAGCTAGCAAGGTCTTCCAACGGTCACACTAGGATCGATCATCTCGATCGATTCGGAAGGGGAAGGTTTTCCCGATCAACAAATCAAGAGACAAGGGATCTCTGGTTAGACGAGTGAGACGCTGTGCTTGGCTGATCTTCTGTCGCCGCGAGATCTGGAAGAAACCACGATCAAAGCCGGCGAGCAACTGCACGAGCGACGACGGCGGCCGAGCAGGATTTCCGCGATCTAGGTCACATCTGCGGCTCGGCTTACTTTTTCAAAATCGTGTATACGTTATTCTATCTCCTTCTTACTGTTCAAAAATACCGATGTATTTATACATTAGGTCTTTAAGATGACTGTTGTGGGTCTCACCAGAAGAAACCCTAAAACCGAATCAAAATAGAGCCTTGACATCTGATCCGGTCCAGCGTGCAGCAGAAATTCGCCCAAGGCAAAATCGGCGAGAATCGAAGGTGATTCTCGTCGAATCGGCAAGAATCGAAGGTGATTCTCGTCGATTCGGCGAGAATCAGTCAGTGATTCTCGACGACTTTGACTTAGCGACAGATTTGCATGTTCTGATTTAGCCGGATAGAGACGGCGAGAATCAGTCAGTGATTCTCGACGATTCGGCGAGAATCACTAGTGAGTCTCATCGAATCGGCGAGAATCACTTGGTGAATCTCGTCGATTATTACTTAGGCGATTTGTCGTCTTTCCACCCATGAGCTTCTCTTTGACCCATCCTTGCTCCTTGTCTGCTCTTGCATTATCATAGCCCTGTACTTGAAAATAAGTACACTCCAATAGAGAGAGTACACGTAGGCCAACACACTGATCTGCTCAACGAGGGATTACGTCGCGCAGACCCGTGTATATTGACCTACTGCACCCTGACATTGGTGTGTACTTAGCGTGGAATAACTGCAAGCACAACTTAAAAGGTTTCATCAAATACATTGTCTATTTACTTTAGCTTGTTTAGGGGCTTCTTCAAATCAGGTATGTTGTGGATACAATACCCAACATTGAGCCACCTTCATGCGCTCTTGAATGGTCCGTACCAACTCACAAGCATCAGCTACCACTTCTTTTCCCAATAGTTTAGTATCTCCCGCCTCTGTCCACGACATCGGTGTTCCACATCGCCTCCCATACAAAAGCTTCATATGGCGCCATCTTTATAATTGCTTGGTAATTATTATTATACGCGAACTCAACCATGAAGAGGTGATCCTCCCATTTCTTGGCGAAGTCAAGAACACACATCCTCAGCATATCCTCCATAGTACGGTTCATTCTTTCAGTTTGCCCGTTAGTTTGAGGATGGAAAGTCGTACTGAACTTTAGCTTCGTGCCCAGACTCTTTTGAACCAACCTCTAGTCCTTGGACGTGAAATATCCGTCAAGATCGCTGACTATACATTTAGGATTCCCATGTAGTCGCACAATATTACAAACATACAACTCCACTAGCTTCTCCACGCTATCCTCCTTCCGGTTTGGGATGAAGTGAGCCACTTTGGTTAAGCGATCCACAATCACCCAAATCGCATCGTTACCCTGCAGCGATCTAGGTAACACATGCACAAAATTCATGGAGATGTCATCGAATTTCCATTCGGGGATTGGAAGAGGCTTCAGGAACCCGCCCGACTTCTGACACTCTGCCTTCACCAAGGCACAAGTTTGGCATTGATTCACGTACAAAGTTATGTCCCGCTTCAGTCTAGGCCACCAAAAGGATCTCTTCATATCCAGGTATATCTTTGTACTGCCCGGATGAATGGAGTACTTTGTGAAGTGAGCCTCAAACATCAACTCCTTACGGAGCTTGCCGAACTGCGGTACCCAAATCCTTCCATCCTTCCTCAGAATCCCGCCAATCATCTCCCAGGCATTGCTCTCGCCTTTTTGAGCTTCCACCACGAATGGCTGAAACTCCATATCCAAACGTGTCGCTTCCCGAATACGATCGGACAAGTCGTTCTGCATTTCAATCCAGTTAACCGAGCCATGCTAGACTCACCCCTTGCTATGCACTCCAAGCCGAGGGACTCCCATTCCCGCACCAACCGCTCATCATGAGCTTCGATCCAATTCCCTTGCCCCGAGTATTTTCTACTCAAGGAATCTGCCACCACATTGGCATTGCCTGGCGTATACTGAATCGCCACCTCGTAGTCTCCAAGGAACTCGACCCACCTGCGCTGCCGCATATTCAAGTCCTGATCTAGGAGATACTTCAGGCGTTTGTGATCCGTGAAGATCTCCACCTTTGCACCATACACATAGTGCCGCCACAATTTCAACCCCAAAATTACCACCGCCAACTCCAAGTCATGAACGGGGTTATTCCTATCGTGAGGCTTCAGCTGCCTAGACTCAAAGGCTATCACACTGCCATGTTGCACCAAAATGCAACCCAAACCACATCCTGATGCGTCACTGTAGATTTGACATCCTTTGGTCCCCATCGGTAGACTTAGGATTGGAGCCGTCATCAGTCTTTCCTTCAGTGTCTCAAATGCCTGACTACACTCCTGAGTCCACACAAACTTCTGATCCTTACGAGTTACTGACGTGAGGGGTAGAGCTATCCGCGAAAAGTTTTCCATGAATCTTCTATAGTACCCAGCTAGTTCAAGAAAGCTTCGTACTTCCTCCACGGTTCTCAAAACCGGCCAATCTCTGATGGCCTCCACTTTTGTTGGATCTACTGCCACCCTATCCCACTAATCACATGGCCTAAAAATGCCATCTTCTCGATCCAAAACTCGCACTTCGAGAACTTTGCATAAAGCTGGTTCTCCCTCAACACTTGCAAGACTACCCTCAAGTGAGTCTCATGCTCCACCTCTGATTTGGAATATACCAAGATGTCATCAATAAAGACAACTACAAAAGAGTCCAAGTATTTCTGAAACAATCGATTCATCAAATCCATGAATACGGATGGTGCGTTCGTCAGCCCGAACGGCAACACCGAGAACTCAAAGTGACCATACCTCGTACCAAACGCTGTTTTGGGTATGTCCCCGTCTCGAATTCGCAACTGATAGTATCCTGACTTTAAGTCCAACTTTGAATACACCACCGATCCCACCAGCTGGTCAAACAGGTCGTCAATCCGAGGAATCAGATAATTATTCTTGACAGATAGTTTATTCAACTCTCGGTAGTCTATGCACAGCCGCATACTACCGTCTTTATTCTTTACAAACAACACTGGCGCGCTCCACGGTGAAGAACTGGGTCTGATATACCCCTGCTCCAACAGTTCCTGCAACTGTACCTTGAGCTCAGCCAACTCTTTTGGCGCCATCCTAAATGGAGGACGTGACATCAGTCGTGCCACTAGCACTAACTCAATTGATAAATCAATCTCCCGCCGAGGAGGTGCCCCAGGAAGATCTTCAGGAAACACATCTTCAAACTCTGCCACCACTGGCACTTCCCCAACTGATAACTTGGAAAGGCGAACCTACAATAATGCTACAAGCGCCACTCCACCCTTGTTAACTGCCCGTGCCAACTGGAAGGCCGAAATCAGAGAATAGGCCACTCCATTAAGGCCCTCAAACTTGACCTCCGTCTGCCCTTCGCTTCCCAGGGTCACCACCTTGGATAGGCAATCAATACTGGCACGCTGCTCCGCTAGCCAGTCCATTCCCAAAATCACATCAAACTCAACTAACGGTAGGACCGCTGCTATCAACACGAAGTAAACTCCGCCTAGCTCCCAACAAATACGCCATTTCTTCCTGGTGGTCATGAATGACCCATTGGGCATGCGCACCTTCAGCTCCGCGTCCACCGAAAATGATTCAACTCCAATCCTCCGGATGAAGCTTTCTGCAAGAAAGGAGTGTGACGCTCCCGTATCAAACAACACCCTAGCGGGGTATCCAGTGACTAACACAAAGCCTAAAACATAGACATCAATCATAACGGTCTAAAAGCATGAAGCACAAGGTTAAACTTAAACTTCCTCATACCTGTCACTGCATTGGGTTGATGGATCGCTTCCTGCTGTCCAAGGTTGTAGGCCCTTGGTTGCACTGGTTGGAACCGAGAAGCGCTAGACTCCACCATCTTCCCTTTCTCTGCGGTACTAGGGCCGGACAGCACAGTTTGCTCCTATCTTGCCTCCTGCTCTGCACCTCCTTGGTTACAAAAATGAGCAATGAGCCCCACCTTACCACAATTGAAGCACGTCGGTGGTTGCTTAGAGTGAGAGCCTTCGGACGTCCACTTACTTTTCTCACCGGACTTGTTCGGGTGAGGCTTCCTCCTCCATCTATTCCCTTCCAACTTTCCTTGGGATTGAGAAGGCTTCCCCTCTCCTTGCTTGGGCGCAAAACCCTTGCGACGTTGGCTTCGCTCTAAATCACTCTCCAACGTCCTAGCCACCTCAACCAACTCATTGAAACCGGCTCTCTTCATGGCAATGAGGGGTTGCCTTAGATTCTCCCTCAGCCCCTGGTAGAAGAGGTTATCCCTCTCCTCATCGTCTGCCATGGTCGTCCCCGCGTAACGACCCAAACGAGTGAACTCCTGAACATACTCGTCCACCGTCGAATCTCGCTGCATCAAGTGCAGAAATTGCCTCTGAAGGGCCAACCTTATTGAAACAGGTATGTACTTCTTTAGGAAAGCATCCCCAAATTCTTCCATGGACGGGGTGGATCCAGGAAATTGGCGGCCGCTATGGCTCACCCACCACAACTTTGCGTCTCACTACAACATGAAGGCCGCAAACTCAGATTTCTTCTCCTATGGCGTCTCTGCCGCCCTTAGTTCCAATGATGTTGTGGTCTTTTGGTTTAGGAACAAGCTCCCAGACCTTGCATCTTTTGAACTGATTCAGCTCCTCTTGCATGGCATCAATCCAATGAGAGTCTAGAACTGCTTCTTCAAATTTCTTTGGTTCTACCTGTGATAGGAAATTAGAGTAAAGAACTGTACTCAGATTCCTGCTTCTTGTTTGCACTCGTTGTCTGAGATCACCAATTATCTGATTGGCTGGATGATCCTTTAAGTGTCTATTTGCTGGAGGTAGTCTGTCTTCAGGTTGTACACCCTCAGCCTCTTCATTTAGCTGCACCTCTTGGTCTTCTTCTGCATCTAGAGAGTCATGTACTCCCCTTGGAAAGCAACCACCATTTTCCACTTGCTGAGTTGCAGTAGAACCTTCTGTAATGGTAAGCTTGTCCATCTTCTCAGTTATACCTATAGAGCTGCATACACTACTTGGCAACTCACTGTTAATCAGTCTTGTTTCATCAAAGACTACATGTATAGACTCTTCTACAACTTGAGTAATCAAGTTGTAGACCCTATAAGCCTTACTATTGTTACTGTACCCAACAAAGATCCCCTCTTGGGATTTGGCAGCAAACTTGGTTAGATAAGACTTGCCATTGTTTAGTATATAGCACTTGCAACCAAAGATCCTGAAATAGGATAAATTTGGTTTTCTGCCCTTTACAATCTCATAGGGAGTCTTCTTGTGGCACTTGGTGATAGTAGCCCTATTGATTACATGACATACAGTATTTACTGCCTCAGCCTAGAAATATTCTGGGAGAGAAGTGTCACTCAATAAGGTTCTACCAGCCTCTATCAATGTTCTATTATTCCTTTCAGCAATACCATTTTGCTGAGGTGTTCTTGGTGAGGAAAATTCCTAAAAAATCCCAAATTGTTCACACAGTTTTGTCATACTTTCAGACTTAAATTCAGTGTCATGGTCACTTCTGATTTTGACCAATGTATTGTCCAACTCATTCTGAATTTGTTTAACAAAATTATATAAGATACTTGGGGTTTCAGATTTTTGTCTTAGGAAGAACACCCAGGAATATCTAGAATAGTCATCTACTACCACAAATGTGTAGACTTTCCTACCTAGACTGTGAACTGGCATATGACCAAATAGATCGGTATGCAAGAGGTATAGACACCTCACTGAATCCTTGTTTTCAAGACTATGAAAGGTGGATTTAGTCTGCTTGCCTTTTTGACAAGCTGAGCATATCCCATCCTTTATACACTTAACTTGAGGATCATTCCTCACTAACTTTTTGCTAAAGAGTTGGCCAATAGTCTTATAGTTAAGATGAGCCAGCCTCTTGTGCCATTTAACACAATGTTAGACTCTCTCATCAGCTACAAGACAAATAGGAGAAACATTGTTCTCACATACAAAGTCAAGACAGTAAACATTCCTCTTCCTATATCCTGTCAGAATTATCTTTTGATCACTTGACCTTTTGATATGACAACCATTCTTGACAAATGAGATGTCATATCCTAAATCACTCAGCTGACTTATGCTAATGAGATTATGTTTCAAACCCTTCACATAGGCCACTTGAGTGATAGTAATTTGGTTACTAGAAATGTTACCAAAGACATTGATGATTCTTTTTTCTAAACCACCAAAGGTAACTTTAGGGCCATCCATGATAGGTGTGTAGTCCTTCAGCAACCCCCTTGTTCCAGTCATGTGCCTGGAACATCCACTGTCCAAGTACCATATTGGGGCATGGCAGCTTGGACTTACCTGCAATAAAGACTAGTTAACCTTAGAACCCAAATGATTTTTGGGTCCTTGGTTCATGTTAGCCTGAAATCTAACAAATCTGCCTGTAGGTCTTCTTATAGGCTGAATGTTATTCTCCTTGACACTAGAATTATGCCAACAATCTATGGCAAAGTGGCCTACCTTGCCACAACACCAGCACTCAAACCTGTTATACCTTTGTTTTGGTACATCCCTAGTTGAATTATTTACATCAGCCTTCTTATTTTGTGCTGGGGCTTTGCCCTTAGATTTGGACATAGCAGTCCAGGAAGGTTTTTTAAACCCTAATCCAGCCTTACCCTTTTGAGGTACAAACTCATCTATCAAGGGTAAAACAGATTTAGGTTTAGAAAAGCTAGCCACAATCTCTTTCTCCTTCTGAAGTCTAACCTCCAGATTTCTAATCTGATCATTCTTGAAATTGATTGTGCCCATTTGAATAACAGTTATGTTTTTCAATCTGGCAATCTCATTCAGTTTTTGATCCAACAACTTCTCTGAATCTGTTGCAGCCAACTTAAGACTAGCAATCTCCTTTGCCTGAGTTTTGGCCAAGGTTTTGCTTTTCTTTATGGCCTGCAACAATTCCCTATATTCATCCATTAACTGAAGAATATCTCCTTCAGATTCAGACCCACTCACATCACTTGATGCAGATGTATCTGACTCTGACTCAGTACTATAAATTGAACTAGAAGAACAACTTTGTACCTTACTTGGTCCAGGCTGATCCTGGATCTTGTCTCCTTCAGATATAGCCATCAGTCCCTTGCACTGATGATCTTCATGCTCATAAATTGAGTTCATTAGCTGCATGAACTCATCTTCTTCCTCTTCAGCAAATAATCCAATGCAGGCTTCAGCTTCTGATTCTATTTCTGAAGATGACTGGTCTGTTAGACTCTTGTCTTTCTTAGCAACAAAGGACTTTTCCTTTTTACTCTTAACCTGAGACTTCTTTTTGTCAACTGACTCCTTCCTCTTTTCAGGACAGTCAACCACTACATGTCCCTATCTATTGTAGCAATAGCAAACAATCTTTGAAGATGTAGCTTTGCTTGGCTTGGACCTGCTTCTATTATTCCTGGATGACTTTATCCTCTGATAGTAGTCATCCTTTGGCTGAGAAGTGGAAGGCTTAGACTTCCACTGCCTTTTCTTTAGAAATATTTGAAAGTGCCTAGTAAAAGCAGCAAAGTCTTCATCACTGTCACTGTTATCAGAACTTTTGCTCACTGAATTATCTGTGACAGCCTCAGCAATTATTTTAGGTGGAGATGGAGACTTGCTTCTATACTTCTTAGTGGCTTCAGTCTTGAAGGCCACAGACTTTTCCTTGTGCTCTACTCTAATATTCTTCTCTTCCTCCTTTCTAGCCATTAACTGCATCTCATAAGATAGCAGTTTTCCAAACAAAGTTGGAGGAGGTATATCAGCAAGTTTGGCCACTTCCCTAATGACACAAATCTTGGTATCCTAGTCCTTAGTCAGGGATCTTAAGAACTTGTCATTCAGCTCATAGTTACTAAAGTCTCTTCCATAGGACATCAACTCATTAACAATCCTACAGAACTTCTTGTAACATTATGTAATGCTATCAAACTTTCCTTTTCTGAAGCTTTCATATTCCTGATTTAACATTGACTTCCTATCTTGTCTTACTTCCTCTGATCCCTCCATATAGACTATTAATGTGTCCCACATTTCTTTAGATGTTTTACAATGAATTAAGTTCTGAAATGTTGAATCATCAATGGCACTAACAATTATATTCTGGGCTCTCTTGTCCATAGTAGCCAGGATGATTTCATCTTTAGTCATTTCAGAAAAGTCCTTGGGAGTTTTCTGATTTTCATCCAAAATGGATATCTTCATTGGCACATATGGGCCTTCTTTGACTATAATATATATCCATGGGTTAGAAACTTCCATAAAGAGTCTGACCCTCTTTTTTCATATACCAAATATCTCTTTTCTACATATTGGCAATTTCATTGACTCCAGCTCTTTGTGATTCTCACTAGAACCCATTTTCTTGATTCTTTCTTGATTCTTAAATCTGCCTTAAGGATCTTACTCTGACTGTTAAGTCCTTTCTTGAGTAACCTGCCTCTGATATCACTTGAAAGAATTAGTGCCTAATCACCTAGAGGGGGGGTGAATAGGCGTACTTTTTTTTTCTAATTTTAAGGCAGAAACTCTGTACAATTAAACCTGTATTTGTAATATTCTACAACTATTCAGCACAGCTAGCTCAGCAATCACAGAAATAATCAAACACAGAGTGCACACAGATTTTATAGTGGTTCCCCAAGGTCTGAGTACATCCACTTTCCCCCTTCTTCTATCTAGTAGTGTACTAGATTCGGCCTAACTTCTGCACTTCTCCTCAGATCCACACATCCTACATCTCAGAACCCCAAAGCAGGTTCCTATAACTCAGAGTGTCCCCACTCCTACAACTCAGGCCCAAAGCCCTACCACTCAGTCTTCAACAAGACCTACACTCAGGCTAAACAGCCCTACCTCAGCCTTCAACAAGGCCTAGACTCAGAGAATAGATTCTCCTACACTCAGGCTCAAAAGCCCTACCTCAGCCTTTATAAATTTAGACTTACAACTCAGATCCCTTAGGATCCTACAAAAAGATAATAACAAGTTTTAGATCACCACTCTGTTAGAGAGAATGAAGTGGGCAACCTTCTTGATCAGTTCTTGATAGTACTGATTCCTGAGATCAACTTTGTCTTTGCTTTCTTCAAGACTTCTTGAGTCTTTTCTCCGTAAAAGTTGATCTTCTTGAAGTAGACCGGCTGACAACTTCCTTCTTAAGATGAAGAATTAAATCTGGATCTTTCTTTGCAGTCCGGTTCAAAACCTGCTCCTTAAGAGATCTGATTAAACAAATCTCTTTCTTGATTTCAATTACTGGAGTTCTCTCTCTCCAAGTAAATCTGAAATTTCTTCAAAATACTGATTTACAGTTTTCTCTGGATCTGTATTCTGCAATGATTGATCTTCTGATCTCTCAATTTGTTGTTGATTGTTTGATGCCTTTCTGTTGAAGGAGAAAGGCCTTTATATAATCTTCCTCCAAGGTAACTGACTGATCCGGTTTCTAACGGACTTCTAATAGCTCTGACAGTTGCAGTAGACCGGTTGAAATGCCAGCTGTCAAGTCATCCAGTCACTTCTTAAAAATATTATCTCTGTCTGAAAGTGTCGAGACCGATCTTCAATATGTGTCGACACAAACAGACTAAGTGTCGACACAAGTGAACTAAGTGTCGACACTAGCCTTGGTGGTGTCGACACAACTCCTTGTGTTGTTGTAACAGCTTCTCGACACTGCTTCTATTGAATGTGTCGACACAATCCTTCTATTGAATGTGTCGACACTGATTCTGTGTGTCGACACAAGTACTTCTTCTTTAAAACTTAGTTGAATTATGCTGTGTGTCGACACATCTCCTTTGTGTCGACACAACTTCTTTTGTTGTTGATACTTGCTGAGTGTCGACACATCTCCTTTGTGTCGACACAAATACTTCTTTACTTTAACTTTGGTGAAGCTTTGCTGTGTGTCGACACAAGTCCTGTGTGTCGACACAGTTGATGTTGACAAATACTTCTGTATGTCGACACTGCCTCTTGGTGTCGACACATTTGATGACGACTAAGCTTCTCTGTGTGTCGACACTGCCTCTAAGTGTCGACATAATTTATGTTGATAATTCTTCACAGTGTGTAGACACTGCCTGTATGTGTCGACTCTTTTCTTCTTGTGTCGACTCTGCCTTTCCTGGTGTCGACACAATCTACTCCAAGTGTCGACACAGCTTTTCTCCAGTATCGACACAAGTCTTCATAAGTGTCGACACAGCTTCTCCAGGTGTCGACACATGGACTTAGAAATTTTCTGCATTTTCTGCAATTACTTAACCTGCACATATAAACTCAAAACACATCAAATACACCTTGATGTATATCATTGAGTAGGGTGAGGGTTCTTCAAATCTGGTACACATATTCCAATGTACCCAACAGAGCTCTCTTCCGAAGCAAGCAAGGAATTGACAAGTCTAATTCGGATTTCGTTGACTAGTTCCAAAAGGAGGTTCTGGATGTTTGTAGCATCCATCAAGATTATTACCTACATGCTTTCATAAATAGAATTCGAGAAGGCCCTTTGAAATTTAAGCTCACAACAAAGGACCCCAAAACTTATGGAGAGCTTATTGAAATCGTTAATAGGATCATAATGGGTAAAGAAGCAAATAAATTTTATATCTTGTTTCTGAATCAGATGACTAAACAACCTCAGGGGACTTCTGGTGATCAGCAACCTTTTCCCTCTCAAAATGTTTCACAAATTAAAAATTGAAAATCTCCTCCTCTTCCTCAGGATAGGCCTACATTATCTCCTCAGCAGAATGAATTATTTGAGTTTGTGAAAGTACACCCAGCCGCATCTTCGCGTCCAAATATTCTAAAGCATAAAAAAGGTTCAGATAGATATGTTAAATTTAAAATTCCTATGGAGGACCTTCTCGTAATTCTTCAAGAAATGCCTGAGTTCAAAAGGCCTCGGCGTATGAAGTCTAAAATCAAATATCGCCATGAGGAGCTTTTTTGCAATTATCATAAAGATATTGGTCATTTGGCAGAAGATTGCATGGCTCTTCGAGAGTTAGCTAATCAACTTGCAAGTGCTTGGAAGCTACAAGACTATGTCATTTAGTGATTTTCTAAGGCATTCTTCTATGGCTTACTCAATGGTTCAAGCAGGGACTCCCTTTTTCTCTATATGATAAAAATGCTTAAGATCAAAATAATATAAAAAGTCCCCTTAGCAATTGGTATTAATGGGGCATAGCCAAGCTTCGAGCATATATCCTTTTGCCACATCCTTAACAACAAACAAGCATTATCTTTCATTTGAAGCTTATTTCTTAGCTTTACTTATAATGCTAACATGCATGCATATGGGGAAAAAATGCCCTTTGAATTCTTAAGCCCTCCACATCCCGCTTGACATCAGTCGCAGATGTGTAGTGGAAATTCCGCTTGACATCAGTCGCAGACATTACTTACTTGTCACGCTTGACATCAGTCGCAGACATTGCGTACTTGAACTGCATGACATCGGTCGCAGATATTAAGAATTTTAATCCCACTTATGTGTTCTTTGTGTGGAAAGTACTACCACACACACCTGCCCACATCGACACATAAGCCCATTGCTCCATCTATTCTTGCAGGACAACACGAGCCTATCCGCTATCTTGCGGTTTTATTAAGCGGCCTGTGCCAATTTATATCATTTAATACACAGACTGCATGGTTACTTTTTCCGGCTTAAAGTATTTGGCTTCTATGTGCCTATCTGCCGGCTTATTATTTATATATTCGGGAACCCGACCGACTTATTTTAGTCAATTAACAATTGACCAGGTTTATCTTATTCGGCTTCAACATGCGACTTGTTTGCCGACTAAACATGTTAAGTATCTTTGATTACTGGATTGTATGATCATATCAGAAGCCGCATATTATTTCTCTATCCTCGTCTCTTTCATCAAAAGCGCGGTCTATATCAGAGTTCGCCCGAGCCGCAAACTTATAATTCATTGTTTGGGCTTTTTGGCGGCTAAGGTTATTAGCCGTGTGGCTTATTGGTCATAGTTTATTTACAAATAAGCTGCGAGCATTTCTCTCTTCCCAGTAGATAACTCGATTACTTCATTAAGGCTAATGGCGGTTTAAACTATTAGCCGCGTGGCTTATAGTCGATATGTATTCTTAAATAAGCAGCAGGAATATCTCTCTCTCTTGCGGGTAACTTCATTGAAGTCGTACTATGGCCTCAGACTGGTTTATATGTTAGCTATCTATTTAATCGGAAGTTAAACTGAGACCGCGCGGACTTATTCAAGTAAGAAAAATGAGAAATAAAGTAAGCTACACATCAAAGGTAAAGTTTTTACTTCATTTCTATTTCATAAAATGTTACAAAATGTTAACCGCGCGGTTTACATAAAACATACCGCCGGTTTCAAAAATATCTCAAAATACAAGTAAAAAATAAAAAGTTCCTAATCGGCCGGCTTGAGTTTTTTAGCCGCAGGAGAACTTGAATCATCGCCAACCTCCATGTCGACGGAAGATTCTGAGTACCCACTGTTGCTAGCTGTCGAGCTGTCAGTAGTCGCCCGATCTATCCGCACAGTCTCTGAATCCAGACCGCCGGTCTCAGATGAAGCGCCTTCGCTCCGGCTTCCCTGGCCACCCATTTCCTCATCGTCTTCCTCCTCTTCGCCGTCTTCCTCACTGACCTTGCCCTTGTCTTTGATCTTCCTGTAGATAGCGGCCACCTCCTTTTTCAAGGTGGGGTATATGTCGGCACAGGTGAAATCAGTGAAGCCGGCCGCTAAGCCGCCAAGGTCGCGGAGGCGATTAAGTGCACCATCGATCGCCTGGACGACCTGCGAGAAGACATTATCTTAGAAGGTCGGGTTGGCCGGGTGGTACATTGCCTGCAAATGAAGAGAAAGGTAAGACCACGCGGTTTCATAATTATAGCCGCACGAGTATCAGGTGATAACTTACCTCTTCCCTTTCCTTCAGTCATTTATTTTCTTCTTCTTTTTCCTCTAACCGCCTCTCCAGGCCGCTCGTGTCCTTCATTAATTTCTTGTAGGCAAGGCCTATGAAGTGGCTGGTCACGAAGCTCCTTGCCCCGACCTGCGCGGCTAACCGCGGCAGGTCGTCTGCGGGAACTCGGCGCAGCGCCTTCAGCTTGCGCTTATCGTACAACGCGGAGCCAACCAGGCTTGCATGGCAGCTTACTTTTTCCCTCCCCCAGAAGGGGAGGGCGGTGGAGACCTTCACAGATTCGTCGTCCCGACTCCACAGCACAGCCGGGTTGTCATGGACGTCCTTCAGGCCGCTGCCCATTCCTTACATCATGAACTCGCCGGAGGAGGCCGACTCCTCCTCTTCCTCAACCCACTGCAGCTTGGCTCTCCTGGCGCGCTTCTCTCTTTGTGTGAGTGTCAGGCCACCAGCCGTCAGCAGCTTGTTCAGCGGGACCGCCACAGCAGTTGTAAGTGTAAAGTAAAAAGTCAGTTCACAGGCCGTGCGTCTAAAAGATTAGTTCAGCCGGTTTGTAACTTTCTATCTTCCGCTTCAATTCCCTATAAGGACGCCAGCAGCGGGATGTAATGGTTTATATTTAGCTGCTCGCTCTTGAAGAAGGTGTACATCTCCTTCTTGATGTCGTTCAGGCCGCTGCTGCCAAAGGCTGCCTCGTCCCAGATTTGTGGGTTGACCGGCAGCAACTCCAGGTTTCCCTCAAAGATGAGAAACCGCTCCGACCAGTTGGGGATCTTGTTCGCCAAGTTGATGATCTTCAGCCCCTGCAATAGAAGTATAAGTACCCCCGGAAGATCCTTGTCCCGGAGTCCGGGATAGACCACACCGAAAAGCATTCCCGGAAGAGCTTCATGGAGAATCAGACTCTTTCCGACCTCAAGTATGAGATGAAGTTGTAGATGGCGGCTATCGAGTTTGGTGGCAATTGTCCGGGCACAATGCCATAATGGTCGAAGATCACCACGGCCTCCATAATGACCGGGAATCGGAAAATGCAGTCAAAATGGTCGATGGGGATGCCGATATGGTTTGCGTTGGATTTGTTTATTCGCTCGTCCTGCAGTGAAAGCCGTGCGACTAGCGGGCTCCCTTGCATATGCTTCTCTATAAAGTCATCTAGCTCATCTTTTGTAAGTCGACATTCTTTGTGATTGGCTGAGTGGAATACAGAGGCCGCGTCAGTCCTGACCGCAGTGGCTTTGTCAGACCGCATCGATTTGGACTTAGCTCGCATCCTTTCTGTCTTGTGATGAAATCTTCGGAGTCAACCCTATTTATAGAAAACCTGTGAAAGTACAGTGCTCAACGTCAAATCGCAGCTAGCCATCAGGCCGCGCGACCTCAACCTGCGGGAAATATAGATTAGTGTAACAACTAAGCCGCAGTTCAATTCGTCAGTCCGCGCGGCTACATTCCCGAACTTAGAATATTTTCGGGGCAATAGATGTAAACATCATACTTTCAAGCCGGCGATCTGCTCGCCAGACCACGCGGCTACGTTCCTATACCTTGGATTCTTCAGAACAATGCACATACATGGTGATCATAAATACAAACCGCATAAGACGAAAACAACTCGCAACATAATAAACATACAACAGTTTACAGCGACCAGATTATCCAACGTCCAGCAGTAAAAATATATAACAACATAATGTTCAAATTGTTCGCGCGGCTTACTTCTCGCAAGTCGCTCAGCCCTGCCAATCGCCCTCCTATCCCTCTCGCCCTATTCGGGCGACCTGGTCACCGATCTTTACAATCTCAGTGTACACCTGGCTGTCCAGGTGGTGAAGTGAATGCAGAGACCGGTTGAAAGATAATAGTTGTCAACCTAAATCACCTAAAGGGGGTTGAATAGGTGATTTGTGCGTCTTTTGCGGAATTAAAAAATCTCAGAACACAGCACAAAACTATCTACTAAAATATCATAGACGAGACAAGATCTATAGTGGTTCCCCAATCTTGGGTACATCCACTTTCCCTCACCGATCTAGCAATATACTAGACTCGGCTACTCCACTATCTCGGATTGAAAGTCAATCCTACCCTCGGAACAAAGTTCCTACAATCTAAATCCAATCCACTGGATCTACAACTCAGAAGAAACACCTTCCTACAAACTCGGAGTGGAAAACTCCTACACTCGAAGAAAAAATCTCCTACAGAAATGAAATACAAGTATTGAAAAATACAAACAGTGATATTGTCTGGTTCAGATCTGAAAATAAAACAGGAAACATAATCTTCTTCTTGGCGTGCAGCTTTATCAGAGAAATTGAAGAAAAATTCTCAGCAACAGTAGATCTGAACTCCTTGCTTCCACGATCGGACAGATGATGAGTATGTGAAAAACGATCTCGATCTGAAGAGCTTTCTTTAGTTTATTTCCTCTAAAAATCGAGGCACTTGCCGGGGAAGAACAGCGGCGGCGGCGGCTTTCGTTTCGTGAAGAGAGAGAGAGGAAATAGCGATTCTTTTTTGGAACGAGGCGGCTGCAAAACTTAGAATAATTTTCTTCTTGAAAAACTTGTTTTCTGATTAGGGTTTGCTGATTAGACAAGACCTTTTATAGGAGTACTAATAACTGTCATAATTGGTTTTAATGACGTACACGTGGACCAATCATGTCACGGAATTTGAAAATCTGTAGAATCTGGACTTAGAAGAAATTTCAGAGAAAATGATGTCACATACACGAGTAGGTATATAACTACTCGAGTAGGTCAAGGACTACTCGAGTAAGCAAAGAAATATTACTCGGGTATATAAATCATGACTACTCGAGTAGGTTGAAGACAACTATTCGAGTCCATATAATCAACTACTCGAGTACTAGGAAGATCTACTCGAGTATACAGAAAAGTTTCACGGGAAGTAGTTGAACTACTCGAGTACAAGTTGTACTACATGAGTAGGCAGAATTGAACTACTCGAGTGGTTAGAAGAACTACTCGAGTACAAGAACTTAGAAATATTCTGCACACGGGAGAAACATCTACTCGAGTAGTCAGATTGAACTACTCGAGAGGAAAGAAATCTTCTCGAGTATATTGAGGACTTACTCGATTATTTCTTAACTACTCGATACAGAGAAGAGAGTTACTCGACACAGTGTTGAGAACTACTCGAGTATACAAAGTACCTACTCGAGTAAATGACTTAGAAAAATTCTGAGAAAGAGGAATCTGGAACAGGAAGAATAAACTACTCGAGTATGAACTACTCGAGACAGAATGAGCTACTCGAGTATATGACTTGGACTACTCGAGTGTTTTACTTAGAAAAACTTGGAAACTGAATTCTGGGCAACTCGAGTAGGAAGAGTGATCTACTCGAGTAGTTAAGTAAGATACTCGAGTATATCAGTGAACCACTCGAGTGTTTTACTTAACTTCACGAGAGGAAGAATTTTCTTACTCGAGTTTGCAGAAGTTTTACTCGAGTATATCTCAAGCAATCTACTCGAGTAGTTAAAGACCTACTCGAGAGAAACACTTAGATAAATTTCTGTAAGAAATTTTTCTTCTACTAGAGGGGAATCAGCATCAGGTCTTTTCACAGTCCTATAGCTTGAATATGAAGTGTATCCCAATAGAGAGGCTACACATGAGTCAACACTTTGGAACACACAATGAGGGATTACATTGCATGGTCCTGTGTTTGGTGACTCATTGTAGACTGACATTGGTCTACACTTCCCATTGGAGTCCTACAAACACATAACTCAAACGAAGCATCAAATACAACCTAATTCATCTTAGTTCCAGGGTGACTTCATCAAATCTGGGTTAATGTGGACATAGTTCCCAACAATCTCCCCCTATTTGTTGAAGTCAGAACCCTTTACACTAAGGTGAATTATAGACATAAACATAAGCTAAGTAGAAAAATGTGCAAGAAAGCAATAGACTATGAGAAAGGATAATAAGAGCAAAAACATAGAATTATATAAATGAGAATATCCAACATTATCAATTCTACAGTCAATCATTCCACACTATCAAAAATCCTTGAAAGTCAGCCTTGATTCTGTTGTCTGTCCAATTTCTCTTGTTGTCTCCTCCGGTAACAATGGGGTTTAGGATAATACTTAGGAGGTCTAGGAGGGGCTGCAGGGTTGTTCCTCTCATATTCTATGTCATAGATTCTTCTCTTGGTCATGGATTTTTCATAAAGTTCCCATTCATATGAGCTGTAATGAATATTCCTGCTCTCATGGAATTCCATAACTAATCTGAGAGTTTCCAGAATCAGGGATTTGGAGGTCGGAGACCAAACTTCAGCATGTTCAGTAGCTTTAGTAGGAGCAGACTTGCTAGTAGAGGGGCCTTCACCATACTTCCTTTTCTTCTTGTAAGTTTTGATCTCTGGAGGAGCCTGAAGGAAAATGTCAGCAGGATCTTCTTCCCAGCATGGAGCATAGGTGTCTGGAGGAGCAACTGTGTCTCCAGGCCTGGGAGAGAAGGTAGGTTGCAGAGGAGTGATGCGTGTAATTCGGCAAGCGCACCGGTCGCACAAGTAATAAAGTTTTGGGAATAAATCCCCAAGTGTCGGTCTCTTGAGGAATGCAATTAGCGTAGAACGACAACAGTACCGAGAATATCGTTATGAGAGTTAAAAATAGAACAAAAAGGAAATAGCGGACTAGGGAGATTGTGGATGTTTGATCTACTGAACTAGTAAAAGCTATGCGGGTCGACGGCACCGCTTCGCAAGGTGAATTGGGTTTGTCGGTCGCTATGCCGAACTTCAGTTGGGCGAGTGGAAGGGAAGCTAATGGATTGCAGCGTTCTTGTGTGGATTGCAATCGGACAAGGCACAGGAATTAAGTGGATGTGGGGTGAGCGAGGCGCATTCACAGACAGAACTCACAAGCATAAGAAGAAACTAACATTCCATTAACTAGAAAGTAAACTTGATGTTCAGGGATGGAAATGTTCGTTACACTGCTCAAAACATTCATAACACAGAGGAAGGGGAAGAGGAGTAAACCAAAAGAGAATGAAGATCAACTACGGGTTGTGGCCGAAGTAGCGAGTTGTCAATCCGCTTCCAGGCTCAGTCCAAGGAGGCTTCCCGTACCAACGATCTGTCACCTTGAAGGCCTTTAAGTCCGTTCTCTAGGTTATCTACTTCACCAACTCTGCAGGAAATCTTGGAGTTGAATTCATCAATGGCCGAGGGCTTCGCCGGAGTGTTGAAAAGCTTCGGAGTAGTTGGAAATGGCTTCCCGACGAAGGTGGAAGTGATGGAGCAGCTGGAGAAGTGAAAAGGCGATTCCCGCGCACTCTCCGATCGCAGCAAATGACGGGCGTTGACCTAAAATGCGGAGCAGGGCCTTATATACGGAGGCATCAAAAGTAGTGCGCACGATCAGTGGCGCACGACTAGTGGTCGTGCGCACTGTAGGTCGATGATCGTGCGACTTTTCCAAATAAACCTGCAACCTGGACAAGAAGCATCAGCATAAACGCACACGAGTAGTGGCGCACGACCAGTGGTCGTGCGCACTATGGTCATTGCTCGTGGGATTACCGGGACAGGGTTATGAAAAATGGGGTGTAATGCGCACGAATAGTGGCGCACGACCAGTGGTCGTGCGCAGTAAGTCCAGTGGTCGTGCGCAGTATTCCTGCATCGTCGGAGTCTCCCGAGCAGTTTCGGAGCACGCACGCGACCACTGTACCAGCAGAAGGGGCAGAAAGGGCACCAGAACGTGCACACCACATCCCCGAGATAGGGCTAAGGAATAACAACAAAATGGAAACACAGAAAGCACACAAAAGCGGGCCTACAGTGCACTTAATCGTGAAATAGGTACATAAGCACAAATAAGCAATAAAGGCTCTCAAGTGTAGTGCTAAGACGATAAAACTAGCCCAGATGAGTCAAAAAATCAGTGTAAAATGTGGGCTCATCACACCCCCAGACTTAACCATTTGCACGTCCCGAGCAAATCATCACTCCATGGACTCGAAGATAGCTAACTGGCTCAGAAACTTGAAAAAGAAGTAAGACGAGAAATCAAATATATCATGAGTAAGACGAGAATCGTGCGATCATGTGCAGGAAGAAAGTAGGCAGGCCACTAATGTGAGCATTGCCAAAGTTCGGGACTCAGGATCACCTCCAAAGGAATCCACCAATGTCGGGGACCATACGCTTGCACGTTCACACTCTCTCCACGGCGCGGGTTAGACTCAAGCGTGAATCAGTAGGACTTGTAGGAGGAAATGGGGCTTAGGCGACGGCTTGGTGGTCAAAGATAAACATGAAGGCTCTATGCAACCAAAGCGAGCGAAAACAACCCAAACCAAAACAGCCATTTAGAAAAGAATGGGGCACACGCCCCCAGACTTAGCTTAAAATCCGGCTGTGAACACGGCTGAACCCGACCAAATTCAATAAAGAGGATGGGGATCGAAATCTCAAAGCAATTCTTTCATATATATATATTTTTTTTTCTATTGCGCGAATCAGCTTTTTATTTTCGTAAACTGTTGTTTTCTTTTCTGCGCTAGCAATCCCCAAACGAAGCAATCCAAACGGGAATAAAATCAGCACCCCCAAAAACAATGTCCACTAATCACAAGCTCGGCAAAACAGTAAATACAAATCAGCTCTAGCATTTGATTGCGAAGGTGGGTTTAGCTTCAGGCCTTGGTGAAAGTGAGTGGAGCTGGATCAAAGGAATGGTAGACACAAATTTGGCATGCAATGGTTAACAGGTAGGAATGGCTAAAGAAGGCTCAAACTAGCCAAAAAGAAGGCCTACGTCATGCTCACGCTTAACTAACCGTGCACCAATGCTTCGAGAGTATCTTAGGGCAAGTTCTTAGCCACCGAGAAAGATGATCCTTCCCCCCGACTCGAGCAATACGAGTCTAGTGGCGGCTACACACATTCCTACACTATCGTTCGATTATCCCAGATTCAGATTTTGAGCAGTACAAACAATATTTATGTGAGCAGAAAAGAATAAATCTACGAGCATAAAGAAAAATTAGTTCTATCCTAACTCTACACAAACCATGAATATTCGATTAGGAGCACTGCATGAGTTTCGAACTACTCAATTCTGAAATCCTAAGCCTGTACCACTATTTTAAAGTTTACACAAAAGCAATAAATTTAACTCGGGTTGTGCGCATGGGTAAGGGTGCACTCGTGTGGGTGATTCAGTGTGTGCAACAAAAAGCAAGAAATAAGTAAATAAGAAACTGGAATGCAACAGAAAGTGCGGTGTAGTGACCACAGGCATACTACCCCCCCCCCCCATTCTTAAAGTTGACAACGAGTAAAAATAAGCATTCCAAATAGGAAAAATAGCTAGGGTAGGAAGTACCTATGCTCAAAATTGAGCATACCAGTCGTACAATGAGATGTCCAAGTGCGGCCAAGTTGCCGCGCCTCAAATATTCCTGCACCTGCGATTAAAGGATGCAAGCCAAACAAAGGCTGGACACATATATATATGAAGAAATAAACCGAACTCAAAACACAGCATAGGACCGAACGGTCCAACTTGGGTTGTCTCCCGAAAGCCCTTTTGTTTACCGTCCTTAAGGTGGACCAAATACCTGTATTAGCAGTTCAAATAGAAAATAGAAAAAACATTCGGCTCCCAGATGGGCGCCCACAAAAATATAGTAGACTCCTTTCTCGAAAAATAACAAAAAATTAAACAAAAGAAACATTATCCAAGATAACTGTTGGGTTTATTGTCTCCCAACAGGACTTATTCAAAACTTGAGCATTTCCTAACTGATGGGCGAATGAAACTGGAAATGCTCAGGCAGAGGTTCATGGTCGCGCTGCGGTAGCGGGTACCGGAACGGAGATAGAACATAAGCCCCAATACCTGTATACGTATAACTATCAGAAGTGTCAGGCATGGGCAGACAGTAACTTGGGAAGCTCATCGGCTCCAACTTCACCTGCAACTGGTCACAATAAGTCCTAGGCCGCATTACAGGCCCTTGCACTGATTGGAACAATTCCACAATGTGGTCCTGCATGGAAGTAGAAACAAGAGCAGGGTCAAGAAATAAACTAGAAGAATAGCATAAACGGACCTCGATCTTGGGGATGATCCCGGAGTCATCCCCCATCGGCGGAATTGTGGATGCTTCCAAACAGCTGTCTAAGCTAGTGCAGGAATGTTCTAAAGCTGCATCTGCCTCGTCCATGCCTCGGGCATCCTCACATGGGATGGAGGTCACAACCTATTTCACGGAGTCGTCCCCCTCGAATGGATCTGACAGAACGCGGGAAATGCTAATTTCCACCTGCAATTCAATCTCAACAGCACTGTCAGAAGAAGAAAGAATGTTATGCAAAGAAGAAGGTGAAGATACGAAGCTTGGTAGGACGTTGAGCGTTGGCTCTTCACAACTAAAAGATTCTATGCTAGCTGAAGTATGCACTTCAGGAGTATAAATAGCAGTGTCGGAATGGGGATAAGCGCATGTATCGGTGCACATACCTGGGATGTCTTCTCCATAAAATAAAGATGGCAATGGCACAAACCCCGATACGGAAGGGGTGCTGCCCAAGGTTGAAGTGGAGACAATCCGAAAATCCGGCTCGTCATCCACCGCTAGCTCAGCTAGGTACGCGGCGCAATCCTTCAATGCATGATCCCAGCTTCGACAAAAAAGGCACTTCTTAGCTGGCTTTGGCGGTGCAACGGGTGCTGAAGCTGAATAAAAGTAGTGCGGCAATGGCTCCATAGGTCGGTAGCTAACCGGCTTATGTCGACGATATGTCGATTCATAAATTTCCTGGCTACTATACATCTGAGGGCATCTGTCGCTAGCATGAGAGATGTCTCCACAATGACGGCAATTGATATTGAAATTGGCCCACATTGCAGCGATTTCAAATATAAGGGATACAACTACTTGGCATAGATTCTGCGAATAAAACTAACAATTCCATTTGATAGAATAACAACACAAGATAAAAGGGATCAAAAATAACAAAACAACTCGTATAACGAAATTCTCAGTCATCCGAAGTCGCTCTACAGTTGCATTCTGTTGGAACACCCTATTACTAATTTGTGTCAGGATCACTATGTCTCTAGGAACCTTTGCTTGACCTTCTGTATAGCTTAATAGGTCAATTAGAATTGAGTCTAAGGGTTAGTAGTCTAGGTTTGGAAGCTGCCCTGAAGACCAAGATTTTCTGTCTGGAGACTAAGTCTTATCGTCGAGCTCAGTACGACGATTCGTCGAACTCCGATCGACGATCGTCTAGCTCAACTTCGACAGATCGTCGAACTCCATTCGACGATCGCTGAGCTCAACTTCTTCATATCGTCGAACTCCATTCGACGATCGGTGAGCTCAGTTAGACGATTTTGACTCTGCTTTGGAACTTTATCTCTGAGCTCAGTTCGACGATCTTTGAGCTCAGATCGACGATATTTTGCTGCTGTATGTTTCCAGATCGCTGAGCTCAGCTCGACGATAGCAGAGCTCAGTTCGACGATTTCAGACAACTTCCAGGATATTTCTTAATTCAAATTCAAATCAGTTAAGAGTTATTCTGCAATTAATTCAGAGATTTCCTAGCCGTTATCATTCAATTCTGGACCAAGTTTCAAGGGATTTTTCAAGGAAGGTATCTGTGGACTTTCCTCCAGAAGAGATTATGCAATTAAGGATGCAATTAATGCAGGCCAACATCTATACTTGACAGAGAATGTTATTCTATTCGATACCAGAGAATAAAACACAGGGTTATTGAATATCTCAATATAGAACACACACAATACAGAGAGAGGATACAGATTACATAGAAGCATTCAAAAATCTTCTGTCACAAAAGAATTCTGAAGAACACACATCCAAGGATATCAACCCTTCTCAAATCTTTAGATCTCCTAAGTCTTCAAAGTGTTCAAGGCCAACATATTTCCAGACTCCAGACATTCAACATTTCAGCTATTGCTGAAATCATCCATTGCTGGAGTTCAATCTTTGAAGGCCTATCACCCTCAGCAAAGCTTTTCTTCCTGAAGATCTCAAGGATTCATGGGGAGCTTTGACAACATCAATCCACATAGTCTTCTCAGTTGTTTGAGAAAGAGAAGACTTTCATCATTCTCTCACCCCCACTCTGTAAAGGATTTCTCAAGCTCCCTTCAAAAGTTTGAGCTTGGTTTTTGAGCACCTTGTCAAAAGCTCATCGGTGGCAAGACACCTGATCAAAAAATCTGCTTTGGTTTTTGAGCACCTTATCAAAAGCTCATTGGTGCCCAGGACACCTGATCAACTCATCCTGCAGTGGATTCCTACCTAGGGTGGTAGAAGAGTGGATGTACCCAAGTTTAGGGGAACCACTATATTTCCTTGTGTCTTCTGGTTTTGCTTGTTTTCATTTTTGTTTTTGGCCTTGATTCTTCGGTGCTTAGTTTCTGTTTTACTTAGTGCTGTGGTTAGTTTTATTTACTGCTTCCCTGCTCACTCTTATTACAACAATTGTTGTAAAAAGTTTTAAAGCTCCATATACTCTATTCACCCCCCCCCCCCCTCTAGAGTATATCAGATCTAGCTCCACTTTCAATTGGTATCAGAGGGAGGTTGGTTAAACATACCATACCTGATTGGTTGTACAGGCTAACACCTGAACCTCAAGATCCCAAACTAGATCTGCTTCTCTTTAGTATTTTATTGTTAGATTTTGTTTTCACAAATCATGGCCCAAAACAAAGATTATGTAAGCACCAGACCTCCAGTGTGCAATCTATCCAAGTTTGCACTTTGAAAAAGCAAGGATTAGGCTTTACATGAATTCTATTGACAAAGATATCTTTAATTCTGTTTTGACAGTATGTCCAAGACCCCCAGAGAACACAAGCACAAATGCTGTGCCACCTCCATCAGGAACAGATGCTGACATCAAGGGATGGAAGGTAGCTGATGCTAAGGCTATGAATATCCTATCCCAGACAATGTCAGATGACATATTTCAAAAGGTAGCTGAATGTAACTCAGCAAAAGAAATTTGGGACAAACTCTCAGAAATAGTCTTAGGCTCAGCTGATGAGAGAAAGGATAGAAGATCCCATCTCATCTCTCAATATGAGAATTTCAAAAAGGGAGAAACTGAGTCAGTGGGAGACATGTACAACAGACTAAGTCTAATTGTCAGTGAACTCAGGACATTAGACAAAGAGATCTCTCTAACTGAACTTAATGACAAGATCCTAATGTGCTTTCCCAGCACTTGGGATTCAAGAATCTGGCCAATTAAGGATGCCAGAAGTCTAAATGAGATCACCACTGAAGCTCTATTGGGTAAGCTCAAATCCTATGAGCTGCTCATCAAAAATAGAGAGGAAGAACAGAAGGCTGCCTCACCAGCCACAAGAAAAGAGAAGACCATAGCATTCAAGGCAACTGAGGATCTGCCTGAAGATAAAGCTATATGCAATGATGAACTACTCAGTCTGCTGGCCAAAAGATTCTACAAGATGGCCAGAAAGGACTTCAGAAAAAGATCATATAAGGAGCAGGACAAGCCAAGGTATGACAAGTCCATTAGTAATAATAAAGATATTATTTGCTTTGGTTGCAAGAAACCAGGGCATATAGTTCCTGACTGTACAGAGAACAAGAACAAGGACAGAAGGGACAGAAAAGAAAGAAGAAAGAAGAAAGTCTTCAAAAGGAATGGCAATGGCAAACCTTCTTCAAGCAAAAACAAGTATACAAGAAAAGGGTTTGTTGCTGAATCCTGGAGTGAGACAGAAGAAGAGTCAGAAGCCTCATCCAGCTCCAGTGATGATGAGGATGATGCAGAAGAAAAGGAGTTCTGCATGATGACAATCAATGCCTCACAACACAATTCAGAGGAAGAGGAGTCAGAGTCAGACTCAGAGACTCAACCTGAAGAAGATCAGGTAATTGGTTCTTTTGATTTTAGTTCAGAAGATTTTAAATCTGAATTTAAAGCACTATGTTTAGACCTGCTAAAGTCTGAGAAAGAGATTACCTCTCTCAGAAATCAATTATCTGAACACAATACTCTAAAGTCAGAAAACCTCAAACTCTCTCAGGAGTTGGAGTGATGTAGGGAACAGATAGCTTCATTGAAAAGTGAGCTCTCTGAGGCCAAGAAGCTTGAAGAATCCCTCAATGGGAGAAGCATCAAGCTGATGGACATCACAAGCACAGTGAACTCCAGATTCAACAGTACACTGGCTTGGGTGCTTCATCCAGCCAACCTATAGTCCTAACAACTCCAATCAAATTCATTTCTGACAAAGGAAAGGGAGTTGTAGAGGTTGCTAGGAAAAATTCTGATCTGCCTCAGAAAACTAAGTCCCAGCAGAAATCGTCGAACGCAGATCGACGATCGCCGAATGAAGATCGACGATCGCCGAACGCAGCTCGACGATCTCAGGCAAAATCGTCGAACGCAGATCGACGATCTCAAGCAACATCGTCGAACGCAGGTCGACGATCTCAAATACCTGACCTCAGCTATAGTCGACCGTCGAACGGAGTTCGACGATCTGACCCAAGATCGTCGAACGAAGCTCACAGATCGTCGAACAGAGGTCAGAGCTCTGGAAAATTTTTCAAAGGCAAATCAAAATTGAATCCTAAGGGTCCTACATCCCAAATCTTTAACCCTTATAGTGAATGGATTATACCTCCAAGGAGATATCATCCTGAAGGATATAAGAGTCAACCTGGGATGTCTTTCATTTCAGAATTTAAAGGTTATCAACCTAGGCCCAAGGTAAACTGGGTCAAAAACAAACGAATTGTCTTATGTGCAGGTGAAGACCTATCCAACATCTAACTAGCAATGGTACTTGGATAGTGGGTGCTCTAAGCACATGACAGGGAATAAGGACAGCCTCACATCCTTCAGAGCCAAGCTTGGACCCAAAGTTATCTTTGGTGATTCAAACTTTGGACAGACTAAAGGATATGGTGCAGTCCAGATTGGTTCAGTAACTTTCAAGAAGGTAGCTTATGTGGAAGGACTGAAGCACAACCTAATTAGCATCAGTCAGC
Source organism: Platanthera guangdongensis (assembly GCA_039583875.1). NCBI lineage: Eukaryota > Viridiplantae > Streptophyta > Magnoliopsida > Asparagales > Orchidaceae > Platanthera > Platanthera guangdongensis. The sequence continues at coordinate 109,884,198 of CM077153.1, read as the reverse complement.
TGTGTGATGAAGGCTACCAGGTGACCTTCAGCAAAGCCTTATGCAAAATCAAGTCAGAGGACAACACAACTGTGTTGACAGGTAAAAGGAAAGGTAACATCTACCTAGTAGATTTTCTTTCAACTGATGTAGATATCTGCCTGTTTAATTCTGTCTGTAGACCCAATATTTTATGGCATAAGAGATTAGGATACCTAAACCATAGAACTATTGCTAGGCTATCCAAAGACAACCTTGTTAGAGGTCTACCTTCTAGCCCCTACAAGAAGGAAGGACTCTGCAGGGCTTGTCAATTAGGCAAGCAAACTAAAAACAGCTTTAAATCACTTAATAAGAGTGATTCACCTAGGATATTGTATCTGTTACACATGGATCTTTTTGGACCCATCACAGTACAAAGCCTAGGAGGGAAATCCTACACTTTAGTAGTTGTAGATGACTTCTCTAGATTCACTTGGGTGTTCTTTCTAAGGAAGAAGTCTGATAACTTTAAGTGTCTGACAGAGTTTCTCAAATGCATACAGATTGAGTTCAATACTCACATTGCCCTGATCAGAACTGATCATGGGACAGAGTTTGATTCTCTTCTTATGCAAGAGTTCTGTCAGAGTGAAGGGATCAGGCATACTTTCTCAGCTCCTAGAACTTCTCAACAAAATGGGGTTGCTGAAAGGAAAAATAGAACCCTTATTGAATCTGTCACTACATTGTTATCAGATGCTCATCTACCTCTATCCTTCTAGGCAGAGGCAGAGAACACCTCCAACTATGTGCTGAACAGAAGTCTGATACATAAACTAAAGGGAAAGACTCCCTATGAATTACTCAAAGTGAAGAAACCTAAAGTTGACTATTTTAGAGTCTTTGGCTGTATTTGCTACATTCACAATAATGACAAGAAATATTTAGTAAAATTTCAAGCCAAAGCTGATGAAGGAGTGTTTCTGGGATACTCCATGATCAGCAAGGCCTATAGGGTCTATAATAAATCATCTTTGAAAATTGAGGAATCTGTTCACATCTCATTTGATGAAACTAACATGTCTTTCAAGGAGAAGAATTCTTCTACCATAGAACCCTTGCAGGAACATTCTCTAGTTGAAGACTTGAACAAGTTACAGGTCACTCAAAGGGATGAAAGCAGTGAAGATGAAGAAGATGCTCAACACATTGAAGCACAACTTGAAGAGCCAGTTGTTGTACCACAAGAGGAAACAACAACACAGGTTGGTGAACAATCAACACCCCCTGTTGATTTAGTAACATCAAGAGACCATCCAATTTCCCAAATAATTGGAGAAATCTCAGCTGGTGTGCAAACCAAAAATCAGGTCAACCAAAACCTGTTGCACACCTGCTTCCTATCTCAAATTGAACCTCAGTCCATTCAAGATGCAGAGCAAGATCCACACTGGATCATTGCAATGCAAGAGGAGTTGCATCAATTTGAGAGAAACAAAGTATGGGAACTAGTGCCAAAGCCTAAGGATCACTCCATTGTTGGAACAAAATGTGTATTTAGAAACAAACTGGATGATCAAGGAGTAATTATAAGGAACAAGGCAAGGCTAGTTGCTCAGGGATACTCTCAAGAAGAAGGAATTGACTACGACCAGATATTTGCACCTGTTGTAAGATTAGAAGCCATCAGAATATTTCTAGCTTATGTAGCTCATAAAGGCTTCAAAGTATATCAGATGGATGTCAAAAGTTCTTTCTTGAATGGAGACATCAAAGAGAAAGTTTATGTCAGACAACCTCCAGGTTTTATATCTCCAACTTATCATGATCATATTTTTAAACTGAACAAAGCATTATATGGTCTCAAGCAAGCTCACAGAGCATGGTATGAGACCCTAGCATGCTTTCTCTTGGAAAATGGTTTTATAAGGGGTAGAGTAGACCAAACTCTTTTCATTAGAACCCATAAGTCTCATACCCTACTAGTACAAATTTATGTAGATGATATTATTTTTGGTTCTACTACTCCAAATTGTGCAGAAGGTTTTCCAACCTAATGCATTTTAAATTTGAGATGAGTAGCATGTGTGAGCTATCCTTCTTCCTAGGACTGCAAGTCAAGCAACATGCTGAAGGCATCTTCATTTCTCAAACCAAGTATGCAAATGAACTGGTTAAGAAATTTGGTATGTCTGAGGCATCTTGTATGAAAACACCCATGCCTACTAATGCTATATTGGATGCTGATGAACATGGGAAACCTGTTGATCAGACAACATATAGAGCAATGATTGGCTCTTTACTGTATCTTACAGCTAGTAGACCAGATATAATGTTTGCTACATGTATATGTGCTAGGTTCCAAGTAAGCCCTAGAGAGTCACACCTAACTTTAGTAAAGAGGATTCTCAGGTATGTTAAAAGTTGTCCAAATCTAGGTCTCTGGTATCCAAAGGATTCAGCATTTGATTTAACTGGATTCTCAGATGTTGATTATGCTGGATGCAGAATTGACAAGAAAAGCACCAGTAGAACTTGTCAGTTCCTTGGTGACAGACTTGTCTCTTGGTTTTGTAAGAAACAAACATCTGTGTCAACTTCAACTGCTGAAGCTGAATATATGGCTGTAGGCAGTTGTTGTTCACAAATCTTGTGGATCTAAAACCAACTCCTAGACTATGGCTACAACTTAGAGAAGTCTAAAATCTTTTGTGACAATACTAGTGCTATTTCCATAGCTCAAAATCCAGTCCTCCATAGTAGGACAAAACATATAGAGATTAGACATCATTTCTTAAGTGATAATGTTGAAAAGAATAAAATTGAATTACAATATATCCCAACTGATTTACAAAGGGGAGATATTTTCACCAAGCCCTTGGATGAAAAGAAACACACCTTCTTCCTAAATTAGTTAGGAATGTTATATGGAGGAAGTCTTAAATAATCTCCAAGATTTTGAAAGCTTAAAAACTGACCAATACTAGGCAAACATTCTGATTTTTCTTAGTGTCTAGAATTTTTCTGATCTCTGAACTGCGCTCGACGATTTGCCCTAAGATCGTCGAACGGAGATCGACGATTTCCAAAAATCGTCGAACTGAGTTCAGCGCCTCTCAGATAGTGTGAACTATCTCTTCCGGTCAACGATCGTCGAACGGCGCTCGACGGTTTTGTTCTCTGAACGATCGTCGAACGGAGCTCGATGCTTTCCAATATCGTCGAACGGAGATCGACGATGTTGAAGTCTCTTCAGATTCCTTTAGAAGCCTCGATCGTCGAACGGAGTTCAACAATCTTTCCGTTTCTGCGTCGAACCCTAATATAAAACTCATTTTTCGCCGTCGTTCTCATTTGCGCTTTCGATTTCTCTGCAAGAATCTTCTTTCCCTCCAAACAGTTCTACTCTTGGTCGTTTTGTTTGTTGAGTTTTTGCAGGTACAATGGCTGTGTCAGTTGTTGTTCTTGCTGCAATGAAGTTTGATGCCGGTTTTGACATTGATATAGAATCCTTCAGCACGACTGATCAGATTTTTCAAGATATACTGGTATGTTCAAGGATCAGAATCTGACTGCTATAATGACCACCAGGAGTAAGCTGGCTTCAGACGAGATCAAGGAGTTGGTTTATACTGCCCATATTCAAGATAACTCTACAATAGTTGGGTCTATTGCTGGAACTCAGGTACCCTTGACCCCAACCATTCTCTCAGAAGTTTTTGAATTGAGAAATGGAGAAGATTCTGCTGAGCTATCTGGAGAGGAATATTCTGAACTGCTTGCCAGGATGGGTCATCCAGAGGGAAACCCTAGCAAGCTATTCAAAAGGAACCTGTCTATTGAGTACAGGTTCATGGCAGATGTGGTGGGAAAAGTGCTACTGGCAAAGCACTCAGCCCATGATACAATATCAAGATATCAGGTCTGTCTCATGGGAGCTCTTGTGGATAAGAAGAGTCTGAACTGGGGAGAGGTTTTCTTTGACCTCATCAAAAAGAAAATAAACAAAAGTTTTGTTAACTTTGGGAGAATTCTTGGAGTATTTCTGCAGCACAGGTGTCCTGCCTTGCTGGTCTCCTCTGGAGTTCATATCAATGCCTCCAAGAGACTGACTTGTGCCCTCTTTAGAAAGTGGGACAGGCAAATCAGCAACCCTAGCAGGCCCTCCTCCAGTGCTCCTTCAGGCACAAGGACTCAAAGAGTCACTCCTCCACAGGTCTCTGCCCCTGTAGAAGACCTGGCTGCTGTTGCTGCCTCTCCTCCTTCTCCAATTCCATTCCAGCTCCATCCACCATTCCAGCTCCATCCACCATTCCAGCTCCATCCACCATCACCATCTCCAGCCCATCTCCAACATCCACACCATCTCTAGTCCCTATTCTTTCTACACCAGAAGAACAATTCCACCCACTATTCTCCTACCCTCCACCTGCTGTCACCTCCTCACCCTCCATTCCATCCTTCACCCTACTGGATGACTCCTTTATGGATGATTCCCCTTCATCCCCTCCTGAGTTACCATCCTCCTCCACTTCATTTCAAGACCTACTACACCAGATCATTGATCAACCAACTTTCATCCCATCCATATCCATTCCCTTATCCTCCATATCCACCCTCCCAACACCTCAGCCATCAATTCCACAATTCTCCAGCCCTTCCCTTCCAGCATCCCCAGCTGCTTCCATACCTTCTACCTCTGCTCCAGCTCTTGAGCAAGTAGACCTCTCAGCCCTTGCTGACAGGCTATATGAGCTGCTTGCCCCCAGGCTCTCTCTATTGTTAGAGACCTCCTTGGCTCCTCTGCACCTGTCCGTGGCAGCCCTTTCTTCCAGGCTTTCTTCCCTCTTCCCTCAGGCAGCACCTACAGCAGTGTGCCTTGATCCAGACCTGTCTGCATCTAGGAAGGGGGAGATGCCATATGAAGAGAATCTTCATGCTGCTGTTTCTGCAAGCTCTCTGTCTACTGCTATTGTCAGTTCTGCTTCTTCTGCTGCTCCTTCTATTGTTATTGTTGTGCCTCCACGAAGTCAGAGTTCAACTGCAGTTCTTGCAATAGACCTCAGGTCTTTGCTATCAGCTTTTGATTCTGCCTTCTTCAGCTGTCTGCCAGAGGTCCATGCTGTCTAGCCTCCAGAAGACTTATCCAAGGCACTTGTGCCTTTTTCTGGCTGTGACCCTAGCATCCTCACTTCCTTTGTAAATTCAGTAATTGCTGCTGATGCTTCTTCTGAAGAAAGGACTGATTTTGCTTCTGAGAATGTTGATACTGCTGATGCTGAAGTTTCTGCTGTTTCTGATGAACCATCTTCCAAGGACATTCTGATGTCAGAGGCCACTGAATTTGAGCCTTCTGCAGTCCTTGATGTTTTTCCTTCTGCCTCTGTTGCTGTTAGTGAAGTTTCTGCTGATGTTAGTAAGACAGTTGTTGCTGTTGTCACCTGTCCAGAGTCTACTGCTGCTGCTGCTGTTTCAACTTCTGCCTCATCTGCCTCTGTTCAGCTTAAGAAGGATTTAATGAAGAAAATAGATGCTCTCTATGAGGACCAGAGTTCTGAATCTGATGAATTTAAAACAAACTCTGATGATTCTTCTGCTACCATTGCCAGGAAAAGGAAGGCAAGGAGCAAGGCTATGAAAAGGGTATCTCCTGCTAAAGTTAAAGATAACAATGATATCCCTTATTACATTCTACATGATTGCCCAATCACTGAACACTGGATGCAGTATTCCAAAAATCAGTTGAAAGCAATGAAGAAAAAGAGAAAATATGAGAAGGGTTCATCCCAATTCCAGCACTCTCATCCTCCTCCACCACCTCCTCCTGATGCAGGTGCAGGTGGAAGCTCTGCAAGTCAACCCCCAGTCAGAAGTCGGGCTCCCTATCAACCTCATGCCAGATCTTACCACAGGGAAAGCCAATCCAGGGGTTCACATTCTAGGAGAGGAGGATATAGAGGTAATCAGAGAGATATTCAAGTCTATTCTAAAGGCTACTCCAGACAGCACCCATATTCCAGGGAAAGACAAACTTCAACTGATACAACATCTGGCTCCTTCCCTTACAAGCAAAAAGAAACTGTGTCTGCCAGGCCCTCTCAAGACAACCCCTCCAACAGGTATGAGCCACCTGTACCTTATGAGGACCCTGAAAATAATCCAGCTGCTTGGACTGCAAGGTTAAAGGAATTAGCTGCACTGGACCAAATTAAAAAGGCCAGAGAACAAGGATTAGATTCTTCCAACATTTCTACAATGTCTGAACAAAGACAAAAAGAACTAGAGAGATATGGTTCAAGTAAATTCTTTGATGCTGACAGATACATGGAATTACACCCTAAAGTAGTGGTTCCTAGGCTTAAACAGCAGACATCTTTAGGTGCAGCAGATGACACCAGATCTAAGAAGGAAGCCCTAAATCCTAACAGAGAAATTAAAATGGTTAAGGGCAAAGAGAAGAAATGATGTTGTAAGGTGACAACCTCTGCAATTTCTGATTATCTGGATGCCATATATATCTCTGTGATTATTCTGCAATGTCTAGCTGTTGTTTTTATGTTTTACTGATTGTATGTTGTTATTTAAGTTTTTCCAAAGTCTGTAAATAGTAATCCTAACCCAAATAGGGGGAGATTGTTGGAACACCCTATTACTAATTTGGGTCAGGATCACTATGTCTCTAAGAACCTTTGCTTGACCTTCTGTATAGCTTAATAGGTCAATTAGAATTGAGTCTAAGGGTTAGTAATCTAGGTTTGGAAGCTGCCCTGAAGACCAAGATTTTCTGTCTGGAGACTAAGTCTGATCGTCGAGCTCAGTACGACGATTCGTCGAACTCCGATCGACGATCGTCTAGCTCAACTTCGACAGATCGTCGAACTCCATTCGACGATCGCTGAGCTCAACTTCTTCATATCGTCGAACTCCATTCGACGATCGGTGAGCTCAGTTCGACGATTTTGACTCTACTTTGGAACTTTATCTCTGTGCTCAGTTCGACGATCTTTGAGCTCAGATCGACGATATTTTACTGCTGTATGTTTCCAGATCGCTGAGCTCAGCTCGACGATAGCAGAGCTTAGTTCGACGATTTCAGACAACTTCCAGGGTATTTCTTAATTCAAATTCAAATCAGTTAAGAGTTATTCTGCAATTAATTCAGAGATTTCCTAGCCGTTATCATTCAATTCTGAACAAGGTTTCAAGGGATTTTTCAAGGAATGTATCTGTGGACTTTCCTCCAGAAGAGATTATGCAATTAAGGATGCAATTAATGCAGGCTAACGGCTATACTTGACAGAGAATGTTATTTTATTCGATACCAGAGAATAAAACACAGGGTTGTTGAATATCTCAATACAGAACACACACAATACAGAGAGAGGATACAGATTACATAGAAGCATTCAAAAATCTTCTGTCACAAAAGAATTCTGAAGAACACACATCCAAGGAGTTCAACCCTTCTCAAATTTTTAGATCTCCTTAGTCTTCAAAGTGTTCAAGGCCAACATATTTCCAGACTCCAGATATTCAACATTTCAGCTATTGCTGAAATCATCCATTGCTGGAGTTCAATCTTTGAAGGCCTATCACCCTCAGCAAAGCTTTTCTTCCTGAAGATCTCAAGGATTCAGGGGGAGCTTTAACAACATCAATCCACATAGTCTTCTCAGTTGTTTGAGAAAGAAAAGACTTTCATCATTCTCTCACCGCCACTCTGTAAAGGGTTTCTCAAGCTCCCTTCAAAAAGTTTGAGCTTGGTTTTTGAGCACCTTGTCAAAAGCTCATTGGTGGCAAGACACCTGATCAAAAAATCTGCTTTGGTTTTTGAGCACCTTATCAAAAGCTCATTGGTGCCCAGGACACCTGATCAACTCATCCTGCAGTGGATTCCTACCTAGGGTGGTAGAAGAGTGGATGTACCCAAGTTTAGGGGAACCACTATATTTCCTTGTGTCTTCTGGTTTTGCTTGTTTTCATTTTTGTTTTTGGCCTTGATTCTTCTGTGCTTAGTTTCTGTTTTACTTAGTGCTGTGGTTAGTTTTATTTACTGCTTCCCTGCTCACTCTTATTACAACAATTGTTGTAAAAAGTTTTAAAGCTCCATATACTCTATTCACCCCCCTCTAGAGTATATCAGATCTATCTCCACTTTCACATTCTCCGGCAACGACGCCAAAACCTTGATGCGTATAATACGGCAAGCGCACCGGTCGCACAAGTAATAAAATTTTGGGAATAAATCCCCAAGTGTCGGTCTCTTGAGGAATGCAATTAGCGTAGAACAGCAACAGTACCGAGAATATCGTTATGAGAGTTAAAAATAGAACAAAAAGGAAATAGCGGACTAGGGAGATTGTGGATGTTTGATCTACTGAACTAGTAAAAGCTATGCGGGTCGACGGCACCGCTTCGCAAGGTGAAGTGGGTTTGTCGGCCGCTATGCTGAACTTCAGTTGGGCGAGTGGAAGGGAAACTAATGGATTGCAGCGTTCTTGTGTGGATTGCAATCGGACAAGGCACATGAATGAAGTGGATGTGGGGTGAGCGAGGCACATTCACAGACAGAACTCACAAGCATAAGAAGAAACTAACATTCCATTAACTAGAAAGTAAACTTGATGTTCAGGGATGGAAATGTTCGTTACACTGCTCAAAATATTCATAACACAGAGGAAGGGGAAGAGGAGTAAATCAAAATAGAATGAAGATCCACCGCGGGTCGTGACCGGAGTAACGAGTTGTGAATCCGCTTCCGGGCTCAATCCAAGGAGGCTTCCGGTACCAACGATCTGTCACCTTGAAGGCATTTAAGTCCGTTCTCTAGGTTATCTACTTCACCAACTCTGCAGGAAAGCTTGGAGTTGAAGTCATCAATGGCCGAGGGCTTTGCCGGAGTGTTGAAAAGCTTCGGATTAGTTAGAAATGGCTTCCCGACGAAGGTGGAAGTGATGGAGCAGCTGAAGAAGTGAAAAGGCGATTCCCGCACACTCTCCGACCGTAGCAAATGACAGGCGTTGACCTAAAACGTGGAGCAGTGCCTTATAAACGGAGGCAGCAGAAGTAGTGCGCACGATCAGTGGCGCACGACCAGTGGTCGTGCGCACTGTAGGTCGATGATCGTGCGGCTTTTCCAAATAAACCTGCAACCTGGACAAGAGGCATCAGCATAAACGCGCACGAGCAGTGGCGCACGACCAGTGGTCGTGCGCACTATGGCCATTGCTCGTGCGATTACCGGGATAGGGTTATGAAAAAGGGGGTGTAATGCGCACAAACAGAGGCGCACGACCAGTGGTCGTGTGCAGTAAGTCCAGTGGTCGTGCGCAGTATTCCTGCATCGTCGGAGTCTCCCGAGCAGTTCCGGAGCATGCACGCGACCACTGTACCAGCAGAAGGGGCAGAAAAGGCCACCAGAATGTGCACACCACATCCCCGATATAGGGCTAAGGAATAACAACAAAATGGAAATACAGAAAGCACACAGAAGCGGGCCTACAGTACACTTAATCGTGAAATAGGTACATAAGCACAAATAAGCAAAAAAGGCTCTCAAGTGTAGTGCTAAGACGATAAAACTAGCTCAGATGAGTCAAAAAATCAGTGTAAAATGTGGACTCATCAAGGAGCAGATGGAGCAGATGGAGCAGATGTGTTGGAACACCCTATTACTGATTTGGGCAAGGATCACTATGTCTTTTAGGAAATCTGTTTTAACGTCCTTGTATAGATCTAAAGGTCAATTAGAATTGAGTGTAAGAGATAGTATTTAGGTTTGGAAGCTGCCCACAAGACCAGATATTTCAGTTCTGGAGACTAAGTCATTTCGTCGAGCTCAGGACGACGAATCGTCGAACTCCATTCGACAATCGCTGAGCTCACTTCGACGAATCGTCGAACTCCATTCGACGATCTCTGAGCTCAACTTTAACGAGTCGTCGAACTCCATTCGACGATCGTCGAGCTCAGATCGATGTTCTTGTCACTAGTTTGTTTCTCTATCTCTGAGCTCAGTTCGACGATAGTTGAGCTCAGATCGACGATCTCTACTTCAGTCTAAGTCTAGTCTCTGAGCTCAGTTCAACGATAGTTGAGCTCAGGTCGATGTTTTTCTGGAGAGATCGACGTTTTTTAAGATTCAAATTCAAACAGTTATGGAATTATTCTCAGCATTTATGTAAAGGATCTTGTAGCCGTTTTCAATTAATCTGGAGCAAGTTTCAAGAGATTTTCAAAGAATGTTTTATTGGACTTTCCTCCAAAAGAAAAAATGCAGTTAAGGAAGTCATTTATGACAGGCTAACGGCTATCTTGGACAGAAAAATATTCTATTCAGATCTGAGGAATAAAAGATCAATGTTTTTAATTCCTGCTGGTCATCATCATCAACAACAACTATTACAACAAGAACAATAGAAAGAGAAGGAGTAGCAGACATTCTCAGTCTTAGAATTCATACAAGAACACCATCACAAAAGGAGATCAACATACTGAAATTTTCAGATCCCTCTTGATTCTAGTGTTCAAAGGCCATCATCATTCAAGACTCCAGACATCATACATTTCAGCTGTTGCTGAAATCATCTTTTGCTGGAGATCAAATCTTCTGAAGGCATATCACCCTACTGTAAAGCTTCACTTCCTGAACAACTCAAGAACTCAGGGGAAGCTTTGACAACATCCACTATCTTCTCTCTGATTGTTGATAGAGAAGATCGTCTCATCCCTCTCTCTCTCTGCTGTAAAGGGTTTATCAAACTCCCTTCAAAAGTTTGTGTTGGTTTCTGAGATCTTGTCAAAACTCAGTGGTGGCAAGACACCTGATCAAAAAAATCTGGTTTAGTTTTTGAGCACCTTATCAAAAGCTCATTGGTGCAGGACACCTGATCAACTCATCCTGCAGTGGATTCCTACCTAGGGTGGTAGAAGAGTGGACGTACCCAGATTGATTGGGGAACCACTATAGCTCCTTGTGTCCTCTGATTGCTTATTTTCTTTTGTTTTCTGGTTGTGCTTTGTGATTGCTTTTTGATTAGATAGTTGTTGTAGCTCATTTGCTTCCCTGTTCACTTAGATATACAACAAAAGTTCTAAAAGGTTTTTAGCAAGCACCATACTCTATTCACCCCCCCCCCCCCTCTAGAGTATATCAGATCTAACCTGCACTTTCAATTGGTATCAGAGCGAGGTTGGTTAAAAATACCACACCTTAGTTGTTGCACAGGCTAACACCTGAACCCGAAGATCCCTATAGTTATATCTGTTTTAAGTTTGTTATTAGAATTATTTCTTCACAAAACATGGCCCAAAACAAAGATTATGCTAGCACCAGACCTCCAGTGTGCAATCTATCTAAGTTTGCACTTTGGAAGGCAAGGATTAGACTGTACATGAACTCTATTGATGAAGACATTTTCAATTCTGTTTTGACAATGTGTCTAAGACCTCCAGAAAATACAAGTATAAGTGTTGTTCCACCTCCTTCAGGAACAGATGCAGAAATAAAGAAATGGAAATTGGCTGATGTAAAAGCTATGAACATTCTAGCCCAGACTATGTCTGATGAAATATTCCAAAAGGTAGCTGAATGCAACTCAGCAAAGGACATCTGGGACAAGCTATCTGAGATAGTCTCAGGATCTGCTGATGAGAGAAAGGATAGAAAGATCTCACCTCATAACCCAATATGAGAATTTGAAGAAAGGAGAAGCTGAGTCAGTAGCAGATAAGTATAATAGGCTCAGCCTTATAGTCAATGAACTGAAGACTTTGGACAAAGAGATCTCATTGACTGAGCTCAATGATAAAAACATAATGTGCTTCCCAAGCACTTGGGACTCAAGGATCTGGCCAATCAAGGATGCCAGAAGCCTAAATGAGATAAACACTGAAGCTCTCTTGGGCAAGCTCAAGTCTTATGAGCTGCTCATCAAGAACAGAGAAGAAGAGCAGAAGGCTTCCTCACCAGCTACAAGAAAAGAAAAATCAATAGCTTTCAAAGCCATTGAAGATCAGCCTAAAGACAAGGTCACAGGCAATGAAGAGTTGCTAAGCCTACTAGCCAAAATATTTTACAAAATGTCCAGGTAGGATTTCAGGAAAAGATCATACAGAGAGCATGACAAGCCAAGGTATGACAAATCAAATAACAAAGAGATTATCTGTTTTGGTTGCAGGAAACCAGGCCACATTGTGCCTGACTGTCCAGAAAATAAAAACAAGGACAAAAAGGACATGAAAGAAAGGAAAAAAGAAAAGGACTTCAAGAAGAACAGCAATGACAAACCCTCCTCCAGCAAGAACAAACACACCAGGAAGGGGTTTGTAGCTGAAACTTGGAGTGAGACGGAAGAAGAATTTGAAGCTTCATCCAGCTCAAGTGATGATGAAGATGATGCTGATGAAAAAGAATTCTGCATGATGGCTATCAATGCCTCTCAACAAAATTCTGATACAGAAGAGTCAGAGTCAGAGACTCAATCTGAAGAGAACCAGGTAATAAGTTCTTTTGATTTTAATTCTGAGGACTAAGTGTGAGTTTAAAGCACTGTGTTTAGATTTATTAAAATCTGAGAATGAAATCATTTCTCTCAGAAATCAGCTATTTGAACACAGCACTTTAAAATCAGAAAACCTCAAACTCTTTGAGGAGTTGGAATGTTGTAGGGAGCAGATAGCCTCACTGAAAGGTGAGCTATCAGAGGCCAAAAAGTTTGAAGAATCCCTCAATGGGAGAAGCATCAAGCTAATCGACATCACAAGCACAGTGAACTCAAGATTCAATAGTACACTGGGCTTGTGTGCCTCATCCAGCCAACCTATAGTATTAACAACCCCAATCAAGTTTATCTCTGATAAAGACAAGTGAGTTGTAGAGGTAGCTAGGAAGAATTCTGACTTACCTAAGAAAACAAGAGTTCTATAGAAATCGTCGAACGGAGCTAGACGATCGCCGAACGGAGCTCAACGATCTCAGGCTAAATCGTCGAAATCAGGTCGACGATCTCTAAACCCTGAACTCTACAACAGTCGATCTTCGAACGGAGCTCGACGATCTGACCCAAGATCGTCGAACTCAGTTCAGTGATCGTCGAGCAGAGATCAGAGTTTTGAAAACTTTTTCAAAGGTAAATCAAATTCCAAACCTAGGGGTCCTTCATCCCAAAGATTTAACCCTTATACTGAATGGATAATACCTCCAAGGAGATATCATCCTGAAGGTTATAAGAGTCAACCAGGGATGTCTTTTATTTCTGAGTTCAATGGTTATCAACCTAGGCCCAAGGTAAACTGGGTCAAAAACAAGTAAATTGTTTTATGTGCAGGTGAAGACCTATCCAACATCAAACCAGCAATGGTATCTGGATAGCGGGTGCTCAAAGCATATGACAGGAAACAAGGACAATTTCACATCCTTCAAAGCCAATCTTGGACCCAAAGTAATATTTGGTGATTCAAACTTTGGACTAACAAAAGGATATGGTGCAGTCCAGATTGGCACAGTCACATTCAAGAAAGTAGCCTATGTGGAAGGACTGAAGCACAACTTGATCAGTATCAGTCAACTATGTGATGAAGGGTACCAAGTGACTTTCAGCAAATCCTTATGCAAGATCAAATCAGAGGACAACACAACTTTGTTGAGAGGTAAAAGGAAAGGTAACATCTATCTTGTAGATTTTCTTTCAACCAAGGTAGATATTTGCTTGTTTAACTCTATTTGTAGACCTAATGAACTATGACATAAGAGATTAGGACATATAAACCTTAGAATGATTGGTAGGCTATCTAAGGACAACCTTGTTAGAGGACTACCTTCTGGACCCTATAAGAAGGAAGGACTCTGCAGGGCTTGTCAATTAGGCAAGCAAACCAAAAATAGTTTCAAGTCACTTAATAAGAGTGATTCACCTCGGATTTTGTATCTGTTACACATGGATCTTTTTGGACCCATTAAAGTACAAAGCTTAGGAGGGAAATCTTATACTTTAGTGGTTGTATATGACTTCTCTAGATTCACATGGGTGTTCTTTCTGAGGAAGAAGTCTGATAACTTTAAGTGTTTGATAGAGTTTCTCAAATGCATACAGAGTGAGTTCAATACTCACATTGCCCTGATCAGAAGTGATCATGTGACAGAGTTTGATTCTCTTCTTATGCAAGAGTTCTGTCAGAGTGAAAGGATCAGACACACTTTCTCAGCTCCTAGAACTCCTTAACAAAATGGGGTAGCTGAAAGGAAAAATAGAACCCTTATTGAATCTGCTACTACATTGTTGTCAGATGCTCACCTTCCTCTATCCTTTTGGGCAGAGGCAGTGAACACCTCCAACTATTTGTTGAATAGAAGTTTAATACATAAACTGAAGGGCAAGACTCCCTATGAATTACTCAAAGGGAAGAAACCTAAAGTAGATTACTTTAAAATTTTTGGTTGTATTTGTTACATTCATAATAATGACAAGAAATACTTAGCAAAATTTCAAGCTAAAGATGATGGAGTGTTTCTGGGATACTCCATGATCAGTAAAGCTTATAGGGTATATAATAAATCTACTCTCAAAATTTAAGAATCTATTCATATATCTTTTGATGAGTCTAACATGTCTTTCAAGGAGAAGAATACTTCTACCATAGAACCTTGCCGGTACACTCTCTTGTTGAAGACTTGGACAGGTTACAAATCATTCAAAAAGATGAAAGCAGTGAAGATGAAGAAGACATTCAACATCTTGAAGAGAATCTTCTTGAAGAGCCAGTTGTTGTACCACAAGAGGAAACAACAACACAGGTTGGTGAACAATCAACATCTCCTGTTGATTTAGTAACATCAAGAGACCATCCAATCTCCCAAGTGATTGGAGACATCTCAGCTGGTGTGCAAACCAGAAATCTGGTCAACCAAAACCTAATGCACACTTGCTTTCTCTCTCAAATTGAACCTCAATCCATTCAAGATGCAGAGCAAGATCCACACTGGATCATTGCAATGCAAGAAGAGTTGCATCAATTTGAAAGGAACAAAGTTTGGGAACTAGAACCAAGGCCAAAGGATCACTCCATTGTTGGAACAAAGTGGGCGTTCAGAAATAAATTGGATGATCAAAGAGTCATTGTAAGGAACAAGGCAAGGCTAGTTGCTCAAGGGTACTCTCAAGAAGAAGGGATAGATTATGACCAGACCTTTGCACCAGTTGCAATGTTAGAGGCCATAAGAATCTTCTTAGCATATGTAGCACACAAAGGATTCAAAGTATATCAGATGGATGTAAAGAGTGCTTTTCTCAATGAAGATATCAAAGAAGAAGTCTATGTCAGATAACCCACAGGTTTTATCTCTTCAACTCATCCTGATCATGTTTTCAAATTGCATAAAGCATTATATTGTCTAAAGTAAGCTCCTATAGCATGGTATGAGACCCTAGCATGCTTTCTTCTGAAAAATGAGTTTATAAGGGGTAGAGTAGACCAAACTCTTTTTATTAGAACCCATAAGTCCCATACCCTACTGGTACAAATCTATGTAGATGATATTATATTTGGTTCTACTAATTCAAATTTGTGCAGAAGGGTTTCAACCCTAATGCATTCTAAATTTGAAATGAGTAGCATGAGTGAGCTATCCTTCTTTCTAGGACTGCAAATCAAACAACATGCTGAAGGCATATTTATTTCTCAAACCAAATATGCAAAAGAATTGGTTAAGAAATTTGGTATGTCTGAAGCATCATGTATGAAAACACCTATGCCTACTAATGCTGTAATAGATGCTGATAAACATGGTAAACTTGTTGATCAGACAACATATAGGGCAATGATTGGCTCTTTATTGTACCTTACAGCTAGTAGACCTGACATAATGTTTGCTACATGCATATGTGCTAGATTCCAAGTGAGCCCTAGAGAGTCACACTTAACCTTAGTAAAAAAGATTCTTAGATATGTAAAAAGTTGTCCAAATCTAGGTCTCTAGTATCCAAAAGACTCAGCATTTGACTTAACTGGATTCTCAGATGCTGATTATGCTGGATGTAGAATAGACAGGAAAAGCACCAATGGAACTTGTCAGTTTCTTGGTGACAGACTTATCTCCTGGTTTTGCAAGAAGCAAACATCTGTGTCAACTTCAACTGCTGAAGCTGAATATATGGCTGCAGGTAGTTGTTGTTCACAACTCTTGTGGATTCAAAATTAGCTCCTAGACTATGGCTATAACTTAGAAAAGTCAAAAATATTTTGTGATAATACTAGTGCTATTTCCATAGCACAAAATCCAATCCTCCATAGTAGGACAAAACATATAGAAATTAGGCATCACTTTCTAAGGGATAATGTTGAGAAAAATAAAATTGAACTTCAATATATCCCAACTGATTTGCAAACGGGAGATATTTTCACCAAACCCTTGGATGAAAAGAAACATACATTCCTCCTGAATCAGTTAGGAATGCTAGATGGAGGAAGTCTAAAATAATATCCAAGATTTCAAAAATCTAAAAATGACCAAGACTAGGCAAATCAAAGTGCTTTTTCTAGTGTATAGAGTGTTTCTGATCTCTGAACTGCGCTCGACGATTTTCCCCAAGATCGTCGAACGGAGATCGATGATTTCAGAAATCGTCGACCTGAGTTCAGCGCTTCTCAAATAGTGCTAAACTATCTTTCTTCAGGTCAGCGATCGTCGAACGGAGCTCGACGCTCTCCAATATCGTCGAACGGAGATCGATGATATTGATGACCTTTCAGTTTCCTTTAGAAGCCCGGATCGTCGAACAGAGTTCAATGATCTTTCCTTTTCTGCGTCGAACCCTAATATAAAACTCATTTTTCGGCCGTCGTTCTCCCTTTGCGCTTTCATACTCTCTGCAAATTTTCTCTTTCCCTCCAAACTTCTCTACACTTGGTCGTTTGTTTGTTCATTTTTGCAGGAATCAATGGCAGTTTCAGTAGCAATCTTGACCGCAATGAAATTTGACGCAGGCTTTGATATCGATATGGATTCCTTCAATAACAGCGATCAAATCTTCAAGGACATTCTGGAACTTTTCAAAGACCAACAGCTAGTTACCATAATGACTACAAGGATCAAATTGGCTGCAGATGAGATAAAGGAATGGGTGTATACTGCCCACAATCTGGATCAGAATACAGTGGTTGGAACCATCTCAGGAACCCAGGTATCTCTAACACCTGCTACTTTGACAGAGGTTTTTCAATTAAATTTTGGAGAAGATTCTGTTGAGCTTTCTGGAGAGGAGTTTTCTAATATGCTTGAAAGGATGGGACATTCAGAAGCAAACCCTAGCAAATTGCTTAAGAAAAATCTGTCTGTTGAGTACAGATTTCTTGCTGATGTTGTTGGAAAAGTGTTGTTGGCCAAACACTCAGCTCATGATACCATATCCAGGTATCAGCTCTGCTTGATGTGTTCCCTGGTGGACAAGAAACAACTGAACTGGGGAGAAGTCTTCTTTGACTTAATCAAGAAGAAAATTAACAAGAACTTTGTTAATTTTGGAAGGATCTTAGAGCTGTTTCTTCATAACAGATGCCATGCACTGCTTGTTTCCAGTGGGATGCACATCAATGCCTCCAAGAGGCTCACCTGTGCCCTATTTGGAAAATGGGACAGGCAGATTGTAAAGCCCAGCAGGCCCTCTACAATCTCTATTTCAGGGACAAGGACTGCTTCAGTCTCTTCCTCTCAGGTTTCTGCCCCTGAAGAAGACTTGCATGTTTCTTCTCCTCCTCATCCACCTCTTGTTTCATCTACAACAGTCACATCCACCATCACAATTTCCACTCCATCTCCAACTTCAATCCCTTCTCCAACTCCACCACTCACTGAAGAAATCTTCCATCCTCTACATCACTACCCATACCTGGATATTGATTTATAATCTCATATTCCATCTTTCAGTCTTATAGATGATTCACATATGGATGATTCTCCTTCATCCCCTCCTGAGCCACCATCATCATCCACCTCTTATCAACAACTACTTCAGGACATAATTGCTCAACCATCCTTCACACCATCCATTTCCATTCCATTATCTTCCATCTCCACAATTCCAATATCTCAACCATCACTTCCACCATCCACAAGTTCTCCACCAACATCTCCTGCTGCTCCAACTTCCATCCCTACCTCTACTCAAGTCCCTCTTCAGCAAGTAGATCTTCCAACTCTTGCAGAGAGGCTATATGAGCTGATAGCTCCAAGGCTATCACTATTGCTGGAGACCTCTTTGGCTCCCCTTCTAAAAACACTTTAGGAACTGTCTGCCAAGCTATCCTCTTTTCTTCCTCCTCAGGCAATCTCTTCTTCTGGGTGCCTTGATCCAGTTCTCACTGAATCTAGGTAGGGGGAGATGCCTTATGAAGCTGAAAGATTGCCTGCTGTAGTATCTTCAGTCCATGCTCCAGTAGCTCCAGTTGCAATCATTACAGTGGACCTCAGGTAACTGCTGTCAGTTTTTGATTCTGTGTACTTCAACTACCTTCCAGTCCAGCATTCTGAAGATCTTACTAAGGCCATTGTGCCTATTTTCAGATGTGACCCCAGCTTAATAAGCTCTTATATCAATTCCTTCAATGTTGTTGACAGTGCTCCTTATGGTTCTCCTGTTTTTGAGGATATGCATATGACAGAGGCAATTGTTTTTGAGCCTGCTGTTACTGCGGATGTTGTTCCTATTTCTGAAATTTCTGTTTCTGAATCTGCTGTCATAGCTCCCTCTGCCAGTGTTGCTTCTACTCCACTTCCTACTATTGCTGCTGCTACTATTGTTGTTTCTGCTGTTTCTTCTGCTCAGTCTCAACAACAGAAAGATTATCTCAAAAGAATTGATGCATTGTATGATAATCAAAGCTCAGGCAGTGATCAGTTTAGGACTGACTCAGATGATTCCCCTACAATAATTGCAAGGAAAAGGAAAGCAGAAGCAAAGCCATGAAGAGAGTTCCTCCAGAAAAAGTGAAAGATACAAATGATATTTCATATTATATACTGCATGATTGCCCTATTACAGAACCATGGATGCAGTACTCCAGGAATCAACTGAAAGCTATGAAGAAGAAAAGAAAGTATGACAAAGGATCATCACATTTCAATCCCCCTCCTCCTCCTCCTTCACCTGATGCAGGTGCAGGTGGAAGTTCTGCCTTCCAATCCTCTGCTAGAAGCCAAACTTCATATCAACCTCAAGGAAGATCCCAGTACAGAGGAAATCAGTCTAGAGGTTACCAGTCCAGAAGAGGACAATTCAGAGGAAATCAAAGAGGACTCCGAGTGTATTCCAGGCAAAATCCTTATCAAAGGGAAGGACAAGATCCCTCTGACACTACTTCTGGTCCCTTCCCTTATAAGCTTTAAGATTTAGTCTCTTCCAGAACTCCTCCAGATGTTTTTTCAAACAGATATGAGCCTCCTGTTCCATTTGAGGATCCAGAAAATAATCCCACCTCATGGATAGCAAGAATGAAAGAATTGGTTGCACTAGACCAAATCAAGAAAGCTAGAGAACAAGGAAAAGATACATTCAGTATCACTACTTTATCAGATCAAAGAAAGAAAGAACTTGAGAGATACTCCTCCAGCAAATTCTTTGATTCAGAAAGTTATATGAAGCTGCATCCAGAAGCTGTAGTTCCCAGGCCAAAACATCAAACCACTCTAGGTGCAGCTGATGACAGGAGATCCAAGAAATAAGCTCTCAACCCCAACAGAGAAATAGTTCTTATAAAGAGCAAGGAAAATGAATGATTCTGTAAGATGACAGTATATTTTGTTTTCTGAACTATCTGTGATAATGTTTGTGCTTCTGCAATGTTCTGTTTGTTACATTTCTGCTTTGTATGTTTTTATTTTTCCAATATCTGTAAATAGTAATCCTAACCCAAATAGGGGGAAATTGTTGGAACACCCTATTACTGATTTGGGCAAGGATCACTATGTCTTTTAGGAAATCTGTTTTGACCTCCTTGTATATATATAAAGGTCAATTAGAATTGAGTCAAAGGGTTAGTATTTAGGTTTGGAAGCTGCCCTAAAGACCAGATATTTCAGTTCTGGAGACTAAGTCATTTTGTCAAGCTTAGGACGACGAATCGTCGAACTCCATTCGACGATCGCTGAGCTCACTTCGACGAATCGTCGAACTCCATTCGACGATCTCTGAGCTCAACTTTAATGAGTCGTCGAACTCCATTCGACGATCGTCGAGCTCAGATAGACGTTCTTGTCTCTAGTTTGTTTCTCTATCTCTGAGCTCAGTTTGACGATAGTTGAGCTCAGATTGACGATCTCTGCTTCAGTCTAAGTCCAGTCTCTGAGCTCAGTTCAATGATAGTTGAGCTCAGGTCGACATTTTTCAAGATTCATATTCAGACAGTTATGGAATTATTCTCAGCATTTATGTCAAGGATCTTGTAGCCGTTTTCAATTAATCTGTAGCAAGTTTCAAGGGATTTTCAAAGGAATGTTTTATTGGACTTTCCTCCAGAAGACAAAATACAGTTAAGGAAGTCATTTATAACAGGCTAACGGCTATCTTGGATAGAAAAATATTCTATTCAGATCTGAGGAATAAAAGATCAATGTTTTAAATTCCTGCTGGACATCATCATCAACAACAACTATTACAATAAGAACAATAGAAAGAGAAAGAGTAGCAGACATTCTCAGTCTTAGAATTCATACAAGAACACCATCACAAAAGGAGATCAACATACTGAAATTTTCAGATCCCTCTTGATTCCAGTGTTCAAAGGCCATCATCATTCAAGACTCCAGACACCACACATTTCAGCTGTTGCTGAAATCATCTTTTACTGGAGATCAAATCTTCTGAAGGCCTATCACCCTACTACAAAGCTTCACTTCCTGAACAACTCAAGAACTCAGGGGGAGCTTTGACAACATCCACTATCTTCTCTCTGATTATTGACAGAGAAGATCATCTCATCCCTCTCTCTCTCTCTGCTGTAAAGGGTTTATCAAACTCCCTTCAAAAATTTGTGTTGGTTTCTAAGACCTTGTCAAAACTCAGTGGTGGCAAGACACCTGATCAAAAAATCTGGTTTGGTTTTTGAGCACCTTATCAAAAGCTCATTGGTGCCCAAGACACCTGATCAACTCATCCTGTAGTGGATTCCTACCTAGGGTGGTATAAGAGTGGATGTACCCAGATTGATTGGGGAACCACTATAGCTCCTTATGTCTTCTGGTTGCTTATTTTCTTTTGTTTTCTGGCTGTGGTTTGTGATTGCTTTTTGATTAGATAGTTGTTGTAGTTGATTTGCTTCCCTGTTCACTTAGATATACAACAACAGTTGTAAAAGGTTTTTAGCAAGCACCATACTCTATTCACCCCCCCCCCCCTCTAGAGTATATCAGATCTAACCTGCACTTTCAAGATGCATTTGTAGCTAGAGGATTTAAATGATGGGGAATGATGTTGGGGTCAACAGAAAGGTCTGGCAGAATCTGATTGTGCATCCAGACAGTAGTGTCATAGGTATGAAATTTGACACTCTGTATCTGGGCTAGTACATCATCATGAATTGTCTTCACATGAGTTTCCCATACATCTGACTTCGGGGCAGCTGATTTTTCTAAATGTTCATTGACCAAATTCTCCCCCTTTCTGATTTCAACAGATAGCCTGGCTAAAGCATCTTCTTTAAAGAGGCCAACTTCTTCACAGATTTTCACTTTGTTTGCTTCATTTCTCTTATCTAGATCTATTTGATTATTTGCAAGCGTAACACCTTGTTCCATAACATTTCCAACACTAGTGATAGTGTGGTCTAGGGCTTTGCCACCAAGTTGAAATAAGTACTTGAGCTTGTCAGTGTTATGCTGAATTTCAGCAAAGCCTCTGTTCATCTCAGTCTCGAGAGTAGTTACCTTGTCAGTTACAGTCTTTAGAGAAGTATCAAAATAATTTCTCTTTTCTTGAAGAAGCAGTGCAATCTATTGCAGCAAATCTGAGGAGGAAGAGTCTGTAGCAGGAGCAGTGGAAGGAGCAGCAGATGTAGGAAGAGCAGAAGGGAGAGGAGGAGTTACCCAGGGAGGTATTTCTCCAATAATCACAGAGCTTTCATCCCTTGTTGTATGAATTATAGCATCCCTGTCTTCTATATCATAAGGGATAGAGAAATATAGGTTTCTGAGAGGGGCCTCAGCTGGCTCAGGAGAGGATTCAGCTGAAAGAAGAATTGTATCTTGTTGGTTTTTGAGGGTAGCAGGAGATTATGCTGGAGTTGAGTCCTTGAGACATTTAGAGGATGGAGTTGGAGGAGATAGAGGAGGAGGAGGAATAGGCAGCACTTCTTCAATAAGTTCTGCAATCATTGCATCTATAGCAGCAGCTGTTGAGAGAAGGGATTCTTGAGGTATCTGATCTGAACGAGTTGCTGGAGTTTGAGGTGTATGATGTAGGGAAGAAATTGCTAGCTGAGGGGAGGGCTTCTTGACTGAGATAGAAGGAGCAGGCTCCCCCTCAC
The DNA here is from genome assembly GCA_039583875.1 of Platanthera guangdongensis. Taxonomy (NCBI): domain Eukaryota; kingdom Viridiplantae; phylum Streptophyta; class Magnoliopsida; order Asparagales; family Orchidaceae; genus Platanthera; species Platanthera guangdongensis. The sequence goes on along the minus strand of CM077153.1, from coordinate 109,861,722 downwards.
TTGGTGCACCAGAGGAGCTGGCCACATGATGAGGAGAGGGAGATGGAGTCCTGTCTTCTAATGATGGATCTGCTGGAACTTCTGAGAGCTTAGCAGCTTGGGCAGGATTCTTCAGTTTGAGCTCCCATCTCTGAATAGAAGAAATGGAGACCTTCTTCATGTGATGAAGTGGGGTCCCTTTGGAGAAGTCGAATACCTGAGGATTTGTTTCATGGAGGAGCAGAGAGATAATTCTGGCGAAGTTGGGGGACTTTAAGCTGTCCTTGATTTTGTCCAGAATCAGCATGCCAAACTGATATTTCTTGCGGCAGACAATGACTTGCATTATGTCGAAGAAATACAGTGGAATGTCTCTTATGGAGTTTGTCTTGCACAGCAAAATCTTGCCAATAATATCAACCAGAAACTTTCCTTCTGCGTTCATGTCGGACCTTTTGATATACTGAGCATCAGCCGAAATGCCACAGAATAAGGCTGTTCTGTCAGAATCTTCATCATCAAAGTCATCATCTTCGTCTACTATCGGCAATCGGAGAAGTTAAGAGACAGTGGTCTTGGAGAGTTTAATTTTCAAACCTTTCACTTTTGATTTCAGGACTAGTCCATGTCGCTTGACCTTCAGATTTGAGAAGAATTCGGCTACCTCCGGGAAGAGAATCTGGCAGGGTTCTTGCAGGATGAAGGAGAGCCCTGCGGTGTCTAGAAGAATCAACAAGTTGTGAAAGTCGTCTGAAAGCTCGGTGATCCCGGCGGTAACGAGTTCTGAACCCACACCTATCTTGGAGACGGCGGCCATGATCCAGAAAATGGGAAAAACTCTGTCGGGGGGAAGAGGAACAGTCGCGGCTTTGTAATTTCTCGAAAGAAGATGAAGCGGCGGACGGGTACTCGAGTGATTGAAAATGATTTCGTGTAGAATTTATTTGGAATTTCGAATTTATAAACCCTAGGTTTATGTCTAATCATCGAGAAGGAAATAACTTAAAATGAAAGGCGGCACAGGAAAATTTTTAAAAAAAATCAAAGAGACATACACGAGACCCAAGAGAGGTACTCGAGTAGATAGGGAGTTACTTGAGTAGGTCTATATGAGTTACTCGAGTAGGTCTATAGGAGTTACTCGAGTAGGTCTATAGAAGGTACTCGAGTAGGAGAATCTGTAATGACTCGAGTAGATGAAGAGTACTACACGAGTACATTAATTGCCTTACTCGAGTAAGTTAAATGGACTACACGAGTAGGTCCTTTAGTGTCTCGAGTAGGTGAAGTTTTACTTGAGTCGGAGAGAGAATAAAATTTTGAAAGCCCAGATTTTGACTAACCTTTTAATTTCCTTTGCTTTCTTGATATCCAAACTGCTCTAATCTTCCTTGTTGAGCATCCCAAGTTCAGTTTTGAAGAATGAGAACTTGGTCTCGTCCAGCGGCTTCGTGAAGATATCTGCAACTTGCCTGTCTATGGAGACATATTGGAGATCTATGTCCCCATGCTCTACATGCTCCCGGATGAAATGATACCTTTGCTCGATATGCTTTGTCAGACTGTGCGAGACTGGATTGTTGGCAATTGCAATTGCGCTGGGAGAGTCGCAAACAATGGGATATTCTTGAACTGCATGTTGTAATCCTCAAATTGATTTCTTATCCAATGTAACTGTGCACAGCAACTGCCTGCAGAGATGTACTCTGACTCGGTCGTTGAGATTGCGACACAGTTCTGCTTCTTACTACTCCAAGAGATTAGCCTTCTTACAAAGAATTGGCACGTCCCGGAGGTGCTTTTCCTGTCATCTTTGCTTCCTGTAAAATCTGCATCTAAAAAACCAATTAGTTCGCTGTCATTACTTCTTGGGTACCATAAGCCAAGATTTGGTGTGCCTTTAAGGTATCTCAAAATCCGCTTTGCAGTAGCGTAGTGAGATTCTTTAGAGTTCACATGAAATCTAGCACAGACACATGTTGAAAATATTATGTCGGGTCTACTGGCAGTAAGGTAGAGCAAGGATCCAATTATGCTTCTGTACTTGGTTTCATCAAAAGGTTTCCCTTTTTCATCCTTGTCCAGAGACATAGTTGAGCCCATTGGAGTCCTCATAGAGGTTGCGTTCTCCATTCCGAATTTCTTAATCAGCTCTTTGGTGAACTTGGTCTGTGAGATGAAAATTCCATCTTCAGATTGTTTCACCTGAAGCCCTAAGAAATACTTCAGCTCGCCCATACTGCTCATTTCGAACTTCCCTTGCATAAGTTTTGAGAACTTTTTGCAGAGGTTGTCGTCTGTAGAGCCAAAAATAATATCGTCTACATAGATTTGCACTAGCAAAATCTTGCCTTAAATTTCCCTAAGAAATAATGTCTTGTCTATCTTTCCCCTAGCGAATTGTTCTCAAGTAGAAAGCTAGACAACGTCTCATACTAAGCTCGAGGAGCTTGTTTCAGACCATATAGGGCCTTGTGCAGGAAATAGACATAATCAGGAAAGTTAGGATAAACAAAACCTGGATGTTGTTCCACATACACTTCCTCCTTTATGTTACCATTTAGGAAGGCAGACTTCACGTCCATCTGATAGACGGTGGAGCCTTTGAATGCAGCATATGCTAGGAACAACCTTATTGCCTCCAGCCTTGCCACTGGAGCATACATCTGGTCGAAGTCGATTCCGTCTTCTTGACGATAGCCTTTAGCGACGAGTCTGGCCCTGTTCTTTATGATCGTCCCGTCTTCGTCCATCTTTTTCCTGTAGACCCATTTCGTTCCAATGACGTTCTTTCCTTTGGGTCTTTGAACAAGCTTCCACATATTGCAGCGCTTGAACTGATTCAGCTCTTCTTCCATTACCAATATCCACGATGCATCTGAGTTTGCTTCCTCAAACTTCTTTGGCTCAACCTGCGAGAGAAAACTTAAATAAAGATTTTCGCTAGTTGTACCTCTTCGTGTTCTGACACCGTCCCGGGGATCTCCTATGATCTGGTCCATGTGGTGATCCTTCAGATGTCTGAGTTGTAAAGTTCTTGCATCTTGATTATCTGCTATCACTGGAGTGATTTCCTCATCTAGGATGACTTCTTCATCTTGATCATCAGCCTCTCCAATAGGGGTTGAAGTTGTTATCTTGATGAACTTTTCGCCTTTGTCTTCGTACGGTTCATCCAAGCTAGTTTCTTTCAGCTTTGCACCTGCATCTTCAATGAGCACACTAGTGGAGTTGCTGTGCAGCAAACTCGTCTCGTCAAATACAACGTGTATCGATTCTTCTACCACCAGGGTTTTTCTATTAAATATCATATATGCCTTACTATGGCTACTATAACCTACAAAAATACCTTCAAAACTCTTTTCGCTGAACTTGGTGGTATGATACTTACCATTGTTAAGTACGAAGCATTTACAGTCAAAGATTCTGAAGTATGAGACTGTTGGTTTCCTGCCTTTCATTAGTTCGTAAGGTGTCTTATCGTGGTTTTTGTTTATGAGTGGTCTATTTTGCACGTGGCATGCAGTGTTGACGACTTCAGCCCAGAAGTACTCCGAAAGTGAAGCATCACTCAACATAGTCCTGAAGGCCTCTATGAGTGTTCTGTTCCTTCTCTCAGCCACTCTGTTCTGTTGTGGAGTATGAGGAGAGTAAAACTCATGAAAGATACCTAAGCTTTCACAGAATTTTGTCATGGCCCTAGATTTGAACTCTGTTCCATTGTCACTTCTGATTTTGACTATGGAGCAGTTGTATTCATTCTGGACTTGCCTGACAAAATTAGTAAAGGTGTCGAAGGTATCTGACTTGTGTTTCAGAAAGAACACCCACGCAAAGCACAAGTAATCATCAACAATTACCAACGTATAATCCTTACCTCCCAAACTTCTAATTTGTAGTGGACTAAACAAGTCCATGTGCAATAGATGGAGACATCTGTTAGAGTATTTGCCAATAATGCTTATAAATGTATCCCTTGTTTGCTTGCCTTTTATGCATGCATGACAAGGTCTATCTTTGACGCACTTGACATTTGGGGCATCACGTACTAAGTTCATTGAAAATAATTTACTAATAGTTTTGAAATTAATATATACTAGTCTCTTGTGTCATTGGTCACCAAGGGATGCACTATCTTTTGCTAAAAGACATACTGGTGTAGAGGAATCTATACAAATGAAATTTAAACAGAAAATATTCATGCTTCGAGTGCCGGATAGAATCATTTCCATATTGTCAACGGATTTTATCAAGCACTTATCAGCATGGAATTCTACTATGTATCCTTTATCGCAGAGTTGGCTTATACTTATGAGATTGTGTTCCAATCCTTTGACATAAGCCACGTCCGAGAAGGATATATTGTCGTTAGTAATCATACCATAGCCTCTAGTAATTCCACGGTCTGAACCTCCGAAGATGACCTTTGGTCCGTTCATGACTGAAGCAAAGTTCTGAATGAGGCTTCTAGTCCTGGTCATATGCCGAGAGCATCCGCTGTCCAAATACCAGATAGGTGTTTTGTTGGCCTTTGGACATACCTGCAATCAAAATCAGTTTGCCTTAGGAACCCAAACACGTTTGGGTCCTTGGTCTCGGGTTAGAGTACTCCCCATGCAAGTGTTAGCATTATGAGCGGTCTTTCTCATGTTGCTAACATGAGGGGTTGCAACATTTCTGGAATTGAACCAGCAATCTATGTCGAAGTGACCAACCTTGTCACAGCACCAACAGTCAAATTTGTTGTATCTTTGCATCAAGATCTCCTGCTTGACCTTTTGTAATTGTGGTCTAGCAGGGGCAGCATTCTAGGAGGAAGAAGCTTCGTGATAATGACAATCACATGTCTTCTTTTCCTTAGGAGGCCTTTCTACAATAGGCTTTGTCTTTGGTGCCTTCTTGAAATTATGCCCATGATTGAAAGGGCCATAGCTGTGAAGAATAACTTCTTCATAAGGTGCCTTAAAGACACTTTCGCCAAAGTTTCGGGGTCGAGTCCATCCTTGATAGCGGAACTTTGGCTCTACATAGGTAGGCCTAGTAAAGTGCCCATAGGATGAGTCAAAATCAAACTCATTTGATGGAAAGATGACTTTCTTGAATTTAGTTTGATCCTGAGGGGCTTTCCCCTTCTCTTTGGCAAAGGCCTTTTTGGCGGCCTTATTCTTCCGTTGATTCTTGTTTCTCCTAGAGGATTTACTAGGGGCATCTTTATGGCCTAATCTGGCACCCATGGCCTTGGCTGAGAATTCAACAATGAATGGAAAAACCGTCTTGGGCTTCGAGAAACTTTTAACCAGTTTCTTTTCAGCTGCAAGTTGGTCTTCCAATTCCTTGATGATTTTCTCTTTGAGGTCAAGGTGCTCAAGAGCCTTGTTATATTCTTCAATTGCATTATTGAAGTTTTCTTCGAGGGAGTCAGTCTTTGCGACCTTCTCTCTCAAGATGCTCTCTTCGGCTTTTAGAGATTTGATCTCTTTAGCCTGAGTCTTAACGACTCGACGACATTTGTCGTAAGCCATGATTAACTCCTTGTACTGGGCCATTAGTTCTGACTCATCGTCAGAGGAGCTATCATCACAATCATGTTCAGAAACTTCAGAATCTGAAAGAGGGGTATGGGAATTTACCTTCCTAGTGAACTGGGGCTCTTGATCATCATCTGTTTGAGCCATAAGCCCAAAATAAGCTTCTTCTTCTTCACTTGACTCAGATGAGTCAGAGTCCCTAATAGTCTTGCTCTTTTTGGCTATCAGGCTCTTCTCTTTCCTCTTCTTGTTGTATGAGGATTTATTTTCTTCTCTTCTACCACCCTCCTTCTAATGAGGGCAGTCGGCGATGACGTGACCTGGCTTGTTTCAACAATAGCAAATGATGTCAGTCGAAACATATTTGCTCTGTTTAGAGGAATACCTGTCATGGCTACTTGAGCCTTTTCTTTGCCGATCACCATCGTGTCGTGATCTTTTATAGGAGGCATCCTTGCCTTTCCATTGCTTCTTCTTGTTCAAGAATTTCTTGAACTGACGTGAGAGCAATGAGAACTCACCTTCTGATAGCTCAGAGCCTGAGGTACTAGGCTCAGAAGTTTCTTCTTCTTCGCTAATTTCTGGAGCTGGAGCATGGGAGGCAGCCTTTGTCTTTCTAGAACTGTCTGCCTTGAGAGCAACAGATTTTTCTTTGAGAGCAGAACTGCACTTCTCTTCTTCAGCTTTCCCGGTGTTGAGTTGAAGCTCATATGACATAAGATTCCCGAAGAGATTTTGTGGGTCTGTCTCAGCCAGCTTCCCAAACTCCCTGATGGCACAGTCCTTGTTGAAGGATCAAGCGCATACCCAACTGCACCAAAAGCCCGGACTGTTGGAGAGGGCGCTACTTAATTTCTTGAATAAGTAGCAAAACGCCACAGGTCAAGTGAAGGAACTCCGGACCAACCAATCCCCCCCCCCCGGCGTCCAGCACAACCCGTCGGCTCAGTGATGGAGTTACCACATGGCCCGCCTGGCTCAGAGGTGGGGTTACCACATGTCCACGGTTGCCTGACCCGCCGGACCCACACAGGTAGAAGGGAAAAATCAGGATTTAATAGCGCCCCCCGCACCCCCCCCCCCCCCTCGGTCTTGAACACGTGACCTCCTCTGATACCAATTGAAGGATCAAGCGCATACCCAACTGCACCAAAAGCCCGGACTGTTGGAGAGGGCGCTACTTAATTTCTTAAATAAGTAGCAAAGCGTCACGGGTCAAGTGAAGGAACGCCGGACCCAACACTTGTTATCCCATTCTTTGGTCAGGGATCTCAGGAACTTGTCATTCAGTTCTCCATTAGTGAATACTCTGCCATAGACTCTTAGGCCATTCACTATGTTGAAAAAGTTCTCAAATGTATCAGCAATGGTCTCTTTGCTTCCCTGTCGGAAGGCTTCATACTTCTAATTGAGGAGGGATCTCCGATCATCCCTCACTTCTTCTATTCCTTCCATTAAGGTAACTAAGGACTGCCACATCTCCATTGCAGATTGGCAGTGGATTAAGTTCTGCAGCAATGAGTCATCAACTGCACTTGCTATAATGTTTTTATCTTTCTTGTCTAGTGAGACAAGTGCAATCTCGTCCTTGTCTAAATCCATCAGCTTCTTTGGAACCTTCTTTTTAGGATCTATAGTGGAGACAGTTATAGGGACATAAGGACCTTTTTCAACTATCATGAAGATCCTTGGGTCCACAGCTTGCATAAATAATTTGATCCTTTCTTTCCACATGGGAGAGTTGTTCTTGTTGCATAGGGGAAGCTTCACAAAATCCTTTTCCTTGTCCATGATAGATAGATCACAAATGACAACTATTGCAGGAACTGATCAAGGTGTTAACCTTTTAACGATCAACCTTGCTCTGATACCAATTGAAAGATAATAGTTGTCAGCCTAAATCACCTAAAGGGGGGGTGAATAGGTGATTTGTGCGTCTTTTGCGGAATTAAAAAATCTCAGAACACAGCACAGATCTATCTACTAAAATATCACAGGCGAGACAAGATCTATAGTGGTTCCCCAATCTTGGGTACATCCACTTTCCCTCACCGATTTAGCAATATACTAGACTCGGCTACTCCACTATCTCGGATTGAAAGTCAATCCTACCCTCGGAACAAAGTTCCTACAATCTCAATCCAATCCACTGGATCTACAACTCAGAAGAAACACCTTCCTACAAACTCGGAGTGGAAAACTCCTATACTCGGAGAAAAATTCTCCTACAAAAATGAAATACAAGTATTGAAAAATACAAACAGTGATATTGTCTGGTTCAGATCTGAAAATAAAACAGGAAACAAAATCTTCTTCTTGGCGTGCGGCTTTATCAGAGAAATTGAAAAAAAAATTCACAGCAACAGTAGATCTGAACTCCTTGCTTCCACGATCGGACAGATGATGATTATGTGAAAAACGATCTCGATCTGGAGAGGTTTCTTTAGTTTATTTCCTCTGAAAATCGAAGCCCTAACCGGAGAAGAACAACAGCGGTGGCGGCTTTCATTTCGTGAAGAGAGAGAGAGGAAACAACGATTCATTTTTGGAAAGAGGCGGCTGCAAAACTTAGAATAATTTTCTTCTTGAAAGCTTGTTTTCTGATTACGGTCTGCCGATTAGACAAGACTTTTTATAGGAGTACTAATAACGGTCATAATTGGTTTTAATGGCGTACACGTGGACCAATCATGTCTCGGAATTTGAAAATCTGTCAAATCTGGACTTAGAAGAAATTTCAGAGAAAATGAGGTCACATACACGTGTAGGTATATAACTACTCGAGTAGGTCAAGGACTACTCGAGTAAGAAAAGAAATATTACTCGGGTATTTAAATCATGACTACTCGAGCAGGTTGAAGACAACTACTCGAGTCCATATAATCAACTACTCGAGTACTAGGAAGATCTACTCTAGTATACATAAAAGTTTCACGGGAAGGAGTTGAACTACTCGAGTACAAGTTGTACTACTCGAGTAGGCAGAATTGAACTACTCGAGTGGTTAGAAGAACTACTCGAGTACAAGCACTTAGAAATATTCTGCACACGGGAGAAACAGCTACTCGAGTAGTCAGATTGAACTACTCGAGAGGAAAGAAATCTTCTCGAGTATATGAAGGACTTACTCGAGTATTTCTTAACTACTCGACACAGAGAAGAGAGTTACTCGACACAGTGTTGAGAACTGCTCGAGTATACAAAGTACCTACTCGAGTAAATGACTTAGAAAAATTCTAAGAAAGAGGAATCTGGAACAGGAAGAATAAACTACTCGAGTATGAACTACTCGAGACCGAATGAGCTACTCGAGTATATGACTTGGACTACTCGAGTGTTTTACTTAGAAAAACTTGGAAACTGAATTCTGGGCAACTCGAGTAGGAAGAGTGATCTACTCGAGTAGTTATGTAAGCTACTCGAGTATGTCAGTGAACTACTCGAGTGTTATACTTAACTTCACGAGAGGAAGAATTTTCTTACTCGAGTATGCAGAAGTTTTACTCGAGTATATCTCAAGCAATCTACTCGAGTAGTTAAAGACCTACTCGAGAGAAACACTTAGATAAATTTCTGTAAGAAATTTTTCTTCTACTAGAGGGGAATCAGCATCAGGTCTTTTCACAGTCCTATAACTTGAATATGAAGTGTATCCCAATAGAGAGGCTACACATGAGTCAACACTTTGGAACACACAATGAGGGATTACATTGCATGGTCCTGTGTTTGGTGACTCATTGTAGACTGACATTGGTCTACACTTCCCATTGGAGTCCTGCAAACACATAACTCAAACGAAGCATCAAATACAACCTAATTCATCTTAGTTCCAGGGTGACTTCATCAAATCTGGGTTAATGTGGACATAGTTCCCAACACCGGTGAATCGGCGCAACGTCGCGCTCTACTCTAGCGAATGGAACTATTAGTTGAGCCCGAGCTTCTAGCCCACTAGAAGGTGCGGCCTGCCTGACCGCCGCGACCTCTGGTGGAATTGAAGCACCACCAGAGGTCGGGCAGGCTATTTCCGGCAACTTCCCAGTCGCCGCTGGTGCAAGCCGCTGATTTCCATCGGCCTCCGCTGACGCTCCGTGGTCTTTTCCTTGCTCCAGGCAGCGAATCTCTTATCTCTCTCTCTCTCAAGCCGTCCGGCCATCAGCACTTGCGCTTCCATATCCTGCTTCTCTGCGCTTTCCTGCTCCAAGGTGGCCTGCATCTCTACTATTTTCCCCTCCGTGGCCTCCAGCACGGAGTGCAGCCTTGTGCTCTCTTGCTCCAGTGCGTACTGCAACTTTGTGGTCTTTTATTCCAGCGCGGCATGCAGCCTTGTGGTCTCTTGCTCCCGGGTGGTCTGCAACAGTTGTATCCTTTTCTCGGTGGCCTCCTGGGCAACCCACTTTTCTTCGTCCTTAATTCTCAGGGCTTCGGCGTACGCGCTCACAGCCGCCTGCAATGTGTCGACCTCCATCTGGAATTTGGCCCTCTCTTTGTCACGAATACTTGGCAGAGGCAGCGACAGCATAGACAAGAAGGACATCAAGTCGCCCGGTTTCATAGCGGTCTCCGGTTCACCTGCAGAAGATAAAAAGCAGTTAGGTTCAGCCGGATAATTGCAACCTTCTTGCAAGGAAATCGGTTTTATTAGACTGAAGGTTTGGCATTTATCTCCTTCAGAGGGCGCGGTATGGTATCTAAACACTGGCCGCCTGAGTCGTTCGGGGTCTAACTGTTTTATATTTCCTTTCCATAGCCGCTCGACTTCTTTAGCTCGACTTTTCAGTTGAGCTGTGGTCAGGAAAAAGCTGGCCGACGGATTTAATATTGTGTTCGCCCCCTTCTTCCTTGACCGCGACTTGTAGAAGTTAACAATTCTCTTAACTTCTCCATGTTTACCTTGCAGTAGAGGAAGTGTGGTCGCCACCGGATTCCCAGCGATCAGCTTCTTCATCTCCTCCATCTTCTCTCAAAGTTTTCGTTTCTCGACTCCTTCAGAAACCGCGGAGGCCGGCCAGCCAAGCTTCTCCCCAGTGAGTTCGACTTCGGGGCGGTCAACCTCTTCAGAAGCCGCTGGGGTCAACAATAGCGCATCCTGCTGCTACAAAGTCTCCAATCCCTTGAGGATGTCACTAATCATCTCGGTAGCCGCGGATGTCTCCTTCGGCTCGTTCGGTTTAGGATCCGGTTATACGGACTCTCAAATACCTCTTCCTCGTGCGTCTTATGTTGAAGACAATCCGCTCCGGTCTTTATGGAAACATTCTGATTTCCGTCCTGCATCTTCCTCATCTTCCTCTTCATTCTTTGTTCAAGGGTCTCACTCCTTTTATTCTGCCGTTTCAAGGAGCCGACTACTTTTTCTGTCTGCTCGCTCTTTTCAGCCAAAATTCGCGCAGCCTCCAGCGTCTTATCCGGCTCGTTGTCATCCACAATGACTAGGTCGACCTTTTCCTTCAATACGCATGGTTTGCCAGATTCAACGCTTTTCTCCTCCATCTCACCTATTTTTAAGAGCACATCACCATGTTACTTCTGGACCCCTCAACTTAGATTGGGTTAGGCTTAGGGTGAATTTAAGGGGATCAACTAGGTTTGACCCTAGATAGTGGGTGGTAGCCATGTGGGGCCCACTATAGGACCATAGCCAAACTAGTTCAAACTAGCCTAAGTGGGGACCCTAGCCACACCATGACCCCACCACATTGCTCTAACCCTAAAGATAATCTAAGTGGACCCTAGGACATGTCACTAGGTCAACACTTTGATCGCAATTGACCAAAGTCAACCTTGGGCTTGATTTGGTCAAACTCACACTCATAGGCCCAATTGGCCTAAGTAGGGCACCCCCTTGACCCAACCCAAGTTGGGTGATGCCACTAGACCCATTTCCACCAAGTAGGGTCAGCCCACCCACCATGGTTGACCAAGTCAACTCCCCAAGTCAACAAGTCAACAAATTGACCTAAAGGAGTGAAATGAAGACCAAGCAATCTTCCATTGGACCAAGCCCACCAAAATTGGCCCATGGCCAGCCCAAGTGAACAAGACCAGTCCTACCCCTCTAAATCAGGAGAGAGAATACATGCAAGGGGGTAAAATTGGGATTTTGAGGGAAGGAGGAGAGAGAAATGGAAAGGAAGGGAATGGTGGCCACATGGCCACCCCATCAGCTGGTTTTATCTGCCCAAAACCAGGTGGCCGACCTCCCCTCTCCATTTTCAGCAGAAAATCGGGGCTGTGTGCCACTTGGCAGTAGGGGCGGAGCAAACAAAGCTCAACCGAGCTCACATAGGAAATTCCTCCCCATATACTCCACCTCAGTCCAAACAGACCTCACCAACAGCTTCAGGAGATAGAAGGGAGTGGAAATCGAGTGCTGGATCATGGAGAATGGTGGAGAATCAAGCTTTTGGGGTGGAGCTCGCCGGCGCACCACCACCACAGCAAACCGCCGCCTGACCCGCAGCCATGCCCCAATTCAGGTTCGTTTCACCTCGCCTCTACCCGTACTAGCATCTTAGATCGACTAGGAGAGATATCGGGCTCAACTAAGCCCGATGCCATGGGAGAAAAATGAGAGTTTTCCAAGTTTTAGAAACCGCTCGGGTTCGCCGTCGCCGCCGTCTTCCGCCGCCCCATCGCCGGGAAATGATAGCCACCACCACCGTGAAGGTGATGGCAACATTGGCCGGAGGTGGCCCGCCTTAGCTGGCCGGAAACCGCCGGCAAAACTGCTCCAGGTCGGCTCAATCTCAGCCGTTAACCCACTGGAGAAGATGAACCGATTCCGTCGGTTTAGGCTTTAAGATTCGTGCAATCTAATTATATGATTTAATTAAATGTAATGAATAGTGAATTCCTGTCACATAATTACTGCTATATTGCATGGTGTTTTTAGGCCTCTTAGAGGCAGTTCTAGAACTTAGTCTCTCAACGAAAATTGTAGTTGCTGGTCTTATCTTTAATTTGCCTCCTTAAAGGTGTGATTTTGTGTAGTATACAGTCCTGTAGGGCATTTCTCCTAGGACTGGTCCTAGAGTAGGGCAGAAATTCATTTGGATGCCCTGGTCAAACCAATAATCACCATGGCCCCATATTTTGGGTACATGCATGATTATGGCTTATTTAGCCCCTGCCAAAAATTAGGAATTTTTGGAGCAAATTTGCCTATAGTTTTTTCCAAAATATCAAAATATAAATAAGTGAAATATATGGAGATTTATACCTCCCCATGGTCCCAAATTTTGGTGGTAGGTCAATGGGGACATGCTTGGTGCATGATAAAAATTTCAGCACCTTAGGTTCAATGCATGTTGGAGAATCAACTTGCATGTGTTAGTTCATGTTTTGCCTTGGTGTGCAAATATCAAATATTCAAATATGGTGTATTCAGCCCAAATGGTGGCATGCAAAGATCTTGGAATTATTTAAAGTGGTTCATTAGGGTAAATTTCATCCCTCAAATTAATCATGGGATTTTTGGAATCAAAAATCCCATTTATTGGAATTTATTTTAAATATAGCTATTTTGGAAATAAAATTGGAAAATAGGTTTTCCTCAAGCACAAATCCTAAAACTTTGCCAAAGTATAGATAGGGTTACATTTAACTTAGGAAAAATATGATCCCTCTATTTGGAAGAGCTTTTGGATTAAATATCTCAAATTGTCCATTTTACCCTTATTTCATTTAATTCCTGAAATGAAGGATATGCACCTCAGAAAAATTTGGAATTTATTCTACTGCTATAAAATGGTATTATTAGTTTTGTATAAATTTCTCAGAATTAATGGATGTATTATTAGTTGTTAAATTAATACAATGGCATTTTTGGTAAATATGTTACAATGGAATTTTATAGGCCATTACACAATAACAATTGATAAGACTCTGCCAATAGTCATAAATTAGTGTTTTAAATGTTCTGTAATGTTCCTGGAATTTTATATTACATATTGCCTATACTTCATTTGGAAAATGGAATTTATGTGAATTTGGTATTAAATAAGAAATGGGAATAAATAATTAAAGGGAAATTATGAAACTCTGTAGACAACAATATTTTATCATTATACAACTCAGGAAAAATTACCTAGGTCAGTGGATGTTAAATCATACTACTTTATGTGTAAAGTGACCTAGCAATTAATTTAAAAGATTTAATTAAAGGATTATTTTGCCAAGGAAAATTATGAGAATTCATAAGGTAGTTCCCTTAGTCCATACCACCCTAGGATAAATATTTAGGGGCAATATGCCTTAAGGTTTGGAAGATCACATTTTTAGGGTAAAAATAGGACATGATCTGCATATAACATAAATAGGTCTTGCCTTAGGGGTTACCAGGGGATTGATTATCGGCAGAAATAAGAGAGTGCAACATGAATAACCCTGGTGGGTAGAATTGTCTTAGTGAGGGATCAAAAGTGCAAGTCTTAGTCAGCAACTAGAGTGGGGTCGACGGAAGACCGTCGGTTTCCCGGTAACGCCTTAAGTCACTAGGGTTGTACTAGAGCAATAAAGATAGCTGGGGTGAGACATGGGTAGCCATCAACTAAAATAAATATCCTTGCGAAAGGGAACGCTGGGTGTAATCCCAACACAGTTCCTAGTGCCCCTTGAGAGCCCTTCACAGGGAATACCGGGGGCAGTCCTGGGATTAACCTTAAATCTCTAAGTATAATAACCCATAGACAAGAATAGTCTAATAGGTTAGGACATTGTTGTACCTTCTCGCCCGTGTAGGGTTGGAGAGATTCATGATATATGCTCACCCGTTAGGGTTTGAGGGAGTTGGTATAAAGGCACTAATATGCGTTCTCACCCGTTAGGGTTTGAGGGAGTTGGTATAAAGGCACTAATGTGCGTTCTCACCCGTTTAGGGTTTGAGGGAGTTGGTATAAAGGCACTAATGTGCGTTCTCACCCGTTTAGGGTTTGAGGGAGTTGGTATGAAGGCACTAATGTGCGTTCTCACTCGGGTTTGGGTTTGAGGGATTTAGGACGGGTTTGGTCCTGCGACCGGGAGGCTCGGAATGAAATACTTGCATGTGCATAAATATCGTGGCGGGGCATGCGGTACTGGCCGTTCGTCACACCAATGGCAGTACGGTGCACCAGGCGGTTGTGAGAGTTAGAGGGGCCAGTGGGTTGTTTTACACTGCGGTCTGGAGGACGATCCCCGATAACGCACATCCGACCCAACAAGACTGACGGGTTTGTCAGCAAAGTACGTACGCGAGACTCTAGAGTGCACCTTGGACGTGTACAGAGGCATATAAGAGGGGTCTAAGGCTTGGTAGTGTGCATACCGGTCTAGAAGCGGAGACGCCCGCTCCGCTGCTGCCGTAGCCACAGCGGTGGTACCCGAGAGTGATGCTAGCTCTCAAAAAGTGGGAACTAAAGGTCTATGATCACAGAGTCATTGTGTGTGAGTTGCACTTGCCTGTGCATAAAATTGCATCATAATATTCATTCATATTAGGTCATACGCTTCATAGATCCTTATCATATAAATTAGTATGGGCTCTTTTATATGATAAGTTAAATTTCCTGGAAACCCTAACTTATATATTTGTATGGGCATTTATATAAGTTAGGGTACGTTTGTGATGATAGTATAGTGGTAGATTAGTTATTTACTTACTTTTACTGCTGCCTTTACTTTCCTTTACTGCATTGCTCTTACTTATTACTTGTACCATAGTTAAAACTGCTAGACTAGAACAACATCTACTTATTACAACTCTAGTTAGATTATGTCACCTGCTTCCACTTTGCTACCCCTTTGTTGTCCTCCGCTTCGTCCTCCCGCTCGGTGCCTAGGAGCTGCGGGGCGAGGTGCGGAGGAAACGACTTAGTCTTTTTGACTAATGGTCGGTGACCAACTATTTTTAGGAGCCCATGGAGATGGAGCACCAGCACGTCGAGGAGGCAGGACATGAGGAGCAGATACCGCTTCAGCAGGCGACTACCACTACTGTGCGTCCTCAGGTGGGACGAAATCTGATGTTCTACTACAGCTTCCGCATTTATTTATTTTGAGAGAGAGTGATTTTGATGTATTGGGCATAAGCCCTTTTTTACTCTTTCTTGTACTCTTCTGTGGACTATATTGATGTATCTTTCATTTCATTTATGGTTGTACTATGTGGCTTGTGGACTGATGGATTCATATACTGTTTTGCTTCTTTCATCTCATATTGGCCTACAGGTTAAATGATCGTACTAGCCGGCAGGATCGGCGTGTTGCGGTGTCGGCTAACCCGTGAGTTAGTGCCACCGTAAGACAGCGATTCTGGGCATAAGATCAGGTAGCCCTCCTTGGTAAGGGGGAGGGGGGTCTTACAAACTGGTATCACCCAAGGAGGGCTACCAGATCTTATGCCCAGAATCGCCGTCTTACGGTGGCACTAACTCACGGGTTAGCCGACACCGCAACACGCCGATCCTGCCGGCTAGTACGATCATTTAACCTGTAGGCCAATATGAGAAGAAAGAGGCAAAACAGTATATGAATCCATCAGTCCACAAGCCACATAGTACAATCATAAATGAAATGAAAGATACATCAATATAGTTCACAGAAGAGTACAAGAAAGAGTAAAAAAGGGCTTATGCCCAGTACATCAAAATCACTCTCTCTCAAAATAAATAAATGCGGAAGCTGTAGTAGAACATCAGATCTCGTCCCACCTGAGGACGCACAGTAGTGGTAGTCTCCTGCTGAAGCAGTATCTGCTCCTCATGTCCTGCCTCCTCGACGTGCTGGTGCTCCATCTCCATGGGCTCCTAAAAATAGTTGTTCACCGACCATTAGTCAAAAAGACTAAGTCGTTTCCTCCAGCTCGCACCATCAGCTAGTCAGCCTCCAGCTTCTTCGCCATCTCAATGATCTGCCTAGATGTGCCATGAGAAATGAACAGCAAGACCTGTCTCAAATCGTCCCTGAGGCCCCGGTAGAACCTCTTGGCATACCTCCTATCATCGATATCCTAAATCCCTGCGAACCTGTCCAAGTGAGAGAACTCTCTCTGATACTCTATCACCGATCTAGTCCCCTGCCTGAGGTTCAAAAACCTCTCCTCCAAGGCCTCTCTGTCCGTAGCAGAGACGAAGTGCTCCAGAACACATCGCCAAACTCCTCCTATGATATCTCTGACAGCTCAAAGTCCGCATATGTGGACTCCCAGACTGATTTCCACTATCTCCTCGCATGAGCCTCTAGCACAGAGGTGGCTAGAGGTACTGCCTCGCCGACTGGGCAGCTGATGCCTGCTAAGATCTCGTGTATGGCCTCCAGCCATTCTTCCGTCTTTACCGCATCCTCTGTCCCACGGTACGTCGGTGGGGACAGGCTCTTGAATGCACTCAGCCAGCTCGACCACGGGTTTTGCTGTGGGGCCGGAACTTGCTGGGATCTGAAGGCATCCAGAATCGCCGTCAAGGTCTACCCCATCTCCGTGTGTAGGAATGGAGTGGCAGCTGGAGGGGGAGGAGCCACATTTTGCGGCGCGGCGACCTGTGGAGGTTGCATAAAGGTAAGGTTAAAACAGAACTGGCCTAACTCATTGTACTTTGTGGACCATTTATGTGACTTTTGCACATGGGCACACCACTGCTTCCGCTGCATAGTTTGTCCGCAAACTAATGCTCGGGCGGGGGTGGTCCCATGTTGTGGACTTCTTTCTTATATGATCGTTGTTCAAGTGATACCAGTTTGTAAGACCCCCCTCCCCCTTACCAAGGAGGGATATCGGATCTTATGCCCAGAATCGCCGTCTTATGGTGGCACTAACTCACGGGTTAGCCGACAACGCAACACGTCGATCCTGTCGGCTAGTACGATCATTTAACCTGTAGGCCAATATGAGAAGAAAGAAGCAAAACAGTATATGAATACATCAGTCCACAAGCCATATAGTACAATCATAAATGAAATGAATGATACATCAATATAGTCCACAAAAGAGTACAAGAAAGAGTAAAAAAGGGCTTATGCCCAGTGTGGGAGCGAGGCAATCCGTGTACAAAGTCCATAGCAATGTCCTCGAACTTCCATTCTGGAACTGGCAGTGGCTGTAGTAAACCTCCCGGGCTCTTGCATTCTGCCTTCATACGCTGGCAGGTCTCGCAATGGGTCACAAAATCCGTGATCTCCCTCTTAATCCCGGGCCAATACATAGACCTCAGCAAATTTGCCCACATCTTGGTGATGCCGGGGTGCACTGAATATCTCGAGCAATGTGCCTCTCTGAGTATGTCATCCCAGATACTGCCCCCTGCTGGTATGTAGATGCGCCCACGGAACCGAAGAAGATCATCCTGTAGCGTGTAGTCCTCGACCTTGCCCCTCTCTAGGGCACTGAAAATCGGCTGTAACGCAGCATCCAGCCTCTGATGTGCTCGGATGCGCTCCTGTATATCATCGCCACTGATCACTGAGCTCAAATACTCTCTATATACTACTGGCTCGGTCTCGGACACCATGTTAATGTTGGAGTTACCATGGTGATCTGGAAGTGATCAAACATGTAATCTCACTGCCAACGCGATATGAGCCTGCAGGGTCGCACATAAGAGATGTGGAGAAGTTGGATGATTGACTGTGTTGGTAAAGGTTACCAATCACCGACCTGAATGCGGTTATGGGCAAAGTGTTGCCTTAAAGGATCGTTGGATTGGGTAAATGTTGCCTTGAAGGACTGGTAAGAATAGTCGACCGAAGGTCCACGAGAATCGTCAAGGATTGGTACTCTGATTCTCGCCGATCGACGAGAATCGTCGAGAATTGGTACTCTGATTCTCGACGATCGACGAGAATCATCGACCGCAGGTCGACGGTCGACGAGTATGGTCCACCCCGCGTTCGGCAAGAATCGTCGAGTATTGTACTCTGATTCTCGCCGATCCTAAGTGATACTCGCCGACTGATTCTCGTCGAACCTGCTAGGTGATTCTCGCCGATCGTCGCCGATTCTCGCCGATTGATACTCACCGATTCTGAAACCCTAAATTTCTGGGTGGTCTGCGGATAACGATGTTCCTAAGTCTATTTATACCTTTGGTATAAAAGGACATTTAGGGTTTTTGGGAAAGAGTATATATGTGCGTGCTGATTGAATCGAAGACGACGGAAGTGTTCCGCCGTTCGCTCGTTCTGCCGATCCTGAATCCCGCCGCCGACGGAAGTGTTCCTCCACCGCCGCGCTCGCTCCGTCGACTTCCTCCTCTCCGGCGATCGTCGCTGGTGTTGCTATCCCTGGCGCGGACCTAGCAGTCCGTGGGAAAGCAAGGTGCGGTCTTTCTCCTTCCCGATTTTCGTGCGACGGAAAGATCGGTGTTCTCCCGCTCGTGTGGATTTCTGCAGAGACGTGGATATCATTCCACGTAGAACTCGCCACCAGCAAGAAGACGAAGCTTGGAGCATCTCCGTTGAGTTGTGACTCAACGCCACTGAGGTAATTCTTGCCTAATTGTATGTTAACTTCTTGATTCAACTACCATGGCCCGATCCCATCCCTTTTGGGTTTTCTTGATGTTTTATTCTTCCTCTGCATGCACAAGCGTTGTGCCATACTCATAGAGAAACCCAACAGTGGTATCAGAGCCAGGTTCGGTCATGATTGTTGTATTGGAAGTTTTGTTATTCCAGTGCGTGTAAACCTAGGGATTTAAAAGTGTTCTAAATGTCTAGATTTAGTCTTGGTACCCCGCCAAGAACTTCTGGAATTTCGTGGAAATTTCTAATTGTTAGAAATTGTAGTCTCCTTAGCAGTAACCATCCCTCGAGTTTGTTTTGGATTTTGAATCCAACATAGAGAGATGAGCTTGTCTACTACTTTAAGTTGAGTTGTCTTTGCCTTTGTCCAATGCATGTAAATATGAGGATTTGGAAGTTTCCGGATGTTCAGATTTATCCCTTCCTTCCATCAAATGTTGATGGTGTCAGGTTGTGCACATAAGGGATGCATGTGGTTTTAGAAAATTTTTTTTTTTCCTTGGATGTGCACATTGATCAAATGTTGATCATGGTTAACTGTTAACCTATAATCAAAATCCCTTCATCAAATATTAAGTGTTTGGATGCCTTCCGATGGATGACACTCTTCCTGCCTCGATCGATGAAGTGTGGGCTTGCCAAAGCAAGGTGCATTAATCTATCTTGGTAAGGGTGCGAGCGGATAATTGTGATATGCCACTGTCGACATCGGGTCCATCTTAACTAGGTGACCTCAAAGGTTGAGTGCCTAGAGGCATAGGGTTGGCATGCATCATATGATGGATGAGAGTAAGGAGTTATTCACCAACCCTACAAGAATTGCATGAGGATGCAATTGGCAAGCGTTGCCTACCTAAATAACCGCATCGTGAGAGGAAAGCCAAAGCCGACCCATTGTGTTGGTGAAATACGGATCTTGTCCACTAAGAGAGTAGCTCGCATGAACTCTCCGAATTGTTAGTGAGGGCTATCATTTCGAATAAAATAGTGGGAGTGTTTTAATTGAAGTCCAAATTAAAATAAATTGTATTTGAAATTTTGGTACTGATTTTATTCTGCATAAATTCTTGTAGAATTCCATGGCAAGTGTTTCACACTCCACGTTGTCTCTGAGAGCCATCCTTGAGAAGGATACGCTCAGTGGGACTAATTACATGGACTGGTACAGGAACCTTAGAATTGTTCTCAGGCAAGAGCGAAAGCTCTATGTCTTGGAAGAAGAAGCCCCCGAGGTGCCGACCGGGAACTCTTCCCGTGCTGGGAAGGATACTTATAAGTGTTGGAGTTACCATGGTGATCTGGAAGTGATCAAACATGTAATCTCACTGCCAACGCGATATGAGCCTGCAGGGTCGCACATAAAAGATGTGGAGAAGTTGGATGATTGACTGTGTTGGTAATGGTTACCAATCACCGACCTGAATGGGGTTATGGGCAAAGTGTTGCCTTAAAAGATCGTTGGGTTGGGCAAATGTTTCCTTGAAGGACTGGTAAAAATATTCGACCGAAGGTCGACGTGAATCGTCAAGGATTGGTACTCTGATTCTCGCCGATCGACGAGAATCGTCGAGAATTGGTACTCTGATTCTCGACGATCGACGAGAATCATCGACCGCAGGTCGACGGTCGACGGGTATGGTCCACCCCGCGTTCGGCGAGAATCGTCGAGTATTGTAATCTGATTCTCGCCGATCCTAGGTGATACTCGCCGACTGATTCTGGCCGAACCTTCTAGGTGATTCTCGTCGATCGTCGCCGATTCTCGCCGATTGATACTCACTGATTGTGGAACCCTAAATTTCTGGGTGGTCTGCGGATAACGATGTTCCTAAGTCTATTTATGCCTTTGGTATAAAAGGACATTTAGGGTTTTCGGGAAAGAGTAGATCTGTGCGTGCTGATCGAATCGAAGCCGATGGAAGTGTTCCGCCGTTCGCTCGTTCTGCCGATCCCGAATCCCGCCGCCGACGGAAGTGTTCCGCCGCCGCCGCGCTCGCTCCGTCGACTTCCTCCTCTCCGGCGATCGTCGCTGGTGTTGCTATACCTGGCGCGAACCTAGCAGTCCGTGGGAAAGCAAGGTGCGGTCTTTCTCCTTCACGATTTTCATGCAACGGAAAGATCGGTGTTCTCCCGCTCGTGTGGATTTCTGCAGAGACGTGGATATCATTCCACGTAGAACTCGCCACCAGCAAGAAGATGAAGCTTGGAGCATCTCCGTTGAGTTGTGACTCAACGCCACTGAGGTAATTCTTGCCTAATTGTAAGTTAACTTCTTGATTCAACTACCATGGCCCGATCCCATCTCTTTTGGGTTTTCTTGATGTTTTATTCTTCCGCTGCATGCACAAGCGTTGTGCCATCCTCATAGAGAAACCCAACAGTGGTATCAGAGCCAGGTTCGGCCATGATTGTTGTATTGGAAGTTTTGTTATTCCAATGCGTGTAAACCTAGGGATTTAGAAGTGTTCTAAATGTCTAGATTTAGTCTTGGTACCCCGCCAAGAACTTCTAGAATTTCGTAGAAATTTCTAATTGTTAGAAATTGTAGTCTCCTTAGCAGTAACCATCCCTCGAGTTTGTTTCGGATTTTGAATCCAACATAGAGAGATGAGCTTGTCTACTGCTTTAAGTTGAGTTGTCTTTGCCTTTGTCCAATGCATGTAAATCTGAGGATTTGGAAGTTTCCGGATGTTCAGATTTATCCCTTCCTTCCATCAAATGTTGATGGTGTCAGGTTGTGCACATAAGGGATGCATGTGGTTTTAGAAAAATTTTGTTTTTCCTTGGATGTGCACATTGATCAAATGTTGATCATGGTTAACTGTTAACATATAATCAAAATCCCTTCATCAAATATTAAGTGTTCGGATGCCTTCCGATGCATGACACTCTTCCTGCCTCGATCGATGAAGTGTGGGCTTGCCAAAGCAAGGTGCATTAATCTATCTTGGTAAGGGTGCGAGCGGATAATTGTGATATCCCACTGTCGACATCGGGTCCAGCTTAACTAGGTGACCTCAAAGGTTGAGTGCCTAGAGGCATAGGGTTGGCATGCACCATATGATGGATGCGAGTAAGGAGTTATTCACCAACCATACAAGAAATGCATGAGGATGCAATTGGCAAGCGTTGCCTACCTAAATAACCGCATCGTGAGAGGAAAGCCAAAGCTGACTCTTTGTGTTGGTGAAATACGGATCTTGTCCACTAAGAGAGTAGCACGCATGAACTCTCCGAATTGTTAGTGTAAGACCCCCCTTTTTTCTTTTTAAAACACCGGGGTCTTAGGCCCAGAACCGTCGCTTTGCGGTGACACCTTCGCACCCGGGAAGGTCATCACTACAAAACGCCGATCCTGCCGGCCAAATCGATCGCAACTGTAGCAAAATAGTAAAGCAAGTCCACAGAAATCACATATATATGTAAATATTCTCCACGAAGGGAGTGTCCACAGATACACAGAAATATAAGATCTTGGGCTCATGCCCAGTACATCATGTCCTCACTACAAATCTCTCAACGCGGAAGCAAACTAATATAACTACTAGTAGCGATCAGGACTCACAGTCCTTGCCGTCTGAACTCCGGAACTAGACTGCCCGATCTCCAAGTGTGCCGACCTCTGGGGCTGCTCCTCCATGCTGGGCTCCACGGTCCCCTAAAAAGATGTGGTTTGAAAACCGTTAGTCTAAAAGACTAAGTCCTATCATCCTCTGCCCCTTCCCCCATGGCCCCTAGCACCGAGCGGAGAGGAAGAAAGGGGAGGACTTGAAGGTGGAGAGTAAACAATAATCAGATGGCAGCGGACCTATACTAGCAATTTTTATAGTACATGTGGCAGTAAAGCATAGTATGAAAAATAACCTTAACTTATACGGAATGTATAAGCAAGGGATCTTTTGCAGGGCTCCCATCGTATAAAAAGTCCCATACCAATTTATACATTGGGGTGTCGGTTAATAACAGCATTATATATATATAGAATTTAACCTTAAATTTATAAACTTGCCCACACAAGCTTATAGACTAATGGTCGTTTTGCAGGTCCTAATGTATAAGCGTCTCATTCCACTTATACTTTAGGTGTTAGGGTTAAATGAATCGATTATGCTATGACATGCAAGTGGGTATGATGGAACAGGCAAGTGCAACACACACACACGACTCTGTGCACACAGACCTTTAGTTCCCCCTTTCTGGAGCCATAACCTCCCAGGGTACCTCCGTAGTGGCAGACGGAAGCGGTGGGTTGGGCCTAGCCCACCTCTAAACCAGTAAAGCACTACCGGTCAGACCTATAGTACGCCTCAACGCTTGGTGCACGAAGCGGACTCCTGCGTACTCTTGCCGGCTGGCGCACCGGACTTCTGTTGCCGAAGTGCTAACCACACTTGCCGAGTCAGCGTATTGGCGTCGGTGCATCGACCCTCCAATACCGAAGACCCACCACCTTAAATTTCCTTTCCTTTTATGCACATGCAAATTTAACGTATCCAAAAACCGAGCCGAAGCTCCTCGGACCAAAATGTCCGTCTCAATCAATCGAGCCGAAGCTCCCCGGACCCAAACGTCCGTCTCTTAACCATCCAAGCCGAAGCTTCCAACTATCTTCCAGTGTTATTTGTGTTCGTGAAATGTGCAACCCTAATTACTAAGTTACTCTTTTCAGCTTGTTAATACAGTTTACGTTAACCCAGGACTGCCCCCGGTATTCCCTGTGAAGGGCTCTCAAGGGGCACTAGGAACTATGTTGGGATTACGCGCAGCGTTCCCTTTCGCAAGGTGCTTATTATTATTATTGGTTGATTCCCTTACCCATTACCTTCTCATGTTACAATAGGCTAATCCTAGGGTGATTTGACTCTACCTCACCTTGGGGAAGACGATCTTTCGTCGATCCCGGGCACCGCCTAACTCTAGCCAATCCATCCCTCTACTCCTCCTACTACCAATAATGAACTTATTTTTATCCATCCAAACCAGCCTACCACTAATCCCAAGACATGCATCCAATTATACTCCAACATGATTTCTGCAGTTTTTACAATATGCAGACCACTTAAGCTATATGACTCGTAAAATGGGAGGTACATCAAATAATCATCCAGTACCCCTATGATAATTATTAGAGGGCTCTAATGATATTTTAAGCATAAATCCAGAAATTCATAATTTGTCTAATTTGTTTGATAATTTATTTTTTTATTCTAGTATCCAAAAGCCCAAGTTTTGAACATGAAGTACCAATTTCAGACAAGATAATAATCCACTAAATTTATGTTAATTGCAAAATGAATAATCAACCCTAAAGCCTAAGTCTTCCAATTTTTCAGCAAGGTTTAGGCCCTTAATTTTAATTTCAAATATATCTCATAATAGGTCATTTTAAAAGATTTTACAGCAATAATACCTCCAAAAATTCAGATAAAATTCAAGGATGGTTATAATGACATATAAATACTCTAGAGCAAGTTTCATAATTTATCATTTAATAATAAGGCTACACTTGATTTTCTCACGAAATTCCAAGTTTAAGGATTAATGAACAAAGTATTCTAATTATCCATCCCAAAATTCCAAATAAATTCCCTCTTGATAATGATGAACTAGTAACACTATGTATCAAATTTCATAATTGTTAAACAAGTATTGAGCTCTGTAGGAATTATTTAGCATGTAACTAAAATAATGCACTTGTGAAGGAGATGCCATAATTATGAATCCAAAACTTCTATTAAAATTCATATATGATCATTATGCTCTATAACTACCTCTGCCAAATTTTCATGACCTTTTAATTGGCAGTGATATCTCAATAGTCAAATTATTAATTAGGGCAATCCTATTGGTTACAAATGAAGTGCTACAAATATTGATCAAAATTCCCAAATAAATTATCAGAGCTCATTATATCCTTATTCCCACACTACCCAAATTTTATTATATTTCAAGGAGTTTAGCTAACCTAAACTAGTACTAGAATTTTTATGACCTAAGCTAGGGTTAGGGTTTTGTAGGCCCTACCCTTTTCAAAATTCTCTAAGATTTTTACCAGAGGGTTTTATATACCCTAGGACCATGCATACAAAATTTGAAGTTCATCCAAGGTGTTTAGGACTCATGCCCTTCACAAGGCACAAAGGTCCTTCCTTAGGGTTTGGCCGAGGAACTTAGGGCAAATCAATTCCACTCTACCCCACATACCATGGAGAGGTGATAAATACCATGCCAAGTCAGTGGTCTAAATTTCATCCTCTGTTGAGGTGATTTGGCCACTCAAAACACCAAAGTGCACTTTTTGACCAAAATACCCTTTTAGGGCAAGGCTAGGATTTGCATGATTATAGTCCAATACACATCCAATTGTGATCAAATTTTAACCAGAGCACTATAATGACCCCAAGCACCACTGACCAAAATTTGGGTGAGTTTGGAGGTCATTTGGCCCTTAAATTAATTTACCCTAGATAAATTAAATAATTTACAAAACTATAGAAAAATTGTCCCCAAAAATTTCCATGTTTGGGCAACACCTAGCTATGGTCTAGTGTGACTCCCTGCCAAAATTGCAACTCATTTGGACCACAGATGAGAGGTGAGCACTCAATTTAATTCTGCCTAGCCCTATGTGTAGGCCCCACCAAAATGGGTGCCCTGGTCAAAAAAGGCACCCCAATTGGTCCAAACCAATTTTGTATTAAAGTAGACTCACTGGGCTACACTTTTCATGTTGATGACTTTTTATGAAACAGTCTCTATTTATTTATAAAAAATAGAAACATTAAATATAAAAGGGTGTGACAGAATGAATAAAATGCATATTAGAAACTATAGTTTCATTCATCAGGCTTTGCACGAATCTTGGCGCGGGATTAACGGGATCCGGTCATCCTCAAGCTCCAGCCGACGGCTGCGATTCGTCCCTCCTGGAGCAATTTCAAAACGCCACCGCCGGCGATCCGGCCACCTCCCCGGCCGGCCACCGCCACCACCACCTCCGTTGAGGTGGTGGCCGTCGCCAGGCGGCGGCTTGGCCGCCGGAAGCCCCTTTTCCGGCGATCCCGAGAGGTGATTTTCCATGGAAAAACCATGAAAATTCGAGATTGATTCAGGCTCAATTGAGCCCGAACCTTGAACCTATTGATTGCTAAGAACTATCCATGAGAGAAGGAGTGGATGAGGACCTTTCTGGTGGCCTGAATCCTTGTCGATCGCCGGAATGCCATTTTTGTGGTGGTGGTGGTCGGATTTCTACAACAACACAGTGAACAGCTCTGGCTCCTTCGGGTAAGGGGTGGGATTGATTCCTTGGAGTCTAGTGAAGCTTTTAAAATGAAGAGAAGGGGTGTTAGGTGGCTGGAAATGCATTTGCCATTATTGGCTCTTGGTCAAGCTTGGCGGGCATGGTAGGTAGGGGGGAAATACTGGCTTCAGCCAGTCAATGGGTAGCTGGTTGCACTCCTCTGGTCTTAGGGAATTGAATGGGAGGTTGGGGAAGGTTGGGGAAGGGGAAAGATGAGCTCAAGTCTTCCTCCATTCCTTCTCTTCTCTTTCTCTCTCTTCCCTTTGAAGCACTTTCTCTCTCCCATTCACCAATCTGAATTTTTGACTCCTACCTAACCCTAAGGCAGCCCACATGTTTATTTCACCCATCCAAGCAAGGTTAGCCCAAGAGAATTGGGCATGAGCTTGAGTTAGCCCATTTGGGCTAGCTTGACCCAAACTTAGGCTAGGGTTGAACTTGGCCAATTTGGTCTTTGAGCTTGCCCCTAATGGGTCCTTGGTGACCCATTGGTCTCCCCTAAGGCCTAGGTAGGGTTGTCTTGGCCCCTTAGAGGTCACTTGACCGTTAGATAGGGCACTTGACCATTTTAGGGCTAGAGTTGACTTTGGTCAACTTAGCCTTTTTGATTGGTCCCAATGAGTCCTTGGTGACCCATTGGCCTCTCATTAGGGTTATGAGGGTATGAGTGGGGTCCGCTTGGCTAAGGTAACTTCAATTGGCCCTTGTGTATGTCAGTTTGACCCAATGTAGGTTAGGTTGACCCATTTAGGGTTAGAGTTGACTTTGGTCAACTTAGCCTCTTGGGTGGACCCCAATGGGTCCTAGGTGACCCATTAACCTCAATCTAGGGTTAGGTGGGCTTGGGTGGGGTCCACTTGGCTTGGGGATGGTCCATTGACCCTAAGTAGGTCAGTTTGACCCATTTAGGGTTAGAGTTGACTTTGGTCAACTTAACCTTTTTGACTGTCCTTCATAGGTCCTTAGTGACCCATTGATCCCACATTGGGTCTAGGGAGTCCCTGATAGGGTTAGTTGGGCTTTACTAGGGCACATTGCCCTTAGTTATGACACCTTGCCCAATTTAGGCTTATGGTGGTCCTAGGTCAAATTGGTCACCTGTGGTTGACTCCAATGGACCCTTAAGGCTCTAGTGGACCCTCTAATGGGTTAGTGATGTTGTGGTGGGGTCATGGAGTCATGGTGAAGCCCTAGGTCAAACCCTAGATTTGGTGATGTGGTTGTGCCATAGGCAGACCATGGTGATCTTCATCTTGGTCTTCTATCTCTTGGCCCATTTCTGGCTTCCTAGGGTTTTGTCATGACCTAGTCATGACCAAAACCACTATTAGGGGTCTAGTTGGAAATGGGATGTTACAAATCCCAATAAACAAAACAAAGATTTCGTCCCCGAAATCAAGGTTAAGCCTACGGGAATTTCTACCGAATAAGAGAAACTTGTAACATCCCATCACGACGCCATGTTTACTAAATTAGGTTTAAAGGGAAACCTAAATCTATGACCAAGTCGCCCAATTGGCAAACCAAGATCCCAATAAATAAAAGATTAGCCTCTACTCTTCCTCGATCAGCCTTACTAGTTTAAAGCAGGAAAATAAATTAAACATTTTGAGGGGTTGTGAGGTATACCTGACTGAACAGCTCTGGATACTTTTGACGCATTAGGTCTTGCGGTTCCCAGGTATGCTCTTCCTGGCCGTGGTTCCTCCACAAGACCTTGACTAAGGGTATCTTCTTGCGGCGCAAGATCCGTACTCCTTTATCGTCGATCCGTACCGGCTCTAAGCGGACTGACCGGTCTAAGGCTACCGGTCCATCTGTGGTCGAAATGTGTTGCTCCGGGCGTAATAGAGCCCTCCTGAGCGAGGAAATATGGAACACATCATGCAAGGCTTCCAGCTCTGGTGGTAACTCCAGCCTGTAAGCTAGGGGTCCGATCCGCTCCAGGATCTTGTAAGGGCCCATATACCTAGGGTTGAGCTTCTTCTTCCGACCACGCACTCGTGAAACTCCATGCATAGGCCGGATCTTCAGAAACACTTGGTCCCCCACCTGAAACTCTACCTGACGATGCCGGGCGTCATAGTACTTAGCCTGTCTGTTCTGCGTCTCTAGCATCCTGTCTCTGATCAGCCTTACCTGAGCCTCGGTGTCTTCAACAAAATCTGATCCCAACAACTTCGGATCCTCGTCCTGAATCCAAGAAAGCGGGGTCCTGCATTTCCTTCCATACAAGGCTTCGTAAGGCGCCATCCTGATGCTTGACTGGTAGTTGTTGTTATAGGAGAATTCGACCAGGGGTAAGAGCTTCTCCCACGGTTCCCCGCGGTCCAAAATGCACAGCCTCAAAAGATCTTCCAGCGTCCGATTGGTGCGCTCCGTCTGCCCATCCGTCTGGGGATGGAATGCGGTGCCGAAGGTCAATCGCGTGCCTAAGTAAGCCTGCACGGATCTCCACTCCCTGGAAGTGAATCGGCCATCCCGATCTGACACGATCGTCTTGGGCACCCCGTGATATCGAATGAACTGCTCCACAAAACTCCGCACTAATACTGCCACAGAGTCGTCCTTCCTAATCGGAATGAATCTGGCCACCTTCGTCAGCCGATCGACGATGACCCAAATCGAGTCGTTTCCCGTCCGTGATCGGGGAAGTCCATGGATAAAGTCCATCACGATGTCTTCAAACTTCCACACCGGTACCGGGAGTGGTTGCAACAATCCTGCTGGGTTTTTGCACTCCGCCTTCACTAGCTGGCACGCTTCGCAGTGGGTCACAAACTGAGTGATATCCTTTTTCATTCCTGTCCAGTACATAGTCTTCTTTAAATCCGCAGTCATCTTCGTGATGCCCGGGTGCACCGAGTATCTGCTGTGGTGGGCTTCCGCCATGATATCCTCCTGGACCTGGCCTCCTCCCGGTATATAAGTTCGACCTCTGAAGCATACCACGCCGTCCCTCATCGTGTAATCTCCTGCTGTACCGTTCTCCAAGGCCCAGAATATCGGCTCCAAATTGACATCTCTCCTCTGTCCCTCTCTGACTCTGTCCCGGATATCGTCTGTAGTACTCACCGCTACTAAATACTCCGTGTAAAGCTCGGGGTCCTCGGATGACACCAGTGTGATGTGCATATCTTCCAACCTCCTCACCAGCTCCATAGACATAACCTGGGGCCCAGCTTCGGAAGTGGCAGCTCTCCGACTCAACGTGTCAGCCACCACATTTGCCTTCCCTGGATGGTAGTGCATCTCATACTGGTAATCCGCTAAGAACTCCACCCAGCGCCTCTGCCTGATGTTCAGTTCCTTCTGCGTGTCCACGTATTTCAGGTTCTTGGGGTCGGAGTAGATGTCGCAGTGGACTCCGCAAAGATAGTGGCGCCAGACCTTCAAAGCAAAAATGACCGCCCCCATCTCAAGGTCGTGCACCGGGTAGTTCTGTTCGTGCTTCTTCAACTGGCGAGATGAATATGCAATCACATGGCCCTTCTGCATCAGTACAGCTCCCATACCCTGGTAGGAAGCGTCAGTATAGACCTGAAATCCTTCTCTCCCCGAGGGGAGAGCAAGTATAGGAGCCGAGGTGAGTCGATCCTTCAGCTCCTGGAAAGCCGCCTGGCACAGTGGGGTCCACACGAAAGGTACCTCCTTCTTCGTCAAAGATGTGAGTGGGAGGGCGATTCGAGAGAATCCCTCCACGAACTTCCGGTAATAACCGGCAAGTCCTAGGAAACTTCGCACGTCGGTGGCTGCCTTCAACGGTGGCCAATCCCGAACTGCCTGAATCTTTGTCGGATCCACCGCCAACCCGGCTCCACTGATAATATGGCCTAAGAAGCCCACCTCCTTCAACCAGAACTGACATTTGCTGAACTTCGTATATAGATGATTCTCCCGCAGTCTCTGTAGGGTCAGTGTCAGATGGGGAGTGTGCTCCTCCTCCGTCGTCGAATAGATGAGGATGTCATCGATAAACACAATGACAAACACATCTAGATACTCCTTGAAAACCTGGTTCATGAGGGTCATAAATGCCGATGGTGCATTCGTGAGCCCGAAGGGCATCACCGTAAACTCAAATAATCCATATCTGCTACTAAAAGTAGTCTTATGAATATCTTCCTCTCGAATCCGAAGCTGGTTGTAGCCTGACTTCAAATCTAATTTTGAGAAGAAATGCTCTCCTTCCAGTTGGTCGAACAACACGTCAATCCGTGGCAGTGGGTATGTATTCCGGATCGTCAATCTGTTTAGTGCTCGGTAATCAATACACAAGCGGAGACTTCTGTCCTTCTTCTTGACAAATAGCACTAGGGCTCCCCACAGCGAAGAGCTTGGCCGGACAAACCCCGCCTCTACTAGTTCCTGCAACTGACTTCGGAACTCTGCCAACTCCTTCGGGGCCATCCGGTAAGGGGCCCTAGATGCCGGCTTGGCCCCCGGCACCAGTTGTATCTGGAAGTCCTGCTCCCTGTGCGGGGGCAATACGGGTAATTTTTCTGGAAAGACGTCCGCAAAATCCCGCACCACCGGATATTCGATATAGAGTTCGTGGCCTTCGCCATTTCAAACAGCACCTCGTAGACCTCCTCCCCCTGTAAATAGGCCTTAATGACCTGTACTGAAGATAAGGGTATACGTGAGGCAGGTCTTATACCTTCGATGATGATGATAGAGTCCCCGTGCCTCACGACGATCCACTTCGCTTGACAATCAATCTGGGCATGATTCCACTGCAACCAAGTCATGCCCAGGATCAGCTCGAAGACTGGCATCTTTAGGACCGTTGCCGATACTTCGAATGTCTTTCCTCCAATCTCCTCCTCCATGCTGTAGTGGGCAGGGGTGAGTATCTTCGATCCATCGGGTAGACGCACCCTCCTCATCCGGCCTGTGAACGGTTCCACTCCTTCCAACCCTTCCAGAAAGGCTTCTGACACAAACGAGTGCGAGGCACCCGTGTCGAACAGAGTATAAGCGGGCTTGCCGCTGATGAAGACTATACTTGGGACGGTTAATTGTCTTAGTATTTTCTAACGAGTTTTCTTTCCTATTCATTCTACTAGTGCAGTTCTATTTATTGGGCAACTGAGGAAGGGAATTCAATTTAAAAAATTTAAACATCTTGGCTTACCTGTGATGACCTGCTCTGGGTTCCGAGGCTGTGCCAGGTCCAAAGAATATACCTGCTCCCTTTCCTGTCTTCGGTCTCCTCCCTGCTAACCACGTCCTCGGCCGCATCCTTGGCCTCCGAAATGCTGGGCAGGTGGGCCACCCTATGGTGCTGGAGGTGGTGCCCCCCTCATGGGGCAGTTTCTTCGGAGGTGTCCCACCTAATGACAATGAAAGCACTTCGGCGGTGGATATACCATACCCCCGGGTCTCGGCATCTCCTGTATCCGAAGAGGTTGAGGGGCCAAAACCACCTGCTCTCTCGGCTCCTGCCTCACCTCCTGACGAGGCTGCTCCTGTGTCCTTCTCCCATCTGGTATGGTGCCTCGCCGCTGATCATTTCGGGCCCTCCGGCCCTGATCCTCCGATTGCCGCTTCCGGCCCCGAGTGGTGTGCCAATCGGCCTCAATCCTCTTTGCCATCTCCAAAATCCGGGAGATAGGCCTGTCGGATACAAACAGCAAGGCCTCCCTCAACTCCTCTTTTAGGCCCTTATAGAATCTCTTGACGTATCCTGCTTCGTCCAGCTGGTAAGAACCCGCATATCGGGCCAAATGGTCGAACTCTCGGTGGTACTCCACCACCGTCCTGGTGCCCTTCCTCATCTGCAAGAACCGCTCCTCCAACTCGTCCCTGGCCGACTGCGGAACAAAGTGCTCCAGCAGCGTGGCCCTGAATTCCTCCCAAGTAATTTCTGCAATCTCCCTATCGGCAAACGTCGTATCCAACAGTGTCTTCCACCACCTCTTAGCGTGGGACTCCAAGCAAGATACCACCAAAGCCACCCTCTCCTCCCAAGGGCACCGTATCCCGGTCAACATCTCGTACATAACATCCAGCCACTCCTCTGTCCGCACTGCCGACTCTGTCCCCAAGTATGACGGGGGGGGGGGGGGGGGGGGACAGTCCTCGGAAGGTGCTCATCCAGTTGGCCCCTGGGTTTGGCTGCTGGGCCGGAGCCTGCTGAGCCCGGAAGGCCTCAAGGATAGCTGTAAGGGTTTGCCCCATGTCTGACTGAAGGAAAGGTGTGGGGACCATGGGAGGTGGTGCAATGTCTGGAGTCTGTTGAGCTCCACCTTGTGTGGTGGGCTGAGCTGGGGGCTGCAAAACGAACTACATTAGTAGGTAATCGACTCAATACCTAATAAAAGTGGACAATTTACATGTGATCCCCCATATGGGCACAAAAATTTACATGTGATCCCCCATATGGGCACACCACTGCTTCCGTTGCTTAGTTTGTCCCCAAACTAAACTCGCGCGGGGGTGACCCAGGGTTGTGGACTGCTACATTTCGATCGAGGTCGGCTCTGATACCACTTGTAAGACCCCCCCCCCCTTTTTTTCTTTTTAAAACACCGGGGTCTTAGGACCAGAACCGTCGCTTTGCGGTGACACCTTCGCACCCGGGAAGGTCATCACTACAAAACGCCGATCCTGCCGGCCAAATCGATCGTAACTGTAGCAAAATAGTAAAGCAAGTCCACAGAAATCACATATATATGTAAATATTCTCCACGAAGGGAGTGTCCACAGATACACAGAAATATAAGATCTTAGGCTCATGCTCAGTACATCATGTCCTCACTACAAATCTCTCAACGCGGAAGCAAACTAATATAACTAGTAGTAGCGATCAGGACTCACAGTCCTTGCCGTCTGAACTCCGGAACTAGACTGCCCGATCTCCAAGTGTGCCGACCTCTGGGGCTGCTCCTCCATGCTGGGCTCCACGGTCCCCTAAAATGATGTGGTTCGAAAACCGTTAGTCTAAAAGACTAAGTCCTATCATCCTCTGCCCCTTCCCCCATGGCCCCTAGGCACCGAGCGGAGAGGAAGAAAGGGGAGGACTTGAAGGTGGAGAGTAAACAAGAATCAGATGGCAGCGGACCTATACTAGCAATTTTTATAGTACATGTGGCAGTAAAGCATAGTATGAAAAATAACCTTAACTTATACGGAACGTATAAGCAAGGGATCTTTTACAGGGATCTCATCGTATAAAAAGTCTCATACCAATTTATATGTTGGGGTGTCGGTTAATAACAACATTATATATATAAAGAATTTAACCTTTAATTTATAAACTTGCCCACACAAGCTTATAGACTAAGGGGTTGTTTTGCAGGTCCTAATGTATAAGCGTCCCATTCCACTTATACTTTAGGTGTCAGGGTTAAATGAATCGATTATGCTATGACATGCAAGTGGGTATGATGGAACAGGCAAGTGCAACACACACACACGACTCTGTGCACACAGACCTTTAGTTCCCCCTTTCTGGAGCCATAACCTCTCAGGATACCTCCGTAGTGGCAGACGGAAGCGGTGGGTTGGGCCTCGCCCACCTATAAACCAGTAAAGCACTACCGGTCAGACCTATCGTACGCCTCAACTCTTGGTGCACGAAGCGGACTCCTGCGTACTCTTGCCGGCTGGCGCACCGGACTTCTGTTGGCAAAGTGCTAACCACACTTGCCGAGTCAGCGTATTGGCGTCGGTGCATCGACCCTCCATTACCGAAGACCCACCACCTTAAATTTCCTTTCCTTTTATGCACATGCAAATTTAACGTATCCAAAAACCGAGCCGAAGCTCCCCGGACCAAAATGTCCGTCTCAATCAATCGAGCCGAAGCTCCCCGGACCCAAACGTCCGTCTCTTAACCATCCAAGCCGAAGCTTCCAACTATCTTCCAGTGATATCTGTGTTCGTGAAATGTGCAACCCTAATTACTAAGTTACTCTTTTCAGCTTGTTAATACAGTTTACGTTAACCCAGGATTGCCCCCGGTATTCCCTGTGAAGGGCTCTCAAGGGGCACTAGGAACTATGTTGGGATTACGCCCAGCGTTCCCTTTCGCAAGGTGCTTATTATTATTATTGGTTGATTCCCTTACCCATTACCTTCTCATGTTACAATAGGCTAATCCTAGGGTGATTTGACTCTACCTCACCTCGGGGAAGACGATCTTTCGTCGATCTCGGGCACCGCCTAACTCTAGCCAATTCATCCCTCTACTCCTCCTACTACCAATAATGAACTTATTTTTATCCATCCAAACCAGCCTACCACTAATCCCAAGACATGCATCCAATTATACTCCAACATGATTTCTACAGTTTTTACTATATGCAGACCACTTAAGCTATATGACTCGTAAAATGGGAGGTACATCAAATAATCATCCAGTACCCATATGATAATTATTAGAGGGCTATAATGATATTTTTAGCATAAATCCAGAAATTCATAATTTCCTAATTTGTCTGATAATTTATTTATTTATTCTAGTATCCAAAAGCCCAAGTTTTGAACATGAAGTACCAATTTCAGACAAGATAATAATCCACTAAATTTATGTTAATTTCAAAATGAATAATCAACTCTAAAGCCTAAGTATTCCAATTTTTCAGCAAGCTTTAGGCCCTTAATTGTAATTTCAAATATATCTCAAAATAAGTCATTTTAAAAGATTTTACAGCAATAATACATCCAAAAATTCAGATAAAATTCAAGGATGGTTATAATGACATATAAATACTCTAGTGCAAGTTTCATAATTTATCATTTAATAATAAGGTTACACTTGATTTTCTCATGAAATTCCAAGTTTAAGGATTAATGAACAAAGTATTCTAATTATCCATCACAAAATTCCAAATAAATTCCCACTTGATAATGATGAACTAGTAACAATATGTATCAAATTTCATAATTGTTAAACAAGTATTGAGCTCTGTAGGAATTATTTAGCATGTAACCAAAGTAATGCACTTGTGAAGGAGATGCCATAATTATGAATCCAAAAATTCTATTAAAATTCATATATGATCATTATGCTCTATAACTACCTCTGCCAATTTTCATGAACTTTCAATTGGTAGTGAGATCTCAATAGTCAAATTATTAATTAGGGCAATCCTATTAGTTACAAATGAAGTGCTACAAATATTGATCAAAATTCCCAAATAAATTACCAGAGATCATTATATCCTTATTCCCACACTACCCAAATTTTATTATATTTCAAGGAGTTTAGCTAACCTAAACTAGTACTAGAATTTTTATGACCTAAGCTAGGGTTAGGGTTTTGTAGGCGCTACCCTTTTCAAAATTCTTTAAGATTTTTACCAGAGTGTTTTATATACCCTAGGACCCTGCATACAAAATTTGAAGTTCATCCAAGGTGTTTAGGACTCATGCCCTTTACAAGGCACAAAGGTCCTTCCTTAGGGTTTGGCCTAGGAACTTAGGGCAAATCAATTCCACTCTACCCCACATTCCATGGAGAGGTGCTAAATGTCATGCCAAGTCAGTGGTCTAAATTTCATCCTCTGTTGAGGTGATTTGGCCACTCAAAACACCAAAGTGCACTTTTTGACCAAAATACCCTTTTAGGGCAAGGCTAGGATTTGCATGATTATAGTCCAATACACATCCAATTGTGATCAAATTTTAACCAGAGTACTATAATGACCCCAAGCACCACTGACCAATATTTGTGTGAGTTTGGAGGTAATTTGGCCCTTAAATTAATTTACCCTAGATAAATTAAATAATTTACAAAACTATAGAAAAATTGTCCCCAAAAATTTCCACTTTTGGGCAGCACCTAGCTATGGTCTAGGGTGACTCCCTGCCAAAATTGCAACTCATTTGGACCATAGAGAAAAGGTGAGCACTCAATTTAATTTCTGCCTAGCCCTATGTGTAGACCCCACCAAAATGGGTGCCCTGGTCAAACCAGGCACCCAAATTGGTCTAAACCAATTTTCTATTAAAGTAGACTCACTGGGCTACACTTTTCATGTTGATGACGTTTTATGAAACAGCTTCTATGTATTTATCAAAAATAGAAACATTAAATATAAAAGGGTGTGACAGAATGAATAAAATGCATATTAGAAACTATAGTTTCATTCATCAGGCTTTGCACGAATCTTGGCGCATGATTAACGGGATCCAGTCATCCTCAAGCTCCAGCCGACGGCTGCGATTCGTCCCGCCTGGAGCAATTTCAAAACGCCACCGCCGGCGATCCGGCCACCTCCCCGGCCGGCCACCGCCACCACCACCTCTGTTGAGTTGGTGGCCGTCGCCAGGCGGCGGCTTGGCCTCCGGAAGCCCCTTTTCCGGCGATCCCGAGAGGTGATTTTCCATGGAAAAACCATGAAAATTCGAGATTGATTCGGGCTCAATTGAGCCCGAACCTTGAACCTATTGATTGCTAAGAACTATCCATGAGAGAAGGAGTGGAGGAGGACCTTTCGGGTGGCCTGAATCCTTGCCGATCGCCGGAATGCCATTTTTGTGGTGGTGGTGGTCGAATTTCTGCAACAACACAGTGAACAGCTCTGGCTCCTTCGGGTAAGGGGTGGGATTGATTCCTTGGAGTCCAGTGAAGCTTTTAAAATGAAGAGAAGGGGTGTTAGGTGGCTGGAAATGCATTTGCCATTATTAGCTCTTGGTCAAGCTTGGCGCCATGGTAGGTAGGGGGGAAATGTTGGCTTCAGCAGTCAATGGGTAGCTGGTTGCACTCCTCTGGTCTTAGGGAATTGAATGGGAGGTTGGGGAAGGTTGGGGAAGGGGAAAGATTAGCCCAAGTCTTCCTCCATTTCTTCTCTTCTCTTTCTCTCTCTTCCCTTTGAAGCACTTTCTCTCTCCCATTCACCAATCTGAATTTTTGACTCCTACCTAACCCTAAGGCAGCCCACATGTTTATTTCACCCATCCAAGCAAGGTTAGCCCAAGAGAATTGGGCATGAGCTTGAGTTAGCCCATTTGGGCTAGCTTGGCCCAAACTTAGGCTAGGGTTGAACTTGGCCAATTTGGTCTTTGAGCTTGCCCCTAATGGGTCCTTGGTGACCCATTGGTCTCCCCTAAGGCCTAGGTAGGGTTGTCTTGGCCCCTTGGAGGTCACTTGACCCTTAGGTAGGGCACTTGACCATTTTAGGGCTAGAGTTGACTTTGCTCAACTTAGCCTTTTTGATTGGTCCCAATGAGTCCTTGGTGACCCATTGGCCTCTCACTAGGGTTATGAGGGTATGAGTGGGGTCCACTTGGCTAAGGTAACTTCAATTGGCCCTTGTGTATGTTAGTTTGACCCAATGTAGGTTAGGTTGACCCATTTAGGGTTAGAGTTGACTTTGGTCAACTTAGCCTCTTGGGTGGACCCCAATGGGTCCTAGGTGACCCATTGACCTCAATCTAGGGTTATGTGGGCTTGGGTGGGGTCCACTTGGCTTGGGGATGGTCCATTGACCCTAAGTAGGTCAGTTTGACCCATTTAGGGTTATAGTTGACTTTGGTCATCTTAACCCTTTTGACTGTCCTTCATATGTCCTTAGTGACCCATTGATCCCACATTGGGTCTAGGGAGTCCCTGATAGGGTTAGTTGGGCTTTACTAGAGCACATTGCCCTTAGTTATGACACCTTGCCCAATTTAGGCTTATGGTGGTCCTAGGTCAAATTGGTCAACTGTGGTTGACTCCAATGGACCCTTAAGGCTCTAGTGGACCCTCTAATGGGTTAGTGATTTTGTGGTGGGGTCATGGAGTCATGGTGAAGCCCTAGGTCAAACCCTAGATTTGGTGATGTGGTTGTGCCATAGGCAGACGATGGTGATCTTCATCTTGGTCTTCTATCTCTTGGCCCATTTCTGGATTCCTAGGGTTTTGTCATGACCTAGTCATGACCAAAACCACTATTAGGGGTCTAGTTGGAAATGAGATGTTACAGTTAGTGAGGGCTATCATTTCGAATAAAATAGTGGGAGTGTTTTAATTGAAGTCCAAATTAAAATAAATTGTATTTGAAATTTTGGTACTGATTTTATTCTGCATAAATTCTTGTAGAATTCCATGGCAAGTGTTTCACACTCCACGTTGTCTCTGAGAGCCATCCTTGAGAAGTATAAGCTCAGTGGGACTAATTACATGGACTGGTACAGGAACCTGAGAATTGTTCTCAGGCAAGAGCGAAAGCTCTATGTCTTGGAAGAAGAAGTCCCCGAGGTGCCGACCGGGAACTCTTCCCGTGCTGAGAAGGATACTTATAAGAATTATACTGATGATGCTTTAGATGTCGAATGCCTTATGCTTGCCACTATGAACTCTGAGGTTCAGAAGCAATATGAGAACATGGGGTGCAAGGAGATTGACGAGCATCTCAAGAAAATGTTTCAGGGGCAGGCTCGTCAAGAGAGGTTCGACGTCACAAAAGCGTTGCTTCAGTGCAAGATAGGAGTTCGAGACTCAGTAGGGACTCACGTACTCAAGATGATTGGGTATATAGAGAACCTTGAAAGGCTGGGTTTTCCTCTTGGTCAAGAGTTGGCCATAGATCTGATCCTGCAATCGTTGCCGAACAGTTATGAGCAGCTCGTCTTGAACTACAACATGAATGAAATAGACAAGACACTGCCCGAACTCCTAGGCATGTTGAGAACTGCTGAAATTAATATGAAGAAGGCCAAGCATGCCAGCCCCATACTGATGGTGCATAAGGGCAAGGGCAAGGCCAAGGGCTCTAAGAAGACGAAGGTGGGACCTAAGTCATACCTTGAGCCCAAGTCTTCAGCACTGATGAAAAAGAAAAGCACGGTGAAGGAAGGGAAATGCCACCACTGTGGCAAGGCTGGTCATTGGAGGAGGAACTGTCCTTCGTACATTGAAGGTCTGCAGAAATTGAAGGGAGGTATGTCTTCCGCTTCAAATGTCTACGTTATAGAGATAAACCTTTCTGCTCCTTCATCTTGGGTATTGGATACCGGATGTGGTTCTCACATTTGTACAAATGTGCAGGAACTGGGAAGGAGAAGATTGCTGAGTAAAGGAGAGGTGGACCTCCGCATCGGTAATGGAGCAAGAGTTGCTGCTGTAGCCGTAGGGATTTACCGTCTTTCTTTACCCAGTGGGCTTGTAATAGAACTAGATAATTGTTATTTTGTTCTGGCCATAACTAGAAACATTATATCTATTTCATGTTTGGACATGATTGGATTTTCTTTTATAATTAAGAACAACTGTTGTTCTATATTTAAGAATGATGTTTGTTATGTTGTAGCCCAATTGTTTAATGCTCTTTATGTTTTGAACTTGGACCATCTGATCTGTAATGTAGAAAACAATAAAAGACTAAGAACAAATGACTCGAACCCTACATTTCTATGGCATTGTCGTTTGGGCCATATCAACGAGAAGCGCATATCCAAACTCCATAGAGATGGACTTTTGGACTCATTTGATTATGAATCATTTGAGCAATACGAATCTTGTTTGTTAGGTAAAATGACTAAAGCTCATTTCACTGGTTATACTGAGAGGGCTGAGGATCTCTTGGGTGTTGTACATAGTGATGTATGCGGACCAATGAGTTCCATGGCTAGAGGTGGGTACCCATGATATCTCTGACAGCTCAAAGTCCGCATAAGTAGACTCCTGGACTGATTTCCACCATCTCTTCGCATGAGCCTCTAGCACAGAAGTGGCTAGAGGTACTGCCTCGCCGACTGGGCAGCTGATGCCTACTAAGATCTCGTGTATGGCCTCCAGCCATTCTTCCGTCTTTAACGCATCCTCTGTCCCACGGTACGTCGGTGGGGACAGGCTCTTGAATGCACTCAGCCAGCTCGACCCCGGATTTGGCTGTGGAGCCGGGACTTGCTGGGATCTGAAGGCATCCAGAATCGCCGTCAAGGTCTGCCCCATCTCCGTATGTAGGAATGGAGTGGCAGCTAGAGGGGGAGGAGCCACATTTTGCGGTGCGACGACCTGTGGAGGTTGCATAAAGGTAAGGTTAAAACAAAACTAGCCTAACTCATTGTACTTTGTGGACCATTTATGTGACTTTGTACATGGGCACACCACTGCTTCCGCTGCATAGTTTGTCCGCAAACTAATGCTTGGGCGGGGGTGGT
Organism: Platanthera guangdongensis; assembly: GCA_039583875.1. Taxonomy (NCBI): domain Eukaryota; kingdom Viridiplantae; phylum Streptophyta; class Magnoliopsida; order Asparagales; family Orchidaceae; genus Platanthera; species Platanthera guangdongensis. Next base: position 109,821,318 of record CM077153.1, on the reverse strand, counting down.
CCCATGTTGTGGACTTCTTTCTCATATGATCGTTGTTCAAGTGATACCAGTTTGTAAGACCCCCCTCCCCCTTACCAAGGAGGGCTACCAGATCTTATGCCCAGAATCGCCGTCTTACGGTGGCACTAACTCACGGGTTAGCCGACACCGCAACACGCCGATTCTGCCGGCTAGTACGATCATTTAACCTGTAGGCCAATATGAGAAGAAGGAAGCAAAACAGTATATGAATCCATCAGTCCACAAGCCACATAGTACAATCATAAATGAAATGAAAGATACATTAATATAGTCCACAAAAGAGTACAAGAAAGAGTAAAAAGGTGAAACGAACCTGAATTGGGGCTTGGCTGCGGATCAGGCGGCGGTTTGCCGTGGTGGTGGTGCGCCGACGAGCTCCACCCCGAAAGCTTGATTCTCCACCATTCTCCATGATCCAGCACTCGATTTCCACTCCCTTCTATCTCCTGAAGCTGTTGGTGAGGTCTGTTTAGACTGAGGTGGATTATATGGGGAGGTATTTCCTATGTGAGCTCGGTTGAGCTTTGTTTGCTCCGCCCCTGCTACCAAGTGGCACACAGCCCCGGTTTTCTGCTGGAAATGGAGAGGGGAGGTCGGCCACCTGGTTTTGGGCAGATAAAACCAGCTGATGGGGTGGCCATGTGGCAACCATTCCCTTCCTTTCCATTTCTCTCTCCTCCTTCCCTCAAAATCCCAATTTTACCCTCTTGCATGTATTCTCTCTCCTGATTTAGGGGGGGTAGGACTGGTCTTGTTCACTTGGGCTGGCCATGGGCCAATTTTGGTGGGCTTGGTCCAATGGAAGAAGGCTTGATCTTCATTTCACTCCTTTAGGTCAATTTGTTGACTTGTTGACTTGGGGAGTTGACGTGGTCAACCATGGTGGGCGGGCTGACCCCATTTGATGGAAATGGGTCTAGTGGCACCACCCAACTTGGGTTGGGTCAAGGGGGTGCCCTACTTAGGCTAATTGGGCTTATGAGTGTGGGTTTGACCAAATTAAGCCCAAGGTTGACTTTGGTCAATTTGGGTCAAAGTGTTGACCTAGTGACATGCCCTAGGGTCCACTTAGATTGTCTTTAGGGTTAGGGCAATGTGGTGGGGTCATGGTGTGGCTAGGGTCCCGACTTATGCTAGTTTGACCTAGTTTGACTATGGTCCTATAGTGGGCCCCACATGGCTACCACCCACTATCTAGGGTCAACCTAGTTGATCCCCTTAAATTCACCCTAAGCCTAACCCAATCTAAGTTTAGGGGGCCAGAAGTAACATGGGATGTTACAAATTCCAATAAACAAGAAAATAATTTCGTCCCCGAAATTTAAGTTCGGGTCTACGGGGTTCCACTTGCGAGAATTGTCAAGAAATTTAAAAAAAAACATAACTTAAAAGTACCTGATGCGAATAGCTCCGGGTGTTGCTCCAGTATCACTTGAACAACGATCATATGAGAAAGAAGTCCACAACATGGGACCACCCCCGCCCGAGCATTAGTTTGCGGACAAAATATGTAGCGGAAGCAGTGATGTGCCCATGTGCAAAAGTCACATAAATGGTCCACAAAGTACAATGAGTTAGGCCAGTCCTATTTTAACCTTACCTTTATGCAACCTCCACAGGTCGCCGCGCCACAAAATGTGGCTCCTCCCCCTCCAGCTGCCACTCCATTCCTACACAGGGTGATGGGGCAGACCTTCACGGCGATTCTGGATGCCTTTAGATCCCAGCAAGTTCCGGCCCCATAGCCAAACCCGGGGTCGAGCTGGCTGAGTGCATTCAAGAGCCTGTCCCCACCGACGTACCGTGGGACAGAGGATGCGGTGAAGACGGAAGAATGGCTGGAGGCCATACACGAGATCTTAGCAGGCATCAGCTACCCAGTCGGCGAGGCAGTACCTCTAGCCACCTCTGTGCTAGAGGCCCATGCGAAGTGATGGTGGAAATCAGTCCAGGAGTCTACATATGTGGACTTTGAGCTATCAGAGATATCATGGGAGGAGTTTGGCGATGTGTTTCTGGAGCACTTCGTCTCTGCTATGGACAGAGATGCCTTGGAGGAGAGGTTTTTGAACCTCAGGCAGGGGACTAGATCGGTGATAGAGTATCAGAGAGAGTTCTCTCACTTGGCCAGGTTCACAGGGATTCAGGATACCAATGATAGGAGGTATGCCAAGAGGTTCTACCGGGGCCTCAGGGACGATTTGAGGCAGGCCTTGCTGTTCATTTCTCATGGCACATCTAGGCAGATCATTGAGATGGTGAAGAAGCTAGAGGCTGACCAGCTGATGGTGCGAGCCGGAGGGAAGAGACCATTTGATGGGTCGACATCAGGAGAGAGCAGCAGGGGATCTCAGAGAGGCAGGACCATCAGATACAGGAAGGGTGGGGGACGTCATCGTCCCAACTTCAGGCAGGAGCAGGGGCCTCCTCCAGCATTGGCTCCCCCACCTCTACAGATGCATGATCCGAGGAGACAGGAAGATCAAGGCCACCGATAAGTGGTTTGTTACGGATGCCGCCAGCCCGGGCATATTATGTCGGAGTGCCCGCATCGGTTCCATCCCCTCCTCCTCCTCCACCTCCAGTGGCCCCAGTACAGCAGGGCCGAGGCCGAGGCCAAGGACAAGGCCGAGGCTGGGGATATCACGGCAGGAGACGTGAGCAGGAGCAGGTATACGCCTTGGACCTCATAGAGCAGAGGAACCCCGAGTAGGTTATCACAGGTACTTAAAGTTAATGATTAAATTCCTTGAATTTTCAATTTTTTTAGTACCTAGAACTATAAGATAACAATTAACTTTAACGTAAACAAACCTCAGGCATAGTTATGATCAGCGGCAAGCCCGCCCATACTCTCTTCGACATGGGTGCTTCGCACTCATTCGTATCTGAGGCCTTCATCGACGGACTCGAAGGCGTGGAGAGGTTTTCTGGACTAAAGATGAGGGTGCGTCTACCCGATGGGTCAGAGTTGCGGACCACTGCACATTGTGATATGGAGGCCGAGATTGGCGGCAAGGCATTTGAGGCGCCGGCAACTATTCTAAAGCTGCAAGACTTTGACTTGATTTTGGGCATGGCCTGGTTGCATCGGAACCATGCTCAGATAGATTGTCCGTCCAGGAGGATCACGCTAAGGCATGGCGACTCTCATGTTATCGTTGAAGGTATCCAGCATATCTGCCACCTACTGTTATCTTCTGTACAGGCTGTGAAGGCCCATGAGCAGGGTGAAGAAGTTTATCTTGTCTGCTTCGAGATGGTGGGAGCAGAGACGACTATCTCAGACATTCCGGTGGTCCGGGATTTCTCCGACGTATTCCCGGAGAAATTGCCCGGGCTACCACCTGCTAGAGACTTGGATTTCAGGATTCAGCTAGTACCGGGAGCGAGGCCGGTGCCCCGGGCACCCTACAGGATGGCTCCCAGGGAGTTAGCAGAGTTCAGGACTCAACTATAGGAGCTAGTCGAGTCAGGAATTGTGCGGCCCAGTTCGTCGCCATGGGGAGCGCCAGTTCTCTTTGTGAAGAAGAAGGACGGATCACTGCGACTATGCATAGATTACCGGGAGCTGAACCGATTAACGGTCCGCAATACCTATCCTCTGCCTCGGATAGATGAGTTATTTGACCAGCTGCAGGGAGCCTTCTGGTTCTCCAAGCTAGATTTGCGATCCGGCTACTACCAGCTCCGTATCAGGGAAGAGGACATACCGAAGACGGCATTCATTTCACGCTATGGATTATACGAGTTCACGGTGATGCCTTTTGGGCTCACGAATGCCCCTGCCGCATTCATGAGTCTAATGAACCGTGTATTCGAGCCTTTCTTACACCGCTTCGTGATTGTATTCATCGACGACATCCTTATATATTCTCGGACTCAGGAGGACCATACGGAGCACCTGGCGCAGGTCTTGCAGAGGCTGAGGGAGACCCAGATGTACGCAAAATTTTCAAAGTGCCAGTTCTGGTTGCAGGAGATGACTTTCCTGGGGCACACGATCAGTGGGGCTGGATTAGCAGTGGACCCGGCCAAGATAGAGACAGTGAGGGATTGGCCACGGCCGAAGACCGCATCTGACATCCGTAGTTTCTTGGGACTAGCAGGGTATTATCGCAAGTTCGTGGAGGGGTTCTCGAGGATAGCACTCCCCCTCACATCCTTGACGAAGAAGGACGCAGATTTTGTTTGGTCAGAGTGGTGCGAGACGGCTTTTCAGGAGCTGAAGGACCGACTCATCTCATCCCTCATTCTTGCGCTTCCATCCGGGAGCGAAGGATTCCAGATCTACACGGACGCCTCTTATCAGGGGATGGGTGCAGTCCTGATGCAGCATGGACATGTTATTGCTTATGCTTCGAGACAGTTGAAGAAGCATGAGCATAACTATCCAGTACATGACCTAGAGCTCGGGGCTGTTGTTTTCGCCCTAAAGATATGGAGGCATTACTTATACGGGATTCATTGTGACATCTTTTCAGATCACAAGAATCTCAAGTATATCGATACACAGAAGGACCTAAACCTGAGACAGAGGAGGTGGCTGGAGTTCCTCTGTGATTATGATTACAAGATCCACTATCATCCGAGAAAAGCGAATACGGTAGCAGATGCTTTGAGCAGGAGGGCCGGCACTTCTGGACCGGAGCCCCGATTGATGTCTATAGAGCTGCTACAGATGATGGAGGACATGCACATTACCATGGTGTCCGAGACCGAGCCAGTAGTATATAGAGAGTATTTGAGCTCAGTGATCAGTGGCGATGATATACAGGAGCGCATCCGAGCACATTAGTGGTTGGATGCTGCGTTACAGCCGATTTTCAGTGCCCTAGAGAGGGGCAAGGTCGAGGACTACACGCTACAGGATGATCTTCTTCGGTTCCGTGGGCGCATCTACATACCAGCAGGGGGCAGTATCCGGGATGACATACTCAGAGAGGCACATTGCTCGAGATATTCAGTGCACCCCGACATCACCAAGATGTGGGCAGATTTGCGGAGGTCTATGTATTGGCCCGGGATGAAGAGGGAGATCACGGATTTTGTGACCCATTGCGAGACCTGCCAGCGTGTGAAGGCAGAATGCAAGAGCCCGGGAGGTTTACTACAGCCACTGCCAGTTCCAGAATGGAAGTTCGAGGACATTGCTATGGACTTTGTACACGGATTGCCTCGCTCCCACTCTGGGCATGATTCTATATGGGTTATAGTGGATAGATTGACCAAGGTAGCGCGGTTTATCCCAGTTCGAAAGGATGGCCCAGTTGCAGTTCTGGTGAGATTATTTGTGGAGCAGTACGTCAGATATCATGGCATCCCCAGGACGATTGTTTAGGACCGTGATGGTTGGTTCACTTTGAGCGAGTGGAGGGCCGTGCATGCTTACTTGGGATCTCGGCTTACTTTTAGTACTGCCTTCCATCCGCAGACCGACGGACAGACTGAGCGGACCATCCGGACCATGGAGGACCTACTCAGACTATGCATATTGGATACGGGGAAGCCTTGGGAGAGGCTGCTGCCTCTGATTGACTTCTCGTACAATAACAGCCACCAGGCTAGCATCAGGATGGCTCCATACGAGGCACTTTATGGGAGGAGATGCCGGACACCGCTATCATGGGTTTAGGATGTGGATACCAGGGCTCTTGGATCTGATTATATAGAGGATACTGAGGCTCAGATTCGATTGATCAGAGATCGGCTACTAGAGGCCCAGAGCAGGCAGGAAAAGTATTATGATGCTCGGCACCGGAAGGTGGAGTTCCAGGTTGGTGACAGAGTATTCTTGAAGATACGTCCAGTACACGGTGTCCCTCGGGTGCGGAGGCACAAGAAGCTTAGTCCACGATACATGGGGCCATACCTGATCTTGGAGCGGATCGGCCCCTTGGCTTACCGACTGCAGCTGCCACCGAAGTTAGGTGCATTACATGACGTCTTCCATGTCTCTTCCTTGCGAAGAGCTCTCCTTCGGCCGGAGCAGCACATTACTACTACAGCCGGACTGGTAGAGCCTGACATATCAGTTAGATTGGAGCCGATCCGGATTGATGATACAGCTATCCGAGTGTTGCGGAAGAAGAAGGTCCCCCTTGTGAAGGTGTTGTGGTCCAACCATGGATGGGAGGAGCACACCTGGGAGCCGAGGGATCTGATGCTGGAGCAACACCCGGAGCTATTTGCATCAGGTACTTTTAAGTTACGTTTTTAAAATTTCTTAACAAATCTTGCAAGTAGAACCCCGTAGACCCGAACTTAAATTTCGGGGACGAAATTATTTTCTTGTTTATTGGAATTTGTAACATCCCATGTTACTTCTGGACCCCTCAACTTAGATTGGGTTAGGCTTAGGGTGAATTTAAGGGGATCAACTAGGTTTGACCCTAGATAGTGGGTGGTAGCCATGTGGGGCCCACTATAGGACCATAGCCAAACTAGGTCAAAATAGCCTAAGTGGGGACCCTAGCCACACCATGACCCCACCACATTGCCCTAACCCTAAAGACAATCTAAGTGGACCCTAGGGCATGTCACTAGGTCAACACTTTGACCCCAATTGACCAAAGTCAACCTTGGGCTTGATTTGGTCAAACTCACACTCATAGGCCCAATTGGCCTAAGTAGGGCACCCCCTTGACCCAACCCAAGTTGGGTGGTGCCACTAGACCCATTTCCACCAAGTAGGGTCAGCCCACCCACCATGGTTGACCAAGTCAACTCCCCAAGTCAACAAGTCAACAAATTGACCTAAAGGAGTGAAATGAAGACCAAGCAATCTTCCATTGGACCAAGCCCACCAAAATTGGCCCATGGCCAGCCCAAGTGAACAAGACCAGTCCTACCCCTCTAAATCAGGAGAGAGAATACATGCAAGGGGGTAAAATTGGGATTTTGAGGGAAGGAGGAGAGAGAAATGGAAAGGAAGGGAATGGTGGCCACATGGCCACCCCATCAGCTGGTTTTATCTGCCCAAAACTAGGTGGCCGACCTCCCCTCTCCATTTCCAGCAGAAAACCGGGGCTGTGTGCCACTTGGCAGCAGGGGCAGAGCAAACAAAGCTCAACAGAGCTCACATAGGAAATACCTCCCCATATACTCCACCTCAGTCCAAACAGACCTCACCAACAGCTTCAGGAGATAGAAGGGAGTGGAAATCGAGTGCTGGATCATGGAGAATGGTGGAGAATCAAGCTTTCGGGGTGGAGCTCGCCGGCGCACCACCACCACGGCAAACCGCCGCCTGACCCGCAGCCAAGCCCCAATTCAGGTTCGTTTCACCTCACCTCTACCCGTACTAGCATCTTAGATCGACTAGGAGAGATATCGGGCTCAACTGAGCCCGATGCCATGGGAGAAAAATGAGAGTTTTCCAAGTTTTAGAAATCGCTCGGGTTCGCCGTCGCCGCCGTCTTCCGCCGCCCCATCGCCGGGAAATGATAGGCACCACCACCGTGAAGGTGATGGCACCATTGGCCGGAGGTGGCGCCGCCTCAGCTGGCCGGAAACCGCCGGCAAAACCGCTCCAGGTCGGCTCAATCTCAGTCGTTAACCTACTGGAGAATATGAACCGATTCCGTCGGTTTAGGCTTTAAGATTCGTGCAATCTAATTATATGATTTAATTAAATGTAATGAATAGTGAATTTCTGTCACATAATTACTGCTATTTTGCATATTTTTTTAGGCCTCTTAGAGGCAGTTCCAGAACTTAGTCTCTCAATGAAAATGTAGCTGATGGTCATATCTTTAATTTGCCACCTTAAAGGTGTGATTTGGTGTAGTGTACAGTCCTGTAGGGCATTTCCCCTAGGACTGGTCCTAGAGTAGGGCAGAAATTCATTTGGATGCCCTGGTCAAACCAATACTCACCGTGGCTTCACATTTTGGCTACATGCATGATTAGGGCATATTTAGCCCCTGCCAAAAAGTAGGAATTTTTGGAGCAAATTTTCCTATAGTTTTTGTCAAAATATCAAAATATAAATAAGTGAAAGATATGGAGATTTATACCTCCCCATGGTCCCAAATTTTGGTGGTAGGTCAATGGGGACATCCTTGGTGTATGATAAAAATTTCAGCACCTTAGGTTCACTGCATGTTGGAGAATCCACTTGCATGTGTTAGTTCATGTTTTGCCTTGGTGTGCAAATAGCAAAAATTCAAATATGGTGTATTCAGCCCAAATGGTGGCATGCAAAGATCTTGGAATTATTTACAGTGGTTCATTAGGGTAAATTTCATTCCTCAAATTAATCATGTGATTTTTGGAATCAAAAATCCCATTTATTGGAATTTATTTTAAATATAGCTATTTTGGAAATAAAATTGGAAAATAGGTTTTCCTCAAGCACAAATCCTACAACTTTGTCAAGGTATATATAAGGTTACATTTGACTTAGGAAAAATATGATACCTCTGTTTTGAAGAGCCTTTGGATTAAATATCTCAAATTGCCCATTTTACCCTTATTTCATTTAATTCTTGAAATGAAGGATATGCACCTCAGAAAAATTTGGAATATATTCTACTGCTATAAAATGGTATTATTAGATTTGTATAAATTTCTCAGAATTAATGGATGTATTGTTAGTTGTTAAATTAATACAATGGCATTTTTGGTAAATATGTTATAATGGAATTTTATAGGCCATTACACAATAACAATTGATGCGACTCTGCCAATAGTCATAAATTAGTGTTTTAAATGTTCTGTAAATTTCCTGGAATTTTGGATTACATATTGCCTATACTTCATTTGGAAAATGGAATTTATGTGAATTTGTATTAAATACGAAATGAAAATAAATAGTTAAAGGAAAATTATGAAACTCTGTGGACAGCAATATTTTATCATTACACAACTCAGGAAAAATTATCCATGTCAGTGGATGTTAAATCATACTACTTCATGTGTAAAGTGACCTAGTAATTAATTTAAAAGATTTAATTAAAGGATTATTTGGCCAAGGAAAATTATGAAAATTCATAGGGTAGTTCCCTTAGTCCATACCACCCTAGGATAAATATTTAGGGGCAAGATGCCTTAAGGTTTGGAAGATCACATTTTTAGGTTAAAAATAGGACATGGTCTGCATATAACATAAATAGGTCTTGCCTTAGGGTTTACCAGGGGATTGATTATCGGCAGAAATAAGAGAGTGCAACATGAATAACCCTGGTGGGTAGAATTGTCTTAGTGAGGGATCAAAAGTGCAAGTCTTAGTCAGCAACTGGAGTGGGGTCGACGGAAGACCGTCGGTTTCCCGGTAACGCCTTAAGTCACTAGGGTTGTACTAGAGCAATAAAGAGAGCTGGGGTGAGACATTGGTAGCCATCAACTAAAATAAATATCCTTGCGAAAGGGAATGCTGGGCGTAATCCCAACACAGTTTCTAGTGCCCCTTGAGAGCCCTTCACAGGGAATACCGGGGGCAGTCCTGCGATTAACCTTAAATCTCTAAGTATAATAACCCGTAGACAAGAATAGTCTAATAGGTTAGGACATTGTTGTACCTTCTCGCCCGTGTAGGGTTGGAGAGATTCATGATATATGCTCACCCGTTAGGGTTTGAGGGAGTTGGTATAAAGGCACTAATATGCGTTCTCACCCGTTAGGGTTTGAGGGAGTTAGTATAAAGGCACTAATGTGCGTTCTCACCCGTTTAGGGTTTGAGGGAGTTGGTATAAAGGCACTAATGTGCGTTCTCACCCGTTTAGGGTTTGAGGGAGTTGGTATAAAGTCACTAATGTGCGTTCTCACCCGGGTTTGGGTTTGAGGGATTCAGGACGGGTTTGGTCCTGCGAGCGGGAGGCTCGGAATGAAATACTTGCATGTGCATAAATATCGTGGCGGGGCATGCGGTACTGGCCATTCGTCACACCGATGGCAGTACGGTGCACCAGGCGGTTGTGAGAGTTAGAGGGGCCAGTGGGTTGTTTTACACTGCGGTCTAGAGGACGATACCCGATAACATACATCCGACCCAACAAGACTGACGGGTTTGTCAGCAAAGTACGTACGCGAGACTCTAGAGTGCACCTTGGACGTGTACAGAGGCGTATGAGAGGGGTCTAAAGCTTGGTAGTGTGCATACCGGTCTAGAAGCGGAGACGCCCTCTCCGCTGCTGCCGTAGCCACAGCGGTGGTACCCGAGAGTGATGATAGCTCTCAAAAAGTGGGAACTAAAGGTCTGTGATCACAGAGTCGTTGTGTGTGAGTTGCACTTGCCTGTGCATAAAATTGCATCATAACATTCATTCATATTAGGTCATACGCTTCATAGATCCTTATCATATAAATTAGTATGGGCTCTTTTATATGATAAGTTAAATTTCCTGGAAACCCTAACTTATATATTTGTATGGGCATTTATATAAGTTAGGGTACGTTTGTGATGATAGTATAGTGGTAGATTAGTTATTTACTTACTTTTACTGCTGCCTTTACTTTCCTTTACTGCACTGCTCTTACTTACTACTTGTACCATACTTAGAACTGCTAGACTAGAACAACATCTACTTATTACAACTCTAGTTAGATTCTGTCACCTGCTTCCACTTTGCTACCCCTTTGTTGTCCTCCGCTTCGTCCTCCCGCTCGGTGCCTGGGAGCTGCGGGGCGAGGTGCGGAGGAAATGACTTAGTCTTTTTGACTAATGGTCGGTGACCAACTATTTTTAGGAGCCCATAAAGATGGAGCACCAGCACGTTGAGGAGGCAGGACATGAAGAGCAGATACCGCTTCAGCAGGCGACTACCACTACTGTGCGTCCTCAGGTGGGACGAGATCTGATGTTCTACTATAGCTTCCGCATTTATTTATTTTGAGAGAGAGTGATTTTGATGTACTGGGCATAAGCCCTTTTTTACTCTTTCTTGTACTCTTCTGTGGACTATATTGATGTATCTTTCATTTCATTTATGATTGTACTATATGACTTGTGGACTGATGGATTCATATACTGTTTTACTTCTTTCTTCTCATATTGGCCTACAGGTTAAATGATCGTACTAGCCGGCAGGATCGGCGTGTTGCGGTGTCGGCTAACCCGTGAGTTAGTGCCACCGTAAGACGACGATTCTGGGCATAAGATCCGGTAGCCCTCCTTGGTAAGGGGGAGGGGGGTCTTACATAAGTTACCTCAAAGGATTTGGCAGTCTCAGTTTGTGCTGGATCAAACTTCGAAACTTCTTCCGGATTGGTAGCAGCCTTCGAAACCGCTTCAGGGTTGGTCGCAGCCTGCGAAGATTCGCCGATGGTCTGTGTCGGCCTCTTTTCAGATCCAGAAGCCGTTGGATTAATCGGCTTCTCAGTGTTCTTCGCAGGCTGTCGGTTAGAGTCTTCCGGTTTCCGGCTCCGGCACTTTTTCTTCTCAGTTAACTTCTTATTACGGGTAGCATCGACGACATGACGTGTGAAAGACCGCGTCGGCTTAAAAACTTCTGACCACATGTGGTGAGTAGCAACCCGTGGCTTGGCAGAGATCTTGAAGAATGACAAGGGTCAAGGGATTTTATAGACGTCGATGCATTAAAGGCAGTCGCGGTCTCCGGCTTAGTTCTACATTCTCAAAGTTTTTCTGAAACTTAAAAATATGCGGGGATTATGTTAAGCCCGGAATCCGTGACCAGTTCGCACAGCTTTCCAGATCGGGCGGCCTGGTTCTTCTATCTGCCAAGCATGTCAAGCCAACTGGTCGTCAGAGACAGGGCGGCCTATTCCTTCTAACTGCCGCGAAGCTCAAGTCGGCTGGTCGTCATCGAAGTCGGGTGGTCTCCATGTCAGGCCGCCTCCAACGCTGACCCTGCTCAGCGTCAAGCCCCAAGACCCAGGCCTCCAGCTCGCCAGGAGGAATCCGCCAGGCGGCGTGGCTTCCCTCTTTTCTCCTTTTTCTGCTCATGTGCTTCCCCACACCTCTGCCCGGTTCTCCTGTACCCTGGGCAGCCGATAACTTTAGCTCTGCCTCTTTGGGCAGGCCCCCGAGCGTACAAATAGCGGGATGGCGCACTCCCCAAGGAACGTAGACTTGTATCCAGGAGCTCTCTTGTTAAGCATCGCGGTCTCAAGTCTAGTGTTTTGTGGCTTGCAGTCCGGCCGACTTCATCTCTTTTTCTCCTTCGTGTAACTGATTCTCTTTGAATAAAAGGAAAGCTCATCGCAGGAGTGGCATTTAAGCCACAGCGGGTGAACTCTGCTGTTGTCGCAGCCAGCGGCCTCTTTTTCTATCCCTTAACTACGACCGCTAGTAACCGACTATTCGACAGTCTCCTCTTTTCCCTTCCTTCCCCCAGTGCTCGAGCCATTAGCTGGTGGTGCTCGACTCCCTGTCCGTTTTCATGCATCAACACCGTGTGTATAATCTTGGCCAGCAGGAGGCCATAAAGCAAAATGACATTGTCATAGGTACGCGGTAACATATTTGATTGCTGCTTTTTTTATTTCATACATTGTTTGTAGCTTGTGTATGATGTGTTTGTATTAGGCTTTGTACTGATTCAAGACTGTCCGGCGAGAGCACTGTTTAATACTGGTGCTTCTCATTCATTTTTATCTGTGGACGTCGTGTTACAGATCTGTGTACCGATTCGTATGGTGGCAGATAATGTGAAGGTGTTATTACCAATGGATGTGTAATGCATGCAAATAGGTCTTGTTTTGTGGAGGTACAAATAGGAAGTCGGTATTTCAGATTGGAAGCATCGGTGCTGCCGATATCGAAGTTTGATGAGATCTTTGGTATGGACTGACTCTCGGAGCAACATTGCTATATAGATTGCAAATCAAAGGAAGTCACATTGGATAGGAATACCGAACGAGAAATGAAGTTCGCTGGTATGCGAGGGTCGAGCATGACATTGGTGTCTGCTCTTCAAGTGGTTAAAGTAGTTTGGAAAGGCGCGGAGTTGTTCTTCACACTTGTTGAGGCTGTTGAGCCAAAGGTCAGTGTGAGTGATGTTCCGATTGTTTTGGAGTTTGCTGATGTGTTCCCGAAGGAGCTTCCGGGATTACCACCACATCAGGAGATTGATTCCTCGATTGGGCCGGTTCCAGGTGCAAAACCTGTGGCCCGCTGGCCATATCGAGTAGCGCCAAAGGATATGGTCGAACTCAATGTTCAATTGCAAGAATTGTTGGAACAGGGATACATGCACCCAAATATGTCATCTTGGAGCGCACCTGTTCTTTTTATGAAAAAGAAGGATGGTAGCCTGCGATTGTGTATTGATTATCGTGAATTGAATAAGTTGACGGAGAGTAATAAATATCTGATTCCACGGATAGATGACTTGTTTGATCAACTGGCGAGATCGACAGTATACTCAAAACTGGATTTGAAATTAGGCTACTACAAGTTGCGAATTCGGGAAGGTGACATTCCCATGACAGCGTTTGGAACACGCTACAGTCATTACGAGTTTACTGTAATGCCGTTTGGACTATGTAATAGGCCATCGATGTTTATGGATCTAATGCACCGAATATTCCAAGAGTACTTGGACCGGTTTGTGATTGTCTTTATTGATGATATCCTGATGTACTCTTAATCTGAAGAAGATCATGCGAACCATTTATGGTTGGTGTTGCATACCCTGAGGAAAAAATAAGCACTACACCAAGTTCTCAAAGTGTGAGTTTTGACTATCGTCAATGGCTTTTCTTGGCCATGTGGTGAGTGGAGAGGGCATTGCAGTGGATCCGACAAAGATAAGGGCCATCCAGGAGTCGCCAGTGTTTTCTTTGGTGGCCGAAGTCAGGAGTTTCCTTGGACTGGCAGTCTACGACAGATGTTCTGTAGAAAACTTTTCACAGATCGCTTTGCCTCTTACCATATTAACAAGAAAGGATCAGAAGTTTCTTTGGAAGCCGGAGTATGCGCGAGCTTTTGATGAGCTAAAGAGTCTTTTGACCACGGTGCCCGTTTTGACATCGCCATGTGGTACAGATGGCTATGAGATTTATAGTGATGCGTCAGGTAGCGGCTTAGGCTACGTTCTTCTTCAATTTGGAAAGGTGATTGTTTATGGCTCACGCCAGTTGAAAGTGCATGTGCGAAACTTTCCCGTCCAGGATTTATAGTTGGCAGCATTGATTTTTACACTTAACCTATGGCGTCACTATTTATATGGCGTGAAGGTGGATATATTCACGGACTATAAGAGCCTAAAGTACCTATTAGATCAGAAAGATCTCAATATGTGACAACGAAGGTGGATGGATTTCCTCGGGGACTACACCTTTGATATTCACTACACTCTCGGGAAGGAAAACATGGTCGCAGATGCCTTGAGTCGTAGGACTCAGTCAAATGCAAATTGGTTGCAGATGCATGATGAGCGTCTGATCCAGGAGTTGGAAGCATTAGAGATTTCTTATGTTGACAAGAATTCAACAGCAAATGCATGCTTGAACTGGACGGAGGTACAATATGATCTTGTGGACAAAATTCGGCGAGCAACAGATCTCGGGAAGGGAAATGTGGTCGCAGATGCCTTGATTTGTAGGACTCAGTCAAAGGCAAATTGGTTGCAGATGCATGATGAGCGTCTGATCCAGGAGTTGGAAGAGTTAGAGATTTCTTGTGTTGACAAGAATTCAACAGCAATTGCATGCTTGAATTGGACGGAGGTACAGTATGATCTTGCGGACAGAATTCGGCGAGCAACATAACTTGATGATAGTCTGCAACGCTATGCAGTGGATGGGTCAAATGACCAATTCTCCTGGGATGATGGCCTTTTGCGAGAAGATGTTCATTTGTGCTTTCCAAGTATGGGTAAACTAGGAGAAGAATTGATGTATGAGGCTCAATTTACGAAATACTCAATTCACCCAGGAAGCACAAAGATGTACAAAGATATGAAAAAGTTGTTCTGGTGGCCAGGGTTAAAGAAAGACATAACACATTATATGGCTAAATGTCAGACATGTGCCTTAGTAAAAGCTAAATGCTAGAAGCCTGGAGGTTTCCTGAAGTCGCTACATATTCCGTAATGTAAGTTTGATGATATTTCGATGGATTTCGTGCATGGTTTGCCGAGGTCTCAACGCATTAACGATTCATTTTGGGTGATCATGGACCGGTTGAAGAAAGTGGGTCACTTTCTTCCGAACAAGAGGGACGATTTAGTGGAAGTCTTGGTGAAACTTTATGTTAAGCAAATCGTACGACTACACGGTGTTCCTCGTTGCTTCGTAAGTGATCGTGACGGGTGATTCACATCGAATGATTGGATGGTAATCAATCAATTATTAGGAACAAAGTTAACGTTGAGTATGGGCTTTCATCCCCAAACTGATTGCCAAACTGAGAGGACCAACAGAATGATGGAGGATATGCTCCGAATGTGCGCCTTGGACTTTGGTAAGAGGTGGGAAGATCATCTCTATATGATAGAGTTTGCCTACAGTAATAGCTACCAAGAAAGCATAAGTATGGCACTATTTGAGTCTTTGTATGGTCGAAAATGTCGTACACCATTAGCTTGGGCGGAAGCAGGCGAATAGAAACTATATAAGTGTAAGGAAGTCGAAAAGCTAATTCGACGATACGCTCTATTTGGGAGAGATAACTGATAGCCCAAGGTAGACAGGCCAAATATAACAACGCCAAGCACCGAAATGTTGAGTTTGCGATTGGCGATTGGGTATATTTGAAAATCAAACCCTTCAAAGGCGTGTCCAGGATTCGGCGCTTGAAAAAGTTAAATGCGCAATATCTTGGTCCATTTGAAGTGGTGGAAAGAGTTGGTGAAGTTGCCTATTGGCTAGGTCTTTCGGATGAATTGAGTGGATTGCATGATGTGTTCCACATCTCAGTGCTTCGAAAAGCCGTAAAAGATCCAGCTCAAGTGATTGCAAATGATCGCGTACCGATCGAATTTGGGCTAACTACGAAGGTTAGGCACATTCGAATCAAGGATAAAGCCGATAAGCAATTGCGGAATAAGATAATCGGGATGGTTAAGGTTCGATTGGACAACTGTGGCAGTGAGGAGCTAACATGGGAGCGGGAGCAGACCATGCGTGCTGAGTTTCCCGAATTGTTTGTTTAAACTTGTATAAAAGTTTGTGTTGTACAAAAAATGTTGTAACACATTTTGTTGAAACGTTTCCTAAGTACTGGATGCAAATTTCGGGGCTAAAGTTCTTGTAAGGAATGGAGGATTGTAATGCCCTAAGTCTCAGTAGTGACTGGGCTGAGAAGGGTGAGAAACACGGCCGTGCACACGGGCGTGTCCCAAAGCCGTGTCGTACTCTGTATGAGGTACACAGCCGGGGACACGGGTGTGTCCATGGTTGTGTCCTGCACTCGAGTGCTGGAAGGGTGATCTCGAGTGAGCTCGACGAAATGTGCTTGACGATCATCGACTGCGGCACACAACCTGTGACATGGGCGGTCGTGTCCTTCTCTGTACTTGGACTGTTCTGTGAGGACTGAGGAACACGGGCTATATACGGGCATTTCTGAAGCCGTGTCTAGCACACGACCTATGACACGGCCGTGTCCTGGTCGGGTCAAGTCAATTTCTTTACCGTTTAAGAAACACGACCTATGACACAGGCTTGTCACAAGTCTTGTTCCGCCCAGGAAAGTATTTTTCAGGGTTTTTCGTGGTCGTTCATTCCTTTCAACTAGGATCCGACGGTCTTGAGATCTCCCTACTCTTATAAGGATATGAGTTGAGGATAAATTCTCTCATTAGCAAAGGACTTTCTCTCTTTGTAAAGAGGTAGAGAGTGGGGAGAGCAAGGGAGGAGGAGGAGGAATTCAGATGCCGGTGGAGTTTTAGAGCCTCGAATTGCATGACGAGTTCAAATTCGTGGAGGCAAGGCTGTTGTGGTGCTTTTCATCTGGCTAGGATTCCATGGCTCCAAAACGATCGTCAAGGGTAACGATCTTTCTTCCTTGGACATGTGAAGTCCTTAATTTGGCATATGCATGGGTTTCCCCCACTAAAAGGTGGATTGTTGAGGGATTCCCCTTGGGTGATTCTGGATATTCCTAAGATGTCTTGCATGTAGATCCAGAAATGTATAGTACAGAATAGGCATACTGTGTGAAGCCCATCTAGACAGGTTGGTCTGGATTGGTGATGTTTTACTTTACACATCGGAGAAGACTTTGGGTATAAATGTGTATGTTTGTGGAGTCGGTGGGTTGTGCCTGTGAAGGATAGTAACAGGAAGTACTGGATTGAAAGTCCAAGAAAATACCTGCAAAGTGCTTGTGTTGTATGCTATGAAAGACCAGTGTTTCTGGCACTACAAATGGTTGCAGGGATTGCTAGATGGTTGATCCAGATAAGGTTAGGGCTGGGGATGGAAAGTGAGTTCTGTCGCTAATGTCGGGCGATAGTGAATGTCGTTGGTGATGCCTCCTAGCTAACCTGTGATTGTGAAGCCAGTCCTTAGGGGACAGTGTGGCTATTTGTGAGCTTTGGGAGCTCTTAAAAAGTCTTCATTCCGAACGAATAAGGGGAGGCCGACCTGCGTCAGTGAACTGACGATTTGAGCAACGTGAAATGGCAGAACTGTCTCCGCGTTGTGGATGTCCGCCATGAGTACCTGGGCAATTGGCATTCGGCATAAACATATAATGAGAGTCTTAGGCCTGCGTGCCATCCAGTAGCGATGCCATGTGGGCTATTGGCCAAATCTCGGGTTGTTACAATAAGACTAAAGTCTCTGGCTGAAGTCCGTGGAGTGAAATGCTCAAGTTTGAGAGTCTTAGGCCTGCGCGCCATCCGGTAGTGATTCCATGGGGGGCTATGGGCCAATTCCCGGGTCATTAAAATAAGACTAAAGTCTCCAGCTGAAGGCCGTGGAGAGAAATGCTCAAGTTTGTCGTTGGTATTCGGGCCTTGAATGGAGGTGGGACCCTGGTATTTTCGGTACACCAAAAATGTGCCCTGAGTGCACGGAGCGTCGGGCCGCGTGGTCGACGTTTGTGATATGTTGACTGTGCATGAGTGCACATTGTTGGATATATCTGCTTGTAAAATGCTATGCCTACAGGGAAGGAATACCACTGCCTTGTGTAAGGGGTAGGGTCGTTATAAATGGTTCAGCTGAATGCTGACCGTTGCCTTATTTGCCACCATTGCGGTGGATTGTCCCGTGCAGGTGCAGGAGAGCCGAGCAGAAAATAGGGGGTTGAAGCCCTTGTTGTCTTTGTTGCTGCTATGTTGGCCCTCAAAGGACAAAGAATTTTATATGATGTTATTTTCATGTGTGGCCGGCCTGCGTGCCAATGTATAAAACTCATATGTATAAAGCTTAATTGTAAGGCCATAAGGCCAGACTTGCAGTGAATTTGGAGAACATTCTTTCGCGATGTTATATATATAAATGTTGGTTTATATATTGTGGACATTCAGATGAATTGAGTTCAAAAATCTTAAAAGCCTCCACTAGAATTCTCTGAGTTAGGATGCGAATAGTTGTTGATATTAACCCGTAACTTCGCCGCCTGTTTGTGGCATATGATATGGGGCCCCGACCGGACCTTCTATTATATGTCATGTAACGGATAGTGGTGGTACACATAACTTAAGCCAGGAGTTGCTCAACGTCAGACATTATAGTCTCTCTATCAGATTCTAAATTGATCTCCCCCTCACTCTGAGGCCTAGGGACATCAGTATCATCAAATCTGGTAGCATCTTCCTCCATCCTAGTAGAGATCTTGTCTACAACTTCCTTTGCCACTATTTTAGCCATCTCAAAAGTAGGCACATCATCCTCAGGGAAAGTATCTGACTCAGGTCTACTTATAAGACTTAGTGGGGTAAGATCTGAAGATGCTGATACTTGAGTGTTCATGTCCTACCTGAGTTGTCATTTCTTGATTGTGAGGTTCTTCTTTATTAGAGGAACTGCTAGTGGGGTTGGGCTCAGGAACAGTATACTTCTTTCCTTTCTTTTCTACTGCTGATGGTCAATGGGGTAGAAGGACCATGTCCCACCTTTCCGGCATCTTGAAGTCCATTCTTATCATGTGATGTATTCTTGCTCCAAGCTTCAGTTTTAAAATCTCTGGAATCGTTTGTCATAGAAACAGGGACAAAATTCTCTGTAAATTTGGTACAATCATATATTCAGTGATCCTTTCAATTATAATCCTTCCCCAATCAGTTCTTCTGGTCAGTATGACACTGCTCATCAGGTCGAACATCTTTTTAGAGATCTTATCGTGGGAGTCTGTTTTACATAGCAGAGCCCTCTCGATGATGTTTTCCAAGAACTTACCTTTCATGTTCAGTTCCCTCCTTAGGATTGATCTGGTAGAGTGCTTGGACACCCCACACCATTTCATGGAAGTCTTTACATCATCCTGTGATAGTTCGTCTTCATCATCAGTTACGGAGAGCTTCGTCAGCTATAGGGATTTGGCCAGCCTTCTTGGTGTTATCTTGAATTTTGTTCCACTTACAGTCATCTTGAATTTCTCAGTTGTAGCATCTCCATTGACATTGGAGAATAATTATAGAACCTCTCTTTTCCAAAGCAAACAGGGTCCCGAGAGGACAAAATATAGGTCAGAAGTTCGGTGAAGATGAAGAACATACTATAACTCTTTAGGAGCATTTTTGAATCCATTTCTTACCATTTTCGAACCCTCGAACAGGAAATCGCGTCCCTTGGTCGCCATTTCTCTTGAGAATTTTGCAACCTAGAGGGAATGACTTTCCGTCAATTCAGTGAATATGGGCGGGAGACAGAAAGGAACAGTAACTTTGCTTTATGCACAAGCTTTACTATTTATTGTTATTTCTTAAGAGTGGGCAGAAAGTTACTTACCTGTTTTGTTGATCAATTTTGATCAATGGAAGGGATCGAGTCCCGGATCTTATCCGCAGGTCAATTAATCTATAGATTCAGTTGAGTAAGCTTATTTTCCTCAACCTTTGACTTATTGGTCTTAATTGATTGACCATTTCTTTAGCAATTAAATTGCCTTTGACTTCCATAGTAATACTACACTTGTCTAATCTGTAGGGATTAAGATGACATGCAATGCACATTATAATATGTGTCCTAGTGGAGTGTGTAATTTGAACTAGCTTCAACATGCTCATGTCAATTTTGAGGATGTTGAATCTAGTTACATCTTGTGGCATAGTGTACATGTGTGCCACTAACTTATTTATTGAGAAGAGTTTTTAGACAATTATCTCACTACTTCTCAGAGTTTAATTTCAACTATCTTATCTCTAAGATGCATAGATTTAGCAATTTAGAGAATATTTAGAAGATTCATAAACAATATGAATTCTACTTATATTTTCCCTGTAGAGTAGAAGGAGATGCTGGATTAAGAGTCTCTGAGCACACCAGCACCCTCGCTCATGAACTTTAGCGTTTAATATGCATCTGGATTTCCTTTGCTAGCTCCCCCTCAGCAATTTCATTTGTCTTTGACTTCTTGAGCTTGATGGTCAATACATCCACTACTAACTTTTGGTAAATTATTCAGAAGATAACTATCTTGTACCAGTACTAGGTCTGACACATCTCTATCCAAGGACCACAAATGGGCATGACCACTTATACTATCCTGTAAAACAAAGTTTACCTTACCTTAGGAATCCAAGTTGGCTTGGGTCCTAGGTTCTTGTTAGCATAAAAATGCATATATCTACCTATAGGAGTCCTGTCTGGAAGACACAGACTTGCCTTTGGCACACAGGGGTTGTGCCAACAATCTATGGCAAAGTGGCCCACTTTGCCACAGCACCAACATTCATGGATGTTGTATCTCCTTTTCTGAACACACCTTGAAGTGTGCAAGCCATTTCTGGCTACATGTTCAGTGGGGAGAATTGTGGTCTTCTTCTTGTTTCTTCCAGCAAGAGCTTGACCAGAAGTAGGTCTGTCAGTAGAGGAACTTTTCTTACTATGAACTCCATTAGCAACAACTGGCTAAGCCACTATAGGTTTGAGTTGTGGCTTGAAGAACCTTAGAATGGGCAATAGCCTTATCCTTGAATGAGGGGGCCGAGGCACTAAATACAAAATGTCCAGGATGGGCCTTTTGGAATTTTACCTTGGGAGCCTTCTGTGCACTCAATCTCATGACCTCTCTTCTTCTATTATAAGGTGCTTTTGAAGTCTTACAAGGAAGATTCCCACACCTCTAGTGACCACACTTACAGTCTTGGTCATGCCTATTGGATGGGAGAATTACCTTGTGAAAGGTTGACTGAGGCCTCACAGGAGCTTGACCTCTCCTCTGAGATTGGATAACTTTAGAAATCTACTCAATTTCATATTTTCTCTTGATATCATCTAACTTAGAGAAATTAGCCACTATCCTCTTCTCCCTTTCAAGTTTCTCTTCAAGATCCTTGATTCTAGAGTCCTTATATTTGATAGAATTAATATGGAAATCAACCATGGTCTTCAGATGGGCTACTTCCCTTAATTTTAGATATAGTAGAGATGAAGTCTAATCTTACTGGGAAGAAGCAAGCTATACGGTGTCAATTTCATCTGCGAGCGGGATATGGCCTGTGACACGCCTGTGTCACAGGCTGTGTGTCCCAAGACACACCCGTGTCCATCAACACACGCATCCCTGACTAATCCCGAGAAGAACACGGCCCTGTGACATGCTCGTGTCACAGGACGTGTCTCAACTCAATTGGCCACTCAACGATCGTCGAGCGCAGTTCGTCGACCAGAGGGGGACACGGCCTCTAACACGCCCATGTCGCATGGTTTGTTCCCTCTCAAAGAATTAGTGTCTAACCACCTAGAGGGGGGGTGAATAGGTGTACTTTTTCTTTTACTATTAAGGCAAAAAATCTGTCCTGTAATTTAAGGAGCAATTACAAATTCTACAGCTATCACAGAAATATTCACAAAAATATCACAACACAGATTTTTATAGTGGTTCCCCAAGGTCTGGGTACATCCACTTTCCCCCTTCACCTATCTAGTAGTGTACTAGATTCGGCCTAACTTCTTCTCTTCACTTCAGATCCTCAAATCTTACAGTAGCTCAGAACCCCAACAGGGCTCCTATAACTCAGAGTGTCCCCACTCCTACAACTCAGGCAAACATTCCTACCTCAGCCTTCAATACGGCCTACACTCAGAGAACACAGTCTCCTACAACTCAGGCACAATGCCCTACCTCAGTCTTTAACAAGAACTACACTCAGAGATCTAAATCTCTTACACTCAGCCTTTAAAAAATAGGCTTACAGCTCAGATCTATAATATATCTTACAGAAATTTGATTAAACAAAGTTTATTACCACCACCCTGAAAGAGAGAGAATGGATGGATGGCTTCTTGATCAGTTCTTGGAAGAACCTGACGGCAGAGATCAACCTCTCTTAGCTTTCTTCAAAGCTTCTTGAATCTGAACTCAGTAGGGTTGAATCTCCTGAGAAGATGATCTTCAATCAGCTTCTGACTTGAGATTCAGATCACAATCTGAATCTTTCTTGGCAGCCTGGTTCAGCAGCTGCACTTCTTAGATGAAGCTCTCTCTCTCCAACTTCTTTTAGATCTTCTATCGAAAATCTTTTGTATTATTACTTCTATATGTATTAATCAGAATCTGTATTCTTCAATGATTGATCATCAATTTCTGTTGAAGGAGAAAGCCTTTATATAGTCTTCCTTCATGGTAACCGGCTGATCTAGTTTCTAACAATCTTCTGACAGCTCTGACAATAGTAGTTGACCGGTTAGAAATGGCAGTTGTCAAGTCATACAGTCACTTCTTGAAAATACTGTATCTTCATTATGTTGAGACTGATCTTCATTATGTGTCGACACAAATAGACTAAGTGTCGACACAAGTGGATTAAGTGTCGACACTAGCCTTGGTGGTGTGGACACAACTTCTTTTGTTGTTGTAACAGCTTCTCGACACTACTTCTTTAGAATGTCTCGACACTGATTCTGTGTGTCGACACAAGCCTTCTTTTCTTTATCTTTGTTGAAACTTGCTGAGTATCGTCACATCTCCTTTGTGTCGACACAAGTACTTCTTTACATTAACTTTGTTGAAGCTTTGCTGTATGTCGACACAAGTCCTGTGTGTCGACACAGTTGATGTTAACAAATACTTCTGTGTGTCGACACTGCCTCTATGTGTCGACATAATTGATGTCGACTAAGTATTCCTGTGTGTCGACACTGCCTTTTGGTGTCGACACTGATTCTGTCGACTTTGCTTCTCTATATATCGACACAGCCTCTTGGTGTCGACAGAGTTGATTCTGGTGTCGACTCTGCCTTTCCAAGTGTCGACACAATTAACTCCAAGTGTCGACACAGCTTTTCTCCAGTGTCGACACAAGCCTTCATAAGTGTCGACACAGCTTCTCTAGGTGTCGACACATGGATTTAGAGATTTTTCTGCATTTCCTGCAATTACTTAACCTGCACATATAAACTCAAAATACATTAAATACACCTTGATGTATATTATTGAGTAGGGTGAGCCTTCTTCAAATCTGGTACACATTTTCCAATGTACCCAACAATCTCCCCCTATTTGGAGAAGTCATAACCCTTAGTCAATGATATACACCATACATAACAAATACACAATATGATGTATAATAATATTATATGACAGGGTAAATACTTAAAACAAAACATAAAAGATATTTCATCACAGAATAAGTATGCTAACACAATGAGCATTCATTATAGTTTTGTTTCAAATTCCAATACTTTCTTTAACAAAAGTTTACATAGATTTTAACACAAAAGTTTACAATGTTATAAAATCTAGTTAATCTATTCTAAGGCTGCTCTGGCTCCTTGATGACAATGCCCTTGCCTGATTGAATCTTGGCTTGCACAGGAACATCAGTGTCATCAACTGACTTCTTGCCCTTTTGATCTTTCTTCTTTAGCTCTTCAGCCCTTATCTTTTGTCTTTCAAAATAATGATAAGGCTTTGGGAAATATTTGCTAGGCTCATGTGCATTAGGAGGTAGCTTCCCAAGTTTTGCCTTTCTTCTGTACTGAACTATGGCTTCTTGCCTGGCTTCATGTTTTCTCCATTCTTGTTCAGAGTACCATTTGTCCCTCTCTATGGTATTGTCCTTTGCAGCTTTCTAAGCAGTTAGGATGATATTCCTAGATGTTGGGCTCCACTGCTCAAAATCTGGCTTTAACTCAGCCTGTTCTCTGAATCTCTTCTTTGATAATAAAGCTTCTTGCTCTTTCAAAAATGCCTCTGACACAGGCTTGTCTACTTTCTCTATGATCACATTTTGAGCACCTTCAGGAGGGCTGTACATGGACTGTACTTCTTGATATATCATCTCAAAATCTGCTGGAGGATAAATTACTTGAGCAACTTCAGCTTGTTCACCTCCAAAATCAGCAGGATGCACTCCAGATTCAGCTACATTGTCATCATCACACAGGGGTGGATATCCATGTGTGGCTCTGATGCTATTGGAAATCCATTTAGCATGGTCAGATCCTGCTTTGACTAAAACTCTCTCCCCCTTTATGACTTCTCTGGCCACATGATCTCTAAGATCATCCTTCTGAAATCTGAACTGTTCATCCAGAAAATTAACTTCATCCTTATAAAAACCTTTTAACTTCAGCAGCAGTCCATAAATAGTCTTTTGAGAATCTGTAATAGCTGCTTTGACAGCAGTGATGCCTTCCTGGAAGTCCTTATCAAACTTCTCATTATCAAACTCTGGTTTGGCTTTAGACTTATCCTCAGTTGGGGCAGTTGCAATATTCTTCATTTCAGTAACAATGACATTATGGGAAGCAGGCAGATTATCATTCATTCTTAGTTGATTTTCTAGGACATAGCCTTGCTTAAGAGCTATATCATCAACTTGTGCCTTTATCTTTTCTTGATGGGTAGCAAGAAAAACCACTGCATTACCCCCTTTATGAAAACAATCAGTCATTTCCTTTTTATTTTGATTCACTTCAAATCTTATAGATTTTATATCTTGAGCCAAAGAGAATTGAAGATCTTTGTGAGTCTCATCCATATACTTCTCCAATGCTATCCTTTGCTCATCCAACTTCACTTGTAAAGAAACTAACAAAGAACTATAATCAATTGTTGGGGCAGGCTGTGGAGCAACTGTTTGCAGTGCCTTCTATTAGCGTTGACTCCTTATTTTGAAGACCTGTATCTTCCTCTTCTTAGCTCTAAAGCTTCTTCATCCTTAGATGCTGAGGTACTAGCTATGTCAACCCTATCCTTAGGACTAGGAGGCAATTCCTTCTCAGTCCTTGGTAACTCCCCCTGAGTCCTCTGCTCCTCCTCAGTTCTGGTTTGCTCCTCAGCATTCCTTGCAGTCTCTCCCTGAGATCTAACATGCTCCCCCTCAAGGTTAGCTTGGTCCTTCTCAAGAGCAGTCTTCTCCCATTCAAAAACAGCAAGCTCCCCCTCAATATCAGGAAACAGCTCTTCTAAGGTAAACTCTTGTTGAGTAGGAACTTGAGGTACCATAAACTCAAGATCATTATCAGCAGCAACAGATGTATCCTCCATGATTACATCTTGAACTTGACTGTGTAGTTTTGTGGGCTGGTCAACATCAATCAAAAATTCAGTTAGTGTCTTATCTTTATCAATAAGAATTGATTGATTCACCTCTTGAATTACCTCAAGGATTGTTTGAGTTGCCATTTCACTTTCTATGTGAGTAGGCACTTCCTCATGGTGAGGATCCCCCTGGAGTGGATCCAGGTGAATGGGGCTAGCAGATGGTTGCTCCCCCTGCCTCTGTGCATCTTCAGTTCTTACTGGTGATCTTCCAGCATTATCAGCTTCTTCCTCATTGAACTGAAAACTACTTGCTCCTCTGAACTACTGGAAGTTTCAGGAGCCATTATGGCTTTCTTCTTCTTCTTCTGTGGAGGAAATTCCTTCTCTGGAGTAGGCATGTCCTTAGTTAACACCCTATCCCATCTTGAGATAATCCTGATATTCATCCTCCTCATGTGATTTATCTTGGAACCAACACTTTGTTCCATTACTTCAGGAATGGTTCCAGCCAAGTATAGACTCATTATCCTACCCAAATTGGGCTTCTTCAGACTTTCCTTAATCTTTTCAAATAGTACTGTTGACCATCAGTTTTTAGTTTAAAGATGATCCTTGTCATTAAGCTGAACATATGAGCTGATACCCTATCATGCCCACCTGGCTTGCACAGAATCACCTTTCCTACCACTTCAGATAAGAACTTTCCTTGCATATTCATGCCTTTTCTGTTAAATACTGAGCCAATCTTCATGGTTGAATCTAGTCCACACCATTGCAGTGCTTCCCTTGTCTTGGAAGAGGTCACTTCTACTTCTTCTTGAATTCTAGGTAGATGTAGAACTTTCCTTAAACTCTTCATAGTCAGTTTAACTTTCGCACCATGAACTGCAGACTTGATCTTGAGTCCAGTAGAATCCAACATAGCTGCACCATAGAATTCGAGTACTTCCTTCTTCCAAATCTTGGTTGTTTCAGAAACTAGATACTCCAACCCATTCTCAATAATTAGGGTTACAACATCCTTGATTTCTGGTTCCGCATGTTCAAATGCATTGCGTACTAGCTCATATCCTTCATTGACGTTCTCCTCGAGCTTTGGCGCCATTAGGGTTTAGAGAAATCTTGAATTTAGATGAGAGAATTTGTCGACACAAAGTTTTGGTCTCGAAACTAGAGAAAGCGTGTCGACAGACAATGGTGTTGACCTATTTATACCTTTCTAAAAACGAAGGTGAAAAGGCGCGTCAACAATTACTGAATGTGTCGACACTGTTGAAAAGTGTCGACACAGACTACTTAAGTCTCGACAACAGTATTGACTTATATATGTCGACACCAATTATGATGTGTCGACACAAATACATCTGCGCACGACGATTAGTCGATACTCTACTCGATGAAATCTGTGATAATCGTAAGTGTCGACACCACTACTGGATGTGTCGACACCTACTCTGGATGTGTCGACACTACTTCTCTGAAGTGTCGACACCAACTTTCTAGATGTGTTGACATCATTTCTCTGGTATGTCGACACCACTTCTCTATGTCGACACATACAACTCCTTTGTGTCGACACCATTTTACTTAGCCAAATTTTGTGAAACTAATCTATGTTCAACATGCCTAATTCAATTTTAAACTTATTGAATTTAGTTTCATCTAAAGGCTTAGTAAACATATCAGCAATTTGATTATCTGTTTTGACATATTCTAGTGAAATGTCTTCTTTCTCTACATGTTCTCTAAAAAAATGGTTTCTAATTTCTATATTCTTAGACCTACTATGTGAGACAAGATTATTAGCTATAGAAATTGCACTTGTAGAATCACAAAGCAAAGGTGTTCGACTTACTTGAATACCATAATCTTCTAGCTGGTGCTGAATCCACAAAAGTTGTGCACAGCAGCTTCCTGCAGCAACATATTCTGACTCAGCTGTGGAGATTGCCACACTGGTCTGCTTCTTACTGCTCCAAGACAATAGTCTTCCACCTAGAAATTGACAGGTGCCTGTAGTACTTTTCCTATCTTCCTTGCAGCCTACAAAACCTGCATTTGAATAACCTGTCAGTAGAAAGTCTCCATTCCTAGGGTACCAAAGGCCTAGATAAGGTATGCCCTTAAGATATCTCAAAATCCTTTTGACTGCAGTCAGATGAGATTCTTTAGGGCATGCTTGGTACCTAGCATAGACACATGTAGCATACATGATTTCTGGTCTACTAACAGTCAAATACAGTAGGGACCCAACTATCCCTCTATACAAAGTTTCATCTACAGGTTTCCCTGCATCATCTTTGCTTAGAGACATACTTGACCCCATAGGAGTTTTCATGGTAGTAGATGATTCCATACCATACTTCTTTATTAACTCTAGGGTGAACTTAGACTGGCATATGGACAGGCCATCTTCAGTCTGTCTTACATGGAGACCCAAGAAAAACTTAAGTTCTCCCATACTGCTCATTTCAAAATTTCCTTGCAAAAGTTTTGCAAACTTTCTGCAAAGATTACTTTCAGTAGACCCAAATATTATGTCATCTATATATATTTGGACTAGGATAATCTTTCCTTTAGATTCCTTAAGGAATAGAGTCTTGTCTATTTTCCCCCTTGAGAATTTATTCTCAATGAGGAAACTAGACAGGGTTTCATACCAAGCCCTTGGGGCTTGTTTTAACCCATACAATGCTTTCCTAAGTCTATAAACATAATTAGGTTTGAGAGGACCAACAAAACCTGAGGGCTGCTCTACATAGACTTCTTCCTTTAGATTTCCATTTAGGAAAGCTGACTTTACATCCATTTGAAATACCTTAAAGCTTTGATATGTTGCATAAGTAAGGAACATCCTGATTGCTTCCAGTCTTGCTACTGGGGCAAAGATTTGATCAAAGTCAATACCATCTTCCTGCCTATACCCTTTTGCAACAAGTCTTGCTTTATTCTTCACAATGATCCCATTATCATTCAATTTGTTCCTAAAGATCCACTTTGTTCCAATGATGTTGTGGTCCTTGCGTTTAGGAACTAGCTTCCAGACCTTGCATCTTCTGAACTGATTCAGCTCCTCTTGCATGGCATCAATCCAATGTGGGTCTAGAACTGCTTCTTCAAATTTCTTTGGTTCCACTTGTGATAGGAAACTGGAGTAAAGAACTGTGCTCAGATTCCTGCTTCTTGTTTGCACTCCTTATCTTGGATCACCAATTATCTGATTTGCTGGATGATCCTTTAAGTTTCTATTAGCTGGAGGTAGTCTATCTTCAGGTTGAACACCTCCAGCCTCTTCATTAAGCTGCACCTCTTGGTTTTCTTCAGCATCTTGAGAGTCTTGTACTCCCCTTGGACAGCAGCCACCATTTTCCACTTCCTGATTAGTAGTAGAATCCTCTGTAATGGTAAGCTTGTCCATTCTCTCATTTAAACCTGTAGAACGGCAAGCACTACTTGGCACTCACAGTTAATCAGTCTTGTTTCATCAAAGACTACATGTACAGACTCTTCAACAACTTGAGTAATCAAGTTGTAGACTCTATAAGCCTTACTATTGTTGATGTACCCAACAAATATCCCATCTTGGGATTTGGCAGCAAACTTGGTTAGATAAGACTTACCATTGTTAAGTATATAGCACTTGCAACCAAAGATCCTAAAATAGGATAAGTTTGGTTTTCTGCCTTCACAATCACATATGGAGTCTTTTTATGTCTCTTGGTGATAGTAGCCCTATTGATCACATGACATGCAGTGTTTACTGCCTCAGCCCAGAAATATTCTGGGAGAGAAGTGTCACTCAATAGAGTTCTACCAGCCTCTATCAATGTTCTATTTTTCCTTTCAGCAATACCATTTTGTTGTGGTGTTCTAGGTGAGGAAAATTCTTGAAAAATCCCAAATTCTTCACATAGTCTTGTCATACTTTCAGACTGAAATTCAGTACCATGGTCACTTCTGATTTTGACCACTGTACTGTTCAAGTCATTCTGAATTTGTTTAACAAAACTATATAAGACAGTTGGGTTTTCAGACTTTTGTCTTAGAAAGAACACCCAGGAATATCTAGAATAGTCATCCACCACCACAAATGTGTAGACTTTCCTACCTAGACTATGAACTGGCATAGGACCAATAAGATCCATATGCAAGAGGTATAGACACCTCACTGAATCCTTGTTTTCAAGGCTATGAAAGGTGGACTTGGTCTGCTTGTCTTTTTGACAAGCTGAGCATACCCCATCCTTTATACACTTAACTTGAGGATCATTCCTCACTAACTCTTTGCTAAAGAGTTGGCCAATAGTCTTATAGTTAAGATGAGCCAGCCTCTTGTGCCATTTAACTCAATGTGAGACTCTCTCATCAGCTACAAGATAAATAGGAGAAACATTGTTCTCATACTCAAAGTTAAGACAATAAACATTTCTCTTTCTATATCCTGTCAATATGATCTTTTGATCACTTGACCTTTTGATATGACATCCATTCTTAATAAATGAAATGTCATATCCTAAATCACTCAACTGACTTACGCTAATAAGGTTGTGTTTCAAACCCTTCACATAGGCCACTTGAGAGATAGTAATCTGGTTATTAGAAATGTTACCAAATGCTTTGATGATTCCTTTTTCTGAACAACCAAAGGTTACTTTAGGTCCATCCATGATAGGTGTGTAGTCCTTCAGCAACCCCCTTATTCCAGTCATGTGCCTGGAAGATCCACTGTCCAAGTACCATATTGGGGCATGGCAGCTTGGACTCACCTGTCATACAGATTATTTAACCTTAGAACCCAAATAACTTTTGGGTCATTGGTACAAGTTAGTCTGAATTTTAACAAATCTACTTGTAGCTCTTCTAGCAGGCAGATTGCTACTCTCCTTGACACTGGAATTATGCCAACAATCTAAGGCAAAGTGGCCTACCTTGCCACAACACCAGCACCCAAATTTGTTGTACCTTTATTTAGGTACAACCCTAGCTGATTTGTCTACAGCAGGCTTCTTGTTTTGTGCTGGGGCTTTGCCTTTAGATTTGGACCTAGCAGTCCATACAGTTTTCTTAAATCCTAACCCAGCCTTACCCTTTTGAGGTACAAACTCATTAATCAAGGGTAATACAGATTTAGGTTTAGAAAAACTAGCTACAATCTCTCTCTCTTTCTGAAGTCTAACCTCCAGATTTCTAATCTGATCATTCTTGAATGTGATTGTGCCCATTTGAATAACAGTTATGTTTTTCAATCTGGAAATCTCATTCAGTTTTTGATCCAGTATTTTCTCTGAATCTATTGCATCCAACTTAAGATCTGGAATTTGCTTAGCCTGAGATTTGGCCAGGTTTTTGCTCTTCTTAAGTGCCTGCAATAAATCTCTATATTCATCTATCAGCTAATAAATATCACCTTCAGACTCAGACCCATCCACATTACTTGATGCAGATGTTGCTGACTCTGACTCAGTACTGCAATCTGAAAGACATTGTACCTTACTAGGACCATGCTGATCCTGACATTTTTCTTCTTCTGACACAGCCATCAGTCCCTTGCACTGATGGTCTTCTTGTTCATATATAGAGTTCAGCACATGGAGAAACTCTTCTTTTTCATCTGCTGCATATAGACCAATGTAGGCCTCAGCTTCAGATTCTGACTCTGAAGTAGATTGGTCTGACAAGGTCTTCAACTTCTTAGCAACAAAGGACTTCTCCTTCTTGCTCTGGTGTTGACTCTTCTTCTTATCTGCAGTCTCTTTTCTTTTATCTGGACACTCAGCAACAACATGTCCAGGCCTATTACAGCAGTAGCAAACAATCTTTGATGTTGTAGACTTGTTTGGCTTAGACTTGCTCCTGTCTTTCCTGGATGACTTTCTCTTTTGATAGTAATCATCCTTAGGCTTAGATGTGGAAGGCTTACACTTCCACTACTTATTTTTCAGAAATCTCTGAAACTGTCTAGTAAATGCAGCAAAATCTTCATCTGAGTCACTACCTTCAGAACTTTGGTTATCAGAATTATCTAAAGTTGTTTCAGCAACTATCATAGGAGGTGATGGAGACATCCTCCTATTTTTCCTAGTGCCTTCATCCTTAAAGGCCACAGACTTATCTCTATGCTCCCCTTTTGTACTCTTCTCTTCCACTTTCCTAGCCATCAGGTTCATCTCATATGACAGCAACTTTCCAAACAAGGTTGGAGGAGAAATATCTGCAAGTTTGGCCACTTCTCTAATGATACAAATCTTAGTGTCCCAATCCTTTGTCAGGGATCTTAGGAATTTATCATTCAGTTCATAGGTACTGAAGATTCCTCCATAGGACATCAGCTCATTAACTATTCTATAGAACTTTTTGTAGCACTCAGTTATACTGTCAGACTTTTCTTGTCTGAAACTCTCATACTCCTGGTTTAGCATAGATTTTCTATCTTGTCTTACTTCTTCAGAACCTTCCATGTAGACTATCAAAGTATCCCATATTTCCTTTGAAGTCTTGTAGTGAATCAAATTTTGAAAGGTAGAATCATCTATGGCACTTACTATGATGTTCTGGGCCCTCTTATCCATAGTTGCCAAGATGATCTCATCCTTGGTCATCTCTGAATAATCCTTGGGAATTCTTTGGTTTGCATCTATAACTGAAATCTTCATAGGAATATAAGGACCTTCTTTTACTGTGATATAGATCCTTGGATCAGAAGGCTACATAAACAGCCTGACCCTTTCTTTGCAGATGCCAAATATTTCCTTTCTACATATGGGTAGTTTCATTGAACCTAGTTCCTTATGATTCTCTCCTGAACCCATTTTCTTGATTCTTGAATCTGCCTTGAAGATCTCACTCTGACTGTTAAGTCCTTCTTTGAGTAACCTGTCTCTGATACCACTTGAAAGAATTAGTGCCTAACCACCTAGAGGGGGGTGAATAGGTGTACTTTTTCTTTTACTATTAAGGCAGAAAATCTGTCCTGTAATTTAAGCAGCAATTGCAAATTCTACAACTATCACAGAAATATTCATAGAAATATCACAACACAGATTGCACACAGATTTTTATAGTGGTTCCCCAAGGTCTGGGTGCATCCACTTTCCTCCTTTGCCTATCTAGTAGTGTACTAGATTCGGCCTAACTTCTTCTCTTCACTTCAGATCCTCAGATCTTATAGTAGCTCAGAACCCCAACAGGGCTCCTACAACTCAGAGTGTCCCCACTCGTACAACTCAGGCAAACAGCCCTACCTCAGCCTTCAACAAGGCCTACACTCAGAGAACACAGTCTCCTACAACTCAGGCACAAAGCCCTACCTCAGTCTTTAACAAGACCTACACTCAGAGATCTAAATCTCTTACACTCAGCCTTTATAAAATAGGCTTATAGCTCAGATCTATAATAGATCTTACAAAAATTTGATTAAACGAAGTTTATTACCACCACCCTGAAAGAGAGAGAATGGATGGATGGCTTCTTGATCAGTTCTTGGAAGAACCTGATGGCAGAGATCAACCTATCTTAGCTTTCTTCAAAGCTTCTTAAATCTGAACTCAGTAGGGTTGAATCTCCTGAGAAGATGATCTTCAATCAGCTTCTGACTTGAGATTCAGCTCACAATCTGAATCTTTTAGGGCAGCCTAGTTCAGCAACTGCACATCTTAGATGGAGCTCTCTCTCTCCAACTTCTTCTAGATCCTCTGTCGAAAATCTTCTGTATTATTACTTCTATCTATATTGATCAGAATCTGTATTCTTCAATGATTGATCATCACTTTCTATTGAAGGAGAAAGCCTTTATATAGTCTTTCTCCATGGTAACCGGCTGATCCGGTTTCTAACAATCTTCTGACAGCTCTGACAATAGTAGTTGACCAGTTAGAAATGGCAGCTGTCAAGTCATCCAGTCACTTCTTGAAAATACTGTCTCTGTCTGAAAGTGTCGAGACTGATCTTCATTATGTGTCGACACAAATAGACTAAGTGTCGACACAAGTGGATTAAGTGTCGACACTAGCCTTGGTGGTGTCGACACAACTTCTTTTGTTGTTGTAACAGCTTCTCGACATTGCTTCTTTAGAATGTGTCGACACTGATTCTGTGTGACGACACAAGCCTTCTTCTCTTTAACTTTGTTGAAACTTGCTAAGTGTCGACACATCTCCTTTGTGTAGACATAAGTACTTCTTTACTTTAACTTTTTTGAAGCTTTGTTGCGTGTCGACACAAGTCCTGTGTGTCGACACAGTTGATGTTGACAAATACTTCTATGTGTTGACACTTCCTCTATGTGTCGACACAATTGATGTCGACTAAGTATTCCTATGTGTCGACACTGTATTTTGGTGTCGACACTTATTCTGTCGACTTTGCTTCTCTGTGTGTCGACACAGCCTCTTGGTGTCGACACAGTTGATTCTGGTGTCGACTTTGCCTTTCCAAGTGTCGACACAATTAACTCCAAGTGTCGACATAACTTTTCTCCAGTGTCGACACAAGCCTTCATAAGTGTCGATACTGCTTCTCTAGGTGTCGACACATGGTCTTAGAAATTTTTCTGCATTTCCTGCAATTACTTAACCTGCACATATAAACTCAAAATACATAAAATACACTTTGATGTATATCATTGAGTAAGGTGAGGCTTCTTCAAATCTGGTACACATTTTCTAATGTACCCAACACCCTCTCTATAACTTCTCGTGTATTTCGTCACGCACTCGAGAGGATACTCAACCTGAGCACGACACGCCCTGGGACACGCCCGTGTCCCAGGCCGTGTCACCCAATCCTGAACCCAAATTTAGATTTGGGGTGTTACAACCCTCCCCTCCTTCAAAAGAAGTTCATCCCGAAATTTAGCCCAGTGAGACATCAACATAACCATGTTGTTCCTTCGCAAAACGATACGGGTTAGAGCTCAGAGGCCGCAGCTTGTCTCGCCCCACGACATCGCACAAAACAGTCAATAACATACATACATCGATAAGAAACATCACAGCCATATATCCACCATATCTCCAACCATAGATTCACATAGTCATTACATACACCTTGATCGATCGATCACCTAGATACCACAAGTTGTGCACAACCATTACATACATCATATTATCCATTCCTGTATATACAACATTGAGTCACATCACCAAAGTAATATAGGTCACTCTTCCATTCTTACTTCTGCTCACCCACATCATCTTTCATAAGTCGTTTGATCGCCTCTTGGAGTTCCAAACTAAACAATCGAGGTTGTATTTTACCGATTGAACTTTGCGGCTCTTGCACTTCAAGATTATGCAGTCGAGGTTGTGTCCGGGATGCAGATGACTCGACAACTACTTTACCCTTTTCTTCATAAGACGCACCTATTCTTTTCTCACTCCTTGGAGGACCACTCCAACAATCACAGGCCATATGCCCCTGCTTGCCACATATAAAACATGTGCCTGTCTTAACACGTCCTTGCCCATATGTTGCTCCCGGATAAACAGTCGACGGAGTTGGTTCGGCAGGCCTGAACCTTTTCTTATCTCGTCTCCTAAACTCCAACTGTTCCGACTGTGGATCTTTGAATTCTCGCTTCTCTACTGTCAGGTTCTTCTTCTCCTGCATCCATTTTAAATCCTTCTCTAGCGCACGTGCTATACCTACCAATGCCTGGAAGCCTTGGTTCACCGAACTCGGGAGTGCCAATCTCAGCTCATCACACAGTCCCTCATAAAATCGATTTGTCTTTCGCGCTTCCTCAGCGAAGGTAAACCCCGTATATCGCCCCAGCCTGGTAAACTCATGCAGGTACGTATCAATATCACTCTCACCGTGCACCGGACGTTGAAATTCATTCTCCATAGCAATCTGCTATGACATTGGCAAATACTTGGCCAGAAATAATCGTGAGAATTCTTCGATCGATATCACTTCCAATCCTCGCCTTACCAAGTAGTGCAACTCCACTTCATCCCACCAAAGCCTCGCATTGCCTTCCAATAGAAAGGTGGCTAAAGTCACTTTCTGCGCCTCCGCAGTCCTGATTGCTGCCAAAGATTCTCTTCACTCTTGCAAGCCAATATTCCGCCTGCATTGGACAACCCATTCCTATAAACGTAGGTGGATGAAATTCTATAAACCGCTTTAGTTGCTCATTAGCTGCTTGCTCATCCACCACAGCTTCAACATGAGCTTGCCTTGCACCAGGCTGTACTGGCACCCCTGCAGGCCTTGCCTGCCCAGTAGGCTATGCATGTAACACTGTGAGCACATTCTACGTCACCACACGTATGGTCTCCGCCGAGGGAGGTGTAGATGCTTCAACTGGTGCTGCACTCTCATCGGAAAGCAGGGGCTTAGACTGCCCAGCACACTTCTCGTCACTTATTAATGGACAAAACACCAGTTACATCCAGTCCATAACAACAAACATACAGAAACTACATGCACATGCTCCTCACGTGCATGTATGACATTCCTAGTGGACATTCTTGAGTTCACTTATGTTCTCCCTCCCAAAAATCTCAAACCTGGCTCTGATACTACTTTAGAACGCCTCCATTCATCACATGGAATATAATGGTGGGTCCGCCCGAGGCCCCACGCCATATTTCACAAACAAACGGCGGAATTACGTGTGAATATTAAATCACGGTCTACTCGTCTCCTAACTCAGAGCATTCTAGCGCAGCATTTTAAGTTGTAAGAACTCAACCACATGAATGTCCACTAATATATAAACTTCACATTTATATATAAACCAGGAATGTATACAACCTACACACGCTCATGGCCTTAAGGTCTTACAAGTTGCTCTTTACAAATATACAGCTTCATACATCGGCACGCAGGCCGGCCACACATGAAATCCAAGAATTCTTCGCACAACCTTCAATGGCCTTTAAGCAGCAAGGCTTCATTCCACTCAGTTCAATTTCACCCATCAGCACCTGTAATTTAACATCCACCCCAAGACTGATAAACAAAGCAACGGTTAGCATTAGCTGACCAATTACAACGACCCCATCCCTTACCCGGGGCAGTGGATCCTTCCATGTATGCATTGTAATTATAAGATCTACCAATCATAACAAGGGCTCTTAGGCACAACAGTATCACAAATGCCGGCGTTCACTAGACACTCCGTGCACTCAGGGGACCTTATTGGTTTACCAGATATACTAGTTGCCCACCACTTATTAGATGTTATTAGCTTGTTGGCTGGCCTGTCCTAGTCCACCGATAGGGCATGCTGGCGACATTCCGCCCAAACGACTCAGAGGTGAGAACCTCACAGCAAACTTGAGCATTTCAAAATCAGATCGACCCACCACTGTGGTGCAGCAAGCCGGGTCTATCTTGTGTCCCCCAGGCATTTCCACCCATCGATCTCCCAAAACAACCAGGGGCATGTAAGCCTTTCCCATGCTAAATCCGTCAGTAGGACACCACTAGACGCGGGTCGGCTTTCCCTCATGATTAGCCGCAGCTTTTCCGCTCTCTCACAGCAAATATCGCTCACCGCGCTCACACCATAAGCGGCTTATCCAAAGCATCCAAGATCAACATTCAATTAACACAGAGCTTACAACATAAGTGCTACAGTCACCACAATTCATTGGCATCACATACTACACGGAGTCTTCTCCGGTTCACACGATAACCATCACCAATCCAGACTAATCGTCCAGATGGGCTTCACACAGCATGCATATGCCGTTCTACACACTTCTGGCTCTAGATGCAGACTCAACTTGGAATCACTTACTCATTCCTCCTCTTGGTGGAGGATTCCATGCATATGCATAAAGAAAGGACTTTGATTGTCCAAGAAGGAGAACGTTACCCCGGACTATCACTTTGGAGCCATGGACTAGCCGGATGGAAATCACCTCCACGGCTTTGCCTCCACGAATCCGCACTCAGCTCCCGATTCAGAACTCCAAAGCTCCTCTGGTAGTCGGCTTCCTTTCCCCTTTCATTCCTTGCTCTCTCTCTCTCTCCTTCTCATTAGAAAGAGAATGGCTAAGATGAAATGAAAGTGATCCATCCATTCTCAGCCTTTTAATGAGTAGGTAAGGGCCTAGGCCCTTGGATCCAGGAAGAAGGAAATGAATGTCCCTGATTTGCCAGAAATAAGCTGAACATGGCCTGACATGCCCTGTGACACACCCGTGTCACAGGCCGTGTCCCTTAAGCGGCACACAACCGACTTAAATCCATAACAATACACGACCATGTGATACGCCTGTGTCACATGCTACGCGCCTGTGTCACATGCTACGCACCCTTGTCACGTTCAACACGCCCGAGTCTAGGAGCCATATACCTCAAACAACACACCACCAACTCAACCCGAGCAGGACACATCCTGTGACATGTCTGTGTCATAGGCCGCATGTC
Source organism: Platanthera guangdongensis (assembly GCA_039583875.1). Lineage (NCBI taxonomy): Eukaryota > Viridiplantae > Streptophyta > Magnoliopsida > Asparagales > Orchidaceae > Platanthera > Platanthera guangdongensis. Next base: position 109,783,400 of record CM077153.1, on the reverse strand, counting down.
CCAGGACACACTCGTGTCAGCCAACACACGCATCACCGGCTGATCCTGAGAAGAATACGGCCCTGTGACACGCCCGTATCACAGGTCGTGTCTCATATAAACTGGCCACTGGACGATCATCGAGCATAGTTCGTCGACCAGAGGGGGACACGCACTCTGACATGCCCATGTCGCAGGGCATGTTCCCTCTCGAGAACTTCTCATGTATTTCGTCGCGCACTCGAGAGGCTACTCAACCCGAGCACGACATTCCCTGGGACACGCCCGAGACTAAGGCCGTGTCACCCAATCCTGAACCTAAATTAGGATTTGGGGTGTTACACTTTGGAAGACCCTTCATCAGGGCCTTCTGTTATGTGCCATTGCCATTTCACCAGTGCCTCAAGTTTAACACTAGAGGGATCCAAGTCAGGGTCAGGTGAGACCCCAGGATAGCAAGGCAGTGCCACGTCATGGTCGTCAACACCATCTTCTGGCTAGCTAGGGCAGAGGAGATGGATAAGATCATGGAGAGCTTTAGTAGGATAGAAGTATCAGAGGAGAAGGAGGCGAATGACGGCCATTATTCCGAAGCAGCCTGAAGAAACCTTGCTTCGATAAAGTTTTTCCCTTTTTTGTAATGAGCTCTACCCCTGACCAGTTGAGTCAGGAGGTCATGAATCCTAAAATTTCCCCATTGGAGGATATTGAATTTAGTATGGTTCGAAGGACGTGACTAATATCACCCCGAGAGGATCTCCTCATACAGGCTCCCACTAGCTTGATGGGTCGAATGTGCCTGGGTAGTAAGTTCTCATCCTGAGAGGATCTCCTCATCCAGGCTCCCACTAGCTGGATGGGTCAAATGTGCGTTGGTGGCGAGAAGGAACCAACCCCAGAGGATCTCCTCATCGAGGCTCTAACTAGCTAGATGGGTCGAATGTGCCTCAGTGGCGAGAAGGTTCCACCACCGAGTGGATCTCCTCACCCAGACTCTCACTAGCTAGATGGGTCGAATGTGCCTCGGAGGATAGTAAGTTCCAACACCGAGTGGATCTCCTCACCTAGTCTCTCACTAACTGGATTTGTCAAATGTGCTTCGGTGGAGAGTAGGATACATCCCCGAGAGGATCTCCTCACCCAGGCTTTCACTAGCTGGATGGGTTGAGTGTGCCTCGGTGGTGAGAAGGTTCCACCACCGAGAGGATCTCCTCCCCTAGGATCTCACTAGCTGGATGGGTTGAATATGCCTTAGGTGGAGATTAGGTTCCAAACCTGAGAGGATCTCCTCACCAAGGCTCTCACTAGCTGGATGGGTCGAATATGCCTCGGTGGCAAGATGGTTCCACCACAGAGAGGATCTCCTCACCCAGGCTCTCTCTAGCTACACGGGTCAAATGTGTCTCGGTGGACAGTAATTTCCAACCCTGAGAGGATCTCCTAATCCAGGCTCCCACTAGTTGGATTGGTCGAATGTGCCTCGATAGTAAGTTCTCGTCCCATGAGGATCTCCTCATACAGGCTCCCACTAGCTGGATGGGTTGAATGTGCCTCAGTGGCAAGAAGGTTCCACCACCGAGAGGATCTCCTCACCCAAGCTCTCACTAGCTGGATGGGTCGAATGTGCCTTGGTGGAGAGTAGGCTCCAACCCCGTGAGGATCTCCTCACCCAGGCTCTCACTAGCTGGATATGTTGAATGTTACTCAGCGGCAAAAAGGTTCCACCACCGAGAGGATCTCCTCACCCAGACTTTCACTAGCTGGATGGCTCGAATGTGCCTCGGTGGAGAGTAAGTTCCAACCCCGAGAGGATCTCCTCTCCCAAGCTCTCACTAGCTAGATTGGTTGAAGATGTCTTTGTGGCGAGAAGGTTCCACCACCGAGAGGATCTCCTCGCCCAGGTTCTCAATAGATGGATGGGTCGAATGTTCCTCGGTGGAGAGTAAGTTCCAACCCCGAGATGATCTCCTCACCCGAGCTCTCACTAGTTGGATGGGTCGAATGTGCCTCGGTGGCGAGAAGGTTCCACCACCGAGAGGATCTCCTCACCCAGGCTTTCACTAGCTGGATTGGTCTAATGTGCCTCGGTAGAGTGTAAGTTCCAACCTAGAGAGGATTTCCTCACCCAGGCTCTCATTAGCTGGATGAGTTTAATGTACCTCGGTGGCGATAAGGTTCCACCACCGAGAGGATCTCCTCACCCAGGCTCTCACTAGCAAGATGGGTCGAATATACCTTGGTGGAGAGAAAGTTCCAACCCCGAGTGGATCTCCTCACCCTGGCTCTATAAGACCCCCTTTTTTGCAAAACCAACAGGGTCTTATGCCTAGAACCGCCACTTTGTTGTGACACCAGCACACCTGGGAACGTCGTCACTACAAAACGTCGATCCTGTCGGCCACACCAATTGTAGAGGAGAAGTAGAAGTATAAGTACATGAGTTAAATGAATCTCAAATGCCGGTCCACCAGAAATCACATGAATACACAATAAATCTCCAAGAAGGGAGAGTCCATAGTAATGATAAACCAAAGTACTAATAAAAAGGGCTACTGCCCTATACATCATGATCCTCACTATAAGTCGATCATCACAGAAGCAAATCTAAAGTAACTACTAATATTCGGGACTCATTGTCCCTACTGCGTGAACTCCCTTGCTAGACTGTCCCGTCTCCAAGCGCACATACCTCTGGGACTGCATCTCCTGGTTTGTCTCCACGATCCCCTAAAATGATTTGTTCAACGACCGTTACTCTAAAAGACTAAGTCCTATCATCCCCCACCCCTCCCCCATGGCTCCTAGGCACCGAGCGGGGAGAAGGAAAGTGAAGGTATTTAATGTGGAGAGTAAAAAAAGTAAGCAGGTGACGATGGAACTAGTCTATCATGAGTATATAATCACAGCAAGTATAAGAAGCAAATAATAGATAAGCAATATGAGTATACACATGAATAAGGGGAGCAAGTAAAGTACAAGCAGGTAACTAAGTAAGTAACCATGACCTATAGGAATGCCCATACAAACCTATAGTCTAAGGGGTCGTTTTGCAAGTCATATTGTATAAAGAGTCTCATACTAATTTATACAATAGGTGTCAAGGGTTTTATGCAATGAACATGCTAAGACATGCAAGTATGCTATGATAAAAACATACAAGTGCAACACACACACCTGACTCTGTGCACACAGACCTTTAGCTTGCCCTTTCTGGAACCTAACCTCCCAGGATACCTCTGTAGTGGCAAATAGAAGCGGTGGGTTGGTCCTTGCCCACCTCTAAACCGATATCAGCACTACCAGTCAGACCTATCATACGCCTCAACGCTGGTGCACTAAGAGGAGCTCCTGCGTACTCTTATCGGCTGGCGCACCAGACTTTATTTGGTTAAGTGCTAAACCACTCTTGCCGAGTCAATGTATTGGTATCAGTGCGACTACCCTACAATACTGAATACCAACTGCCTTATACTTATTTACATGCAATAATAATGTATTTCCTATCAAGCCAAAGCTCCCCGGACTATCCCGTCCGCCACAAATATCTACCGAGCCATCGGCTCGCCGGGCTGACCTACCCATCACCAAACCAACGAGCCTACCGCTCGTGAGACCCAACCTAGCTCCTAAAACACCGGAGAGTGTGATTATAAGTACACTCCTATGGTATTTCTAATTACTCTTGTATTCCATTTAGTCTTACGGCTTACGTTAACCTTGGACTGCCGAAGGCATTCCCTGTAATAGGCTCTCGAGGGCACTAGGAACTATGATGGGCTGAATCCCAAAGCTCTCTTTCGCAAGGTACTTATTATTATTGGTGTCTACCCATAATAAATTCCATTTAAAGTTATACTTAATCTTACCCTAGCCCATTTGACTCTTTTCTCTCTCCACAGGAAGGACAATATTTCGTCGATCCCGAACACCATTTAACACCAATCAACTGAATACATCAACATCATGTCTCCTAATGATAAACTCATTTTCAATTCACCACAAATCAATAATCTATTAAACCTAGCTCCCTATGTCTATTCCTCATGTTATCACAATTTCACAGTTTTACTATATGCAGACCAATCTAAGATATATGACGTACATGACAGGAGGTACTCCAAATTTTCCTCCAAAGGCTCTAAGATAATTATTGTGGGTCTATCATGACATATTTAGCCTAAAATCAGGAACTTGTAATTTTCATAATTAATTTGTCTATTATTAAAATTTTCCAAACATTAGGCCATGGGTAATTTGAACGTGAAGTACTAGATTTCATTAAGTTATGGACACTCAAAAAATTATAATCATTATATGATAGCAGAATATCAGTGAATACCAAATTTTACAAATTTTTATAAATGTAATAACCTCTAAATAATTAATTCAAGGTAATTCAAATAATTAGAGTTAATGAATGGAGTACCATAAATCGTTATCCAAAAATTATGTAAACATTTCCAGATCCATATAATGATCATTAAAAACTACTGACAAAGTTTCATGCAATTTGAAGGTAAGTGAGATATGTAGAAATATACTTCAAATAATTCCATTAAAGTGCACTTGTGAAGGAACATTCTTATAAACTCATCCAAATAATGTGTAATAATTTTCTAGGCTCTATTTGACCCTAAAAAGTTCTCTAGCCAAGTAATACAATTTTACAGTAACATATAATATTTATTATCTATTTATCAAAATAAAGTGCACTAGTTCACTTTACACATGAATTATTAAGATGAAATGCCCAAATAATCCAAATAATTTAATAGTGCATTTAAATGATATTTAATTAACCTTTCCATAGGTTCATATCTGATGGTGCGGCCCCTCCAACACTTCTTGATGATGACCCGGTTGCCGCGGCGCAATAATTTAAAGACTTGCGACGTCATGACAACGCCACGGACGCTAACGGAAAGCTGCGATACAACCTCCGTCCGCGGCGCGCAAAGCTTGCTTAAAAGTTTTAATTAGTTTTTAATTAGTTTTATTTTAATTGCTTTTAAAAAAATGGCTTGTATTAATTTTTATTTTCATGTTGGTGTGCTACTAAACATTTGGTGTGTATTTAACCACCCGGATGGATGAGATTTCATCTCCATCACGGACGGTTGGATCTCTTTTGTAACTCCTATTTAAAGGAGGCTATTATGAGGAGTTAAAGAATTGGAAAAGAAAAACCTAAACTCCCCCTTGACAATTTCGGCCACCATGGAGAGACTCCATTAGCCGCCCACCCCCTTGGTGTGAAGCCATACCTTGCCTCCTCCATCCCCGTTGGGTGCGACTCCGGCATGGCTTCTATCGGTGCGACTTCGTGGAAGAAGGAAGCAGCCCCATTCGGTGCGAAACTGGTGGATCCGTGGAGAGAGTGATTCTCCCACAAATCTTGTGTGATCATCTTCTTGGTTGGGTAATCTCCTTCCTTTCTTTGTGTTTTCTTGCTGTGAGATTTTGTGGAGGTTATACATCCGTCTTTCCTGCAATTTTAAAGTGTTTTTCCGCCTGCAAAAATCTGAATCGAAACGTTGTTATTGATCCTCTTGTTATCCGGATTGAGAAGATCCGTTGGAGAACAAACTAGGCCTAGCCTTGACTTGTTCTCCAAGTTTGGGCACACTTTGTGCTAACAAGGGAGTTAATCTCAACTTGTTCTTGATCGCTCTTTATCGTTTACCGCCGCTCCAAGTATATTATTGCTGTGATTGACGGCTTATAGTGAAAAGAATAGATGCTTGTGTAAGTGCGGTGAGGTGTGTGCTTGTTGGAGAGTTAGGTCCTAAGGACGTGGTATCGAGTCCCGTATTTTTGAGAGCCAACCGACCCCTTTACATTCGCTTTTGGTCGGAGCACTCTCTTTATTTTTTATGTTCTGTGATAGGTAAGCTTCCGTTAGCGTAAGCACGTCCGTGTCACGTACACTCCTACACCAATTTGGTATTAAAGCGAGGTTGTTTTAACTTCTACGTTGCAAACATCCTCGCTGCGTTCCTTGTCGGTCCATCTAATCTTAGAAAAAAAAAAATTTTCTGGTCTGCCAATAGCGGGCTAAAATCTGTAATTTTCTGCGAAATTTGAAAACAAATTTTTTTTTAATGATCTACGCCTTACTCCCATCTGGAATATCTAAAAATATTCCATTTCTAGTATACCTTCAACCCTAGGAAAATTCATCTTGCCCGGGGTCTCCCAAACCTGAATGCGCACTAGGCTAGGAACGGAGTACACAGCCCCGTCTACCTCTAGGATGGCTGCGAACGAGCATGGTCATCCCAACACCGAGGCTATAGCGGGTCTTCGTGCCGAAATGGCTGAGCTTAGGAACGTCTTAGCCCAGATCCTACAAAATCAGGAAAGGCCACCCCCACCTCTCGTTAATGTTGGGCAGCCCAACCGGCACCAACCGAACTTTGACTCAGGTTCTGAGGGAAACTCTCCCCCTGTGCCCCCTCGAGAACCCCACCCCAAGCGAGGATTTGATATCAAGAGCGCCATCAAGATAAATGCCCCCACCTATGATGGCATTGGAGATCCCCAGATCTTCCTCCATTGGGCTATAGACATGGAGTGCTATTTCGAATGGCACAACCTCATGGACCCCCAAAAGGTTCAAGTTGTCAGGATGAAATTAACGGGACGTGCCAAAACTTATTGGCTGAATGAAGAACGTAGGTTAGGAGCTGGGCACGGGGTCCCACTCATTGGATGGGTTGTGATGAAGAACCTGCTGACCAATCAGTACGTTCCCGCGTAACATCGGACGCAGATGTTCGATGAGCTTGCCACCCTTCGGCAAGGCTCAATGTCTGTTGCTGAATATATGGGAGAACTTAAGGATCGTATGGTACGATGTGACCTTTGAGAGCTCCCCGAAGTCACTTTATCTAGATTTCGAAAGGGACTTCACCCCGACATTCAGCAGAAACTCTTGCGTTACGGTCATACGGACTTGAATACGACTTTCAATGCCGCCTTGGACATTGAAAAGCACCTAACATCTAAGACTCACTCCCGTTATTCTAATACGAAGAATAAGTCCACCACTGGGGCATCTTCTTCCACATTTCCTGATAATGGAAAATTAAGATCCTCTGAGTCGAAATCCGTAGTGATCACCGCTAGAAATACCAATAACCCCGCTAGTGAGCGTATCCCCGTAGGAAAGGTTAGCAAGGCTAACACCACTTGTTACTCATGCGGTGTTCAAGGACACTATGCCTACGAATGCCCCACTAAGACGAAGGCTATAGCCTTGTTAGAGTCCGCTACCGACCCTGACGATTATGTCTATGAGGTCAAAGAGGAGAGCGACCCGAAGGAGTCCCTAGTGACTTGGAGGACGATCATCGCCTTATGGTGATGCGTTGTATTTTGACCACTCCTCGTCCCGTAGACCACTGGAAGAGGACGAGCATATTTTCCCTGATCTTTAAGAGTGGAGAAAAACTTTGCAAATTAGTTATCGATGGTGGTAGTTGCGTAAACGCCGTTTCTGAGAACGATGTTAAGCATATGTCCTTGACTGCCGAGCCGCACCCGACCCCCTACCAGGTTGCTTGGATTAGTAAGGTTACTATTAAGGTTACCCAACGATGCCTAGTCCCCCTGTCTTTCAAATCCTACACAGATGAGGTTTGGTGCGACGTCCTACCCATGGACGTTTGTCATATGTTATTAGGCCGCCCTTGGCTATACGACCGTGATGTGACGCACTATGGTCGTGCCAACACTTATGAGTTCAAATTCAATAGCAAGATCGTCACCTTGAGACCGACTGTGCCAAAAGAGCCGGTAGTGTTGGCTAAGGATACCACCGTCCCAGTAGAGAAGAAAGCCTTGAGTTTAGTTGGTAGGAAGGAATTTGTGAAGGATCCCTTCATTGGGGGTATAATGTACGCTCTCATTCTCAAGAGTACAAAGACTGATAGTGGCGTGTTGGAAGATTTACCCCGAGAGCTACGAGTATTATTGGATGATTTTAGGGATGTATACCCGAAAGAGTTGCCTTCGTCGTTACCATCGCTTAGAGATATACAACACGCTATAGACCTTATCCCCGGATGGTCCTTACCCAATCAACCGCACTATAGGCTTAATCCTGCTGCCCACAGAGAGTTACAAACCCAGATAGAGGATTTGCTAAATAAGGGATTTATTAGGAAGAGTATGAGCCCATGTGCTGTCCCTACTCTTCTTGCCCCTTAGAAGGATGACACCTGGCGCATGTGTGTTGATAGCCGAGCTCTCAACAAAATTACTATAAAATATAGGTTTCCAATTCCGCGACTAGATGATCTCTTGGATGTCCTATCGGGTGCCACTATCTTCTCAAAATTGGACTTACGGAGTGGTTACCACCAGATTAGGATCCGAGAGGGGGATGAGTGGAAGACAACGTTCAAGTCTAAGGATGGGTTGTATGAGTGGCTTGTGATGCCCTTTGGGTTATCCAATGCCCCCAGCACCTTCTCCCGGATGATGACGCACATTTTTAGGCCATATATGGGGAAGTTTGTTGTAGTATATTTCGACGACATCCTAGTCTTTAGTACCTCCCCCGCCGAACGCCTCTCCCACATCAAAGTAGTCCTCTCCACCTTAAGGACTGAAACCTTATATCTAAATCTTAAGAAATGCATGTTTTATATTTTAGAGGTTGAATTCTTAGGTTACATAGTTGGCTATGAAGGAATTCGTGTTGACCCAGGAAAGGTTCAAGTGATTAGAGACTGGCCCGAGCCCACTAACCTTCGTGAGGTGTGTAGTTTCCACGGGTTAGCTACCTTTTATCGTCATTTCATACGCGATTTTAGTAGCATTATGGCACCCATTACGGACTGCATGAAGAAAGGCGAATTCACATGGTCCAAATCCGCCACGTTTGCATTCTGTCATATTAAGGAGCTTATGACCGAAGCACCGGTGTTACGTCTCCCAGACTTCACCAAGGTCTTCGAGCTTACCTGTGATGCATCTGGCGTAGGGATTGGAGGTGTCTTGAGTCAAGAGGGTCACCCGGTTAGTTATTTTAGTGAGAAATTAGCGGGTGCTAAATTAAATTATTCCAATTACGATAGGGAGTTTTACGCGATCGTTAGATGTTTGCATCATTGGAGGCACTATCTCCTTCATAAGGACTTCGTGATCCTCTCTGATCATGAAGCGTTACGATTCATCAATGGTCAGCACAAAATCAACCCGCGGCACGCTAAATGGGTATCCTTCTTGCAAGAATACACATTTACTCTCAAGCACCTTAAGGGGTCCGACAATCGAGTTGCCGATGCACTCAGTCTCCTCACCCTCTTACTTTCCTACATGCAAGTCCACGTGGTAGGGTTCGAGCGCATAAAGGATGAATACACCACATGCCCTGATTTTCAGGAGCCATACTTATCTGCCCAGGATAGCTCTCCCACGACCATCACGGCCTTTTCACTTAGAGACGGATATTTATTCAAACACGGAAAATTGTGTATCCCTCGGTCCTCTTTGCGACTCCACATCATTTGGGAGTTACATAGTGGTGGCTTGAGTGGTCACTTTGGAAGAGACAAAACGATTACGCTCGTAGAGGAGAAATTCTTTTGGCCTAAACTAACGGCGATGGTTGGGAAAGTAGTGAGCAGTTGTCGTACGTGTCAAGTTTCAAAGGGTACTAAGTCCAATGTAGGTTTATACACCCCTCTACCTATTCCGTCCGTTCCGTGGGAAGACGTGAGCATGGACTTCGTATTAGGCCTTCCCCCACCCTTCGACGTCAGGATTCTATACTCGTTGTTGTGGATAGGTTCTCCAAGATGGCGTAGTTCCTCCCATGTAGTAAGACCAACGATGCTTCTCACATTGCGAAACTGTATTTTAAGAACGTCGTTAGTCACCGTGGAGTTCCGAAGACTATTGTCTTGCATAGGGACGTAAAGTTCACTAGCTACTTTTGGAAACCTTGTGGGTTCTTATGGGAACAAAATTATTATTCTCCGCGGCTTATCATCCACAAACTGATGGCCAGACGGAAGTAGTCAATCGGAGCCTAGGAAATCTTCTTAGATGTCTAGTGAGCGATCATAAAGGCACTTGGGATTTGCTTCTTCCACAGGCACAACTGGCTTACAATAATTCAAAAAATAGGTCCACGGGTATGTCTCCGAATGAAATTATTCACAGGTATAAGTCCCTTGTGCCACTTGACTTGGTCCCCTTACCTCCCACATACAAAACAAGTCAGTTTGCACAATCCTTCACCCAACATATTTACGACTTACATGCACGTATACGAGCTACCTTGACTACACAATATGAGTCTTATCAAGCGCACGATAATCTACATAGGAAGGTGTCACACTTTAAAGTCGGCGATCTGGTTTTAGTACGGTTAGTTCCCGAACGAATGCCAAGTGGCACCGTTAAAAAGTTAGCTCCAAAGCGCGCCGGTCCTTTTCGGATTATAAAGAAGCTAGGTGACAACGCTTTCGTATTGGATTTGCCTGCTGAATGGGGTATCTCCCCTATTTTTAATGTCCCGGATTTGATGTTGTTTGTTGTGCCTCCACAAGAGTTGGTTTCTTTGTTGTCTTCTCCCTCCACTAAAATCTCTAATGGGTTGGGGAGTGGTAGTTCGGATGATCTCTCTCCTTCGGTCCCCGCAGGTATAACATCGGATGGTACGTTGCCTTCTTTTATTCCTACTGCTGACATGTTTCCCAGGTTTCCCAAGACGTTTCTCCATCCATATATGATACTAGCTGTTGAGCCACTTGCTACTCCAGACGGTGCTACCTACCGCTTCCTCATCTGTTGGCGTGACTGCACACCTTCGGACGACTCATGGGTACTCGCGACAGAGCTTCAACGTTTGGATGCCGAGCTTCTCCGCCGCTTTCTCTCGGACCACGCATCGGAGATGCGAGATTTTGAGTGGGGGAGGATTGATGGCGCGGCCCCTCCAACACTTCCTGATGATGATCCGGTTGCCACTGCACAACAATTTAAAGACTTGCGACGTCATGACCACGCCATGGACACTAACGGAAAGCTGCGATACAACCTCCGTCCACGGCGCGCAAAGCTTGCTTAAAAGTTTTAATTAGTTTTATTTTAATTTCTTTTAAAAATATGGCTTGTATTAATTTTTATTTTCATGTTGGTGTGCTACTAAACATTTGGTGTGTATTTAACCGCCCGGATGGATGAGATTTCATCTCCATCACGGACGGTTGGATCTCTTTTATTACTCCTATTTAAAGGAGGCTATTATGAGGAGTTAAAGGATTGGAAAAGAAAAACCTAAACTCCCTCTTGAGAATTTCGGCCACCATGGAGAGACTCCATTAGCCGCCCACCCCCTTGGTGTGAAGCCATAACTTGCCTCCTCCATCCCCGTTCGGTGCAAATCCGGCGTGGCTTCTATCGGTGCGACTCCGTGGAAGAAGGAAGCAGCCCCATTCGGTGTGAAACCGGTGGATCCGTGGACAGAGTGATTCTCACACAAATCTTGTGAGATCATCTTCTTGGTTGGGTAATCTCCTTCCTTTCTTTGTGTTTTCTTGCTGTGAGATTTTGTGGAGGTTATACATCCGTCTTTTCTGCGATTTTAAAGTGTTTTCCGCTTGCAAAAATCTGAATCGAAACGTTGTTATTGATCCTCTTGTTATCCGAATTAAGAAGATCCGTTGGAGAACAAACTAGGCCTAGCCTTGACTTGTACTCCAAGTTTTGGAACACTTTGTGCTAACAAGGGAGTTAATCTCAACTTATTCGTGATCGCTTTTTATCGTTTACCGCCGCTCCAAGTATATTATTGTTGCGATTGACGGCTTATAGTGAAAAGAATAGATGCTTGTGTAGGTGCGGTGAGGTGTGTGCTTGTTGGAGAGTTAGGTCCTAAGTCAAGGCTAGGCCTAGTTTGTTCTCCAACTGATCTTCTCAATCCGGATAACAAGAGGATCAATAACAACGTTTCGATTCAGATTTTTGCAAGCTGAAAAACACTTTGAAATCGCAGAAAAGACGAATGTATAACCTCCACAAAATCTCACTGCTAGAAAACACAAAGAAAGGAAGGAGATTACCCAACCAAGAAGATGATCACACAAGATTTGTGGGAGAATCACTCTCTCCAGGGATCCACCGGTTTCACACCGAATGGGGCTGCTTCCTTCTTCCACGGAGTCGCACCGATAGAAGCCACGCCAGAGTCGCACCGAACGGGGATGGAGGAGGCAAGGTATGGCTTCACACCAAGGGGGTGGGCGGCTCATGGAGTCTCTCCCTGGTGGCCGAAATTCTCAAGGGGGAGTTTAGGTTTTTCTTTTCCAATCCTTTAACTCCTCATAATAGCCTCCTTTAAATAGGAGTTACAAAAGAGATCCAACCGTCCGTGATGGAGATGAAATCTCATCCATCCGGGCGATTAAATACACACCAAATGTTTAGTAGCACACCAACATGAAAATAAAAATTAATACAAGCCATATTTTTAAAAGCAATTAAAATAAAACTAATTAAAACTAATTAAAACTTTTAAGCAAGCTTTGCGCGCCGCGGACGGAGGTTGTATCGCAGCTTTCCGTTAGCGTCTGTGGCGTTGTCATGACGTCGCAAGTCTTTAAATTGTTGCGTCGCGGCAACCGGGTCATCATCAGGAAGTGTTGGAGGGGCCGCGCCATCAATATCATTCTAAAATAATTTAACCATGGTTACTTCAAAATCATCACAAGGGGCAAGATGATAGTTATTACTACAATTATGGGCTACAATTTTCTAAACATCCTATAATAAATTTAAGAGGTCAATATCACAATAAAATTACTCCTACCAAAATCTCATGAAGATCCAAGATCATATGACCCTCAAATATTTTCATAAAATATATAGGCCTAAACTAACCCTAATTGGTTTTATTTGTGTGCCTAGGTCTAAACATCATCAAATTCCTTCCTAGGTCTATTTAGCATCCTTGGATTACATGGACTAAACTCGAAGTCCATACATCGACATATCACATCATGTCCTTCACAAACCCCCAAAGTTCAACCTTAGGGTTTGAACTAGGGTCCGGGGGCAAATCCACACTACTCTAGGATAAACTCCATGTGAGGGTGTTTAAAATAATCTTAGAGCTCTGTCCAAAGTCCCAACCACTTTGGGTGAGAATTGGCCCCTCCATGCCCCGTGCTCACTCTTGCCCTAATTAAACCCTTAAGGGCCATAATTTGGTTTCGCCAAAACCTATTCAAAACAAACCCAATTTGGTTGAGATTTTTATCAAAGTTATGTCATTACCCTAAGAGACAGACACCAAAAGTTTGGTGTGTTCATAGGTGATTAGACACCTTAAATAATTCATACATGATTTATTAAATTTCTACAAATACTTTACGAAATTTTTTCCATAAATTCTAATTTTTGGATATGTTATAAAACGAGATATGAATGTCTCATGCTCAAAATTTCAAGTTATTTGGAGGTAAGGATTGATGGGGGCACCCTAAACAATCTCTGATCAAGCCTAGGTATAGACCTCACCAAAATGAGTGATGTGGTCAGACCTAAACTCCAATTGGTTCAAACCAATTTTAAAATAAACTAGACTCATATAGCTACAAGTTTCATATTGACACTTTTTTCTGAATAGTCAACTTGGTATTTCTATTTCAAATTCGAAGGTAGGTGATTTTAGGTGATAGAAAATACTTAAATTTATATTTAATATATTGGATCTTGCATAGATCTCAAAGCAGATCAGACAGGCCCTGGCTTTCTTCTTCCTCCAGCCAACGACCTAGATCTGCCCAACTTGGAGCAAACTCCAAGCCCAATTACCGGCCCTCCAGCCACCACCCTGGCCAACCACTGCCACCACCACCTCCTTTGAGGTGAGGGCTATCGGTCGGAGGTGGTTTGGCCGCCAGAGACGGCGGATTCCGGCAAACCCGGCATTTCATTTTTTTGTAGAAAAACCAGAGGAAACGTTCCAGTGGATCGTGCTTAATTGAGCACAATTCTCATCTCTAATGAATCCTATGATCTAGCCCACGAAGAAGGAGTTCAGGAGGACCGTAGTGGAGGGCTGGAGTCGGGCCGATCGCCGTGCCACCATCGCCGGAATTTGCGATTTCTAGTGCTCTGCAACTGCACTACAAAGTGGATCGATTTCTTCAGGTATGTGGTGGGAAAGCCTCCTCACAGTACAGTGATGGTGTTTAAAGCCATAGTTCGGGAGGGGAAATGCCAAGGCATCAATGGCCATTAATGGCCATTGAAAGCTTATTTCGGCCATGGCAATTATCCTCCCCTAGTCATTGCTTTGGCCAGAAAAACCCTTGGCCTTTGCCTAACTGACCAGGGGATATGATTCCAGCAATAAGAGAGGGGCTCTTGGCCTTCCAAGCCATGAATGGCCTTCTCTCTCATTTTCTCTCTCCTCCAATAAAAAATGGAGCTTTTCTCTCTCCTAGTCACCATGGTCGAAATTGGTGATTATTTCAGCCAAAAGGCACCCCACTAACCCATATTATTCATGGAAATAAGGTTATTCTAAGGGGGATTGGGCATGAGCTTGAGTTAACCCATTTGAGCAAGTTTGACCTATTTCAAGGATTGAGTTGACCTTGGTCAAATTTACCTTTTGGGTTGACCCCAATGGGTTCTAGGTGGCCCATTGGCCTCCCCTAAGGTCTAGGAAGACTTGAGAAGTGTTGGTTGGGAGCCTTGGAGGTCACTTGACCCTTAGTTAGAGAACTTTGACATTTTTAGGGCTGGGGTTGACTTGGGTCAACTTAGCCTCTTTGGTTGACCCCAATGGGTCCTTGGTGACCCATTGTCCTCCCCTAGGATTAGGGGTGCTATGGTGGGGTCAAATTGGCTAAGGGAAGGTCTGTTGGCCATAGATAGGTCACTTTGATCATTTTAGGGTTAGAGTTGACTTTGGTCAACTTGACCTTTTTAGTTGACCCCAAAGGGTACTTGGTGACCCAATGAACCTTCTAAAGGGCTATGGATGTTGTGGTGGGTCAAAGAGTCAAGGTGAGACCCTAAAGTCAAACCCTAGGTTAGGTAATTGGAAACTCTTATTTGCAGACCATTGTGATCTCACCTTCATTCTTAGGTTCACTTGGTCTTGGGTTTCCTAGGGTTTTGTCATGACCTAGTCATGACAAAAGCACTCCTAGGGGTCTAGATGTTTGAGGGATGTTACAAATTCCAATATATAAAAATAAAAATTTTGTCCCCGAAATTCAGGTTAGGCCTACGGGGTTTCAAGTATGAGAAATAAAGCGTAACATCCTGAGAGGTTAAAGGGGATACCTGGCGTGAAAAGTTCCGGGTACTTTTGCTGCATCAAGTCCAGCGGCTCCCACGTGTACCCCTCTTGTCCATGATTCCTCCACGAGACATTGACCAGTGGAACCTTCTTACGCCGCAAGACTCGTATCCCAGTATCGTCTATCCGGATCGGCTTCAGGTGGAACGATCGATCAAAAGCTATAAGCCCATCTATAGTCGTAATCTGCTGCTCCGGCCGAAGTAGAGATTCCATGAGGGAGGAGATGTGGAAGACATCATGCAATCCGTCTAGCTCTGGTGGCAACTCTAGTCTATAATCCAAGGGACTGATCTGTTCCAGTATCCTGTAAGGCTCCATATATCTTGGGTTGAGCTTCTTCCAAACATGCACCCGCAAGACTCCATGCATCAGTCATTTCTTCATAAACACCCAATCTCCTACCTAAAACTCTACATGATGGTGCAGAGCATTGTAATACTTGGCATGTCTGATCTGGGCCTCCAACATCCTGTCTCGAATCAACCGCACCTGAGCATCCGTATCCTCGACGAACTACGAGCCAAGTGCCTTCAGATCTTCATCCTAGATCCAGGACAAAGGAGTCCTATATCTTCGCCCGTATAAAGCTTCATAGGGGGCCATGACGATGCTAGACTGGTGGCTATTGTTGTATAAGAATTCGATCAACGGTAGCTCCCTCACCCATGGCTCTCTGCGGTCCAGTATGCAAAGACACAACAAATCCTCCAATGTCTGATTGGTGCGCTCTATCTGCCCATCCGTCTGAGGGTGGAAGTCGGTACTAAATGTCAATCGGGTCCCCAAATAAGCCTGGACCGACCTCCACTCTTTAGACGTAAATCATCCATCATGATCGTATACTATCGTCCTCGGTACTCCATGGTATCAGATGAACTGCTCCGCACCAAGTCACCCACTGGAGCATCCTTCCTAATCGGTAGAAATCTGACCACCTTCGTCAATCGATCGACGATCACCCATATCGAGTCGTTCCCCGGATGTGACCGAGGAAGACCATGTATGAAATCCATGGTACACTCTAACTTATATGTTTGTATGGGCACTCATATAAGTTAGGGTACTTCTGTGATGTATATTAACAGTAGATGTTTATATTTTATTTACTGCACTTACTTATTTCCAGTTTTACTTACTCTTGTATTATACGTGCTTATACATTTGGCCTATATACATAGAACTGCTAGTGTAGATTTACTGTTTACATTCATACTTAGTAGCATAGATCCCTTGTCACCTGCTTCCCTTTTGTTACTCCTTGTTGTACTCCGCTTCGTCCTCCCGCACGGTGCCTAGGAGTTGTAGGGCAAGGTGTGGAGGAAACGACTTAGTCTTTTTGACTAATGGTTGGTGACCAAACTATTTTTAGGAGCTCGAGGAGATGGAGCACCAGCACGACTGGCAGGACGAGGTGACAGGACGTGAGGATTTGATACCACCACCACCTACTACGTCTACTGCAGCCCAACGTAAGGTGGGACGGGTTCTCTGAGGATAGTTTTGGTTTCGCATTTATTTGTGTGAGGAGAGTTCATATTCAGGTACATGGCATAATCCCTTTTACTCTTCTTATTATTGCTACTCATTGTGGAATGAATGTACTTTCATTTTATTATTTGATATGTACTGTGACTTTGGACTGGTTTGTAGTTCATTTTTACATTACTGTTATAATTCTCACTCTCTTGTGGCCATCAGGTTATGTGATCGTTCAAGACTACAGAATCGACATGTTGCGGTGTCGACTAACCCGTGTGTTAGTGCCACTGTAAGACGGCGGTTCTGGGAATAAGACCAGGTGCCTCCTTGGTAAGGAGAGGGGTCTTACAAACTGGCATCACTTGAACAAATGATCATATGAGAAAGAAGTCCACAACACTGGACCACCCCGCTCGAGCATTAGTTTGCGGACAAAATGTGCAGCGGAAGCAATGGTGTGCCCATGTGTAAAAAGTCACATAAAATAGTCCACATAAGCAATGAGTTAGGCCAATTCTAATATAAACCTTACCTTTGTGCAGCCTCCCAGGATCGTCGTACCGTAGAGTGTGGCTCCTTCCCCTCCGGATCCTACCCCTTTTCTACAGACAGAGATGGGCCAGACCTTGACGACCATCCTTGAGGCCTTCAGGGCCCAGCAGGTTCCGGCACCGCTGCCGAATCCGGGATGAAATTGGCTGCGTGCTTTAAAGAGTTTGACCCCACCCATGTACCACGGGACGGAGAACGCAGTAAAAATGGAGAAATGGCTTGAGGCTATACAAGAGATGCTGGCGAGCATCAACTGCCCTATCAGCGAGGCAGTTCATTTGGCGACTACAACACTGGATGACCATGTGAAGAGGTGGTGGAAGTCCTTGATGGACTCCACCTATGCAGATAGAGATCTGTCAGAAATATCTTGGGAGGAGTTCGGCGAAGTATTCTTGGACCATTTTGTGTCGACCACGGATCATGATGAATTAGAAGAGAGGTTCTTGAACCTCAAGCAGGGGACCAGATCGGTGCTTGAGTACCAGAGAGAGTTTTCCTACCTTGCCAGATTCGTGGGGGTATAGGATACAGACGACAGGAGGTATGAGAAGAGATTCTACCAGGGCCTCAGAGATGATTTGAGGCAGGCCGTATTATTCATCTCTCACGGGACATCAGCCCAGAACATCGAGATGGCCAAGAAGCTGGAGGCAAACCAGCTGATGGTTTAGAATAGAGGAAAGAGACCACAGGATGAGTCATTCTTTGGGGAGAATAGACGGAGCACGCAGAGGGGCATAGTCATTAGGCACATGAGAGGTGTGGGACGTCATCGTCCCAACTACAGATAGGAGCAGGGACCCCCTGCAATACCAGCTCCTCCACCACAACATATGCATGGCCAGATGAGGCAGGATGATCGTGGTCAATGACTGATAGTTTTCTTCGCGTGCCATCAGCAGGGTCATATTAGATCAGAGTGCCCACTTCAGTTTTGTCCACTCCCTCCTCCACCTCCTCCACCTCCGGTGGCCCCTCCAGTACAGCAGGGCCGAGGTCGAGGACGAGGTTGAGGTTGAGGCTGAGGCCGGGGACCTTTTTGTCGGGGCAGAGGACAGGAGCAGATGTATGCATTAGACCTCGCTGAACCGAGGAAGCGGGAGGAAGTCATCGCAGGTATATAATTTATGTTATAAAATTAACACATTTTCCCTATTATTACTATTTTACCTAATCTTGACCATGAAGAATGACAACCCATTTCAAACCCAATCCACCTCAGGCGTAGTCTTCACCAGCGGCAAGCCCACTCATACTCTATTCGATATGGGTGCATCACACTCGTTCGTGTCTGAAGCTTTTGTTGAAGGGTTGGACCGCGTAGAACGATTCACAGGCACGATGATGAGATTGAGGCTACCTGATGGATCGGTAATAATATCGTCTGCCAAGTGCAATATGGAGGCAGAAATCGGTGGGAAGACTTTTGAAGTGCCTACGATGATTCTGAAGATGCCAGATTTTGACTTGATCTTGGGAATGACTTGGTTACTTTAGAACTATGCCCAGATTGACTGCCCATCGAGGAGGATCACCCTGAGGCACGAAGACTACCATGTCATCATCGAAGGTATCAGACCTATCTCCCATATATTATTCTCATCTGTATAGGCTGTCAAGGCCCACCATCATGGAGAGTAGGTGTATATTATATGCTTCGAGATGGCGGGGGCAGAAGCTTCCCTTGCTGACATTCCGATAGTTCGGGATTTCCCCGACGTATTCCCGGAGAAATTGCCCGGATTACCGCCAGCTAGGGATGTGGACTTCCGGATACAGCTAGTGCTAGGAGCGAGGCCCGTATCTTGAGCACCATACAGGATCACTCTAAAGGAGCTAGCAGAGTTCAGGACCCACCTGCAGGAGTTAGTAGAGTCGAGCTTCGTTCGATCCAGCTCATCGCTGTGGGGAGCACCAATATTGTTTGTCAAGAAGAAGGATGGCTCGTTGCGTCTCTGCATCGACTACCGGGAGCTGAATCGGTTGACGGTACAGAACACTTGCCCATTGCCCCGGATCGATGAGCTATTTGATCAGCTTTAGGGAGCCTTCTGGTTCTCCAAGCTGGACTTACGATCAAGGTATTATCAGCTGTGGATTCAGGAGGAAGACATTCCGAAGACAACATTCAGTTCCCACTATAGACTGTATGAGTTCACGGTGATGCCTTTCGGGCTCACGAATGCACCTTCCGCATTCATGAGTACGATGAACCATGTTTTCGAGCCTTACCTGGATAGATGTGTCATTGTATTTATTGATGATATCATGATCTATTCTCGGACGAAGGAGGAGCACATGCAGCATTTGGCACATGTACTGGGGAGATTGAGGGAGCCCCAGTTGTATGCAAAATTTTCCAAGTGTCAGTTCTAGTTGCAAGAGGTGGCATTTCTGGGACATGTTGTCTGTGGAGCTGGGTTGGCCGTGGATCCTGCCAAAGTACAAGCAGTGCGTGATTGGCCGCGACCAAAATCAGCTTCTGAATACTCCGCTTCTTGGGACTCGCCGGGTATTACCGCAAGTTCGTGGAGGGCTTTTAGAGGATAGCACTGTTGGGTATTGTATCCACAATGTACCTGATTTGAAGAAAACCCTGGACAAGCTAAGGTCAATAGACAATGTATTTGATAAAATCTTTTAAGTTGTGCTTGCAGTTCTTCCACGCTAAGTGCACACCAATGTCAGGGTGCAGTAGGTCAATATACACGGGTCTGCACGACGTAATCCCTCGTTGAGCAGATCAGTGTGTTGGCATACGCGTACTCTCTCTATTGGAGTGCACTTACTTTCAAGTACAGGGCCGTGTTTATGCAAGAGAATCACAAAGGGATTCTCGCCGATTCGTCGAGAATCAGTGGTTGATTCTCGCCGAACTCGTTCTAGCCTCTTCTAAGCGAGCACCTCTGCTTCTAAGTAAGAATCAACGAGAATCACCAAGTGATTCTTGCCGATTCGGCGAGAATCACTAGTGATTCTCGTCGAATCGTCGAGAATCACTGGTTGATTCTCACCGTCTCGACCTGGCCTAAAGCAGTGCGTGCAACCAAGGCAAATTCGACGAGAATCATCTTTGATTCTCGCCGAATCGTCGAGAATCACCTTTGATTCTCGGCGACTCGGCGAGAATCACTTTCGATTCTCACCGATTTTGACTTGGGCGTTTTTCTGGAACTTCCTGAACCGGATTCTGCCGCTGTTAAGGTTCTGGACCGGGACTTAGGGATTCTGCTTGTGGGTCCCACAACGGTCATTTTTGAAGGCATCTACAGTATATATATACGGGTATTTTGAACGGAATACCTAGACAGAAAGAAGTCGAGCAAGAGAAAACCCTAAAATCGCGAAATCGCTCCTCCGCCGCCGTCGCCGCTCGCGCTATTTGGACGCCGCTGTTGATCGCGTTTCCTCTCGATCTCCGGCGACAGAAGCTTAGCCAAGCTTAGAGTCTCACGCGTCTATCAAGAGATCTCTTGTCTCTCGATTTGTTGATCGGGAAGAACTTCCCCGTCCGAATCGATCGAGACGACCGATCCTCGTGTGACCGTTGGAAGACCAAGCTAGCTTCGCTACGAAGATTGGATCTCTAAGTTCAGCAGTCGCTCATCATCATAGCCGCCGATCCCGAAGCAAGCCGCCGCTCGTCTTGACGCCGCCGGTTCTGGGGACATCCTTTCCAAGAAAGACCAAGGTTGTAGACTCTTCGTTGACTTCACGAACACGTCGTCGAACGAAGAGGAACATCGTAGTCTCCAAACGAAGTTTGTATCTCGTGTACATTCTATTTTACCTTTGTTGTAAAGGAACGATTGTTCCGTGTTGTAAGGGTTGGGTGCAACCCGGTTTGTGGGAGTGTTGACTCCTACGTGTGGAAGGGTTCCTTCCGATAGTGCAAGGATTGGATTTCAATCCTGTTGGAGAAGAGACCGAGTCGTCCCTTGTTGGGAGATAGGTCGAAGGGGGAAAGTGGATGTACCCAAGTCGGGGAACCACTATAAATTGCCTGTGTATTCTGTGTGCTGTGCTTTTTATTTTTATTATGCAGGTACATTCGTAAATTCCGCAAAAGCATTGCTCGTCACCTATTCCCCCCCCCATAGGTGAACTTTGTTGACACTAGGTGAACTTTCAAGTGGTATCAGAGCGAGGTTACTCATCAAAAAAGTTAACACCTTGAGTTGAATCCTGCCCCTAGTGTTAAAAAGAAGACAAACATCTACTATGGACGGGCTCAAGTTCTCCGGTAAGATCCCAGTGTGCACCAGGCTCAACTTTCCTATCTAGAAGGAAAGGATCAGGTTCTACATGGAAGCAGTTGATCCTCGACTCTTCATGATCGTGGAGGAGGGACCTTATGTCCCCACTAAGGCCTCCACCATTGATCCCACCAAGAAGGTGCCGAAGACACTTTCTGAAATGGACAAGGACGAGATGGTGCTAGTGGGACTTGACAAGAAGGCACGAAACATTCTGGTCAGCGCAGTTGATGACTCAATGATGCAACACTTCAGCAACTGCAGGACAGCACAAGAGATCTGGCAGTGCCTGATCATCCTAATGGAGGGCACGGATGAAGTGAGGGATGATCAGAGATCCCTCCTGAACCAAAAATATGAGGCCTTCAGACAAGGGCCTAAGGAAGAGATCGGAGTCACCTACGAGAACTTCCTAAAGATTGTCAACGCCCTCAAGGGCTACGGAAGAGTGTTCACTAATGGTGAACTCAATGACAAATTTCTTAGGTCCCTTACTAAGGAATGGGACACAAAGATCTGCGCCATCAGAGAATTTGGCAGACTAGCAGAAACTGATCCACAAATTCTGTTTGGAAAGCTGATGTCCTATGAGCTTCAGCTGAACACCAGAAAAGCAGAAGAAGAAGCAGAGAAGGCGACAGCCAAAGAAAAGACTGTGGCTCTAAAAGCCAGTCACTCTAGAAAAGGCAAGGGTGCGGTTTCATACCGTGCCAGGAAAAAGGATGAGGAGGAGGACTCCGAGCCATGCTCCTCCAGCTTAGAGCTGTCGGAGGAGGATTTCTCCCTCATCACTCGAGAGTTCAAGAAGTTCCTCAAGATGAGGAATCAAAGAAAGAGAGACGGCTCCTCCTCCAGGCATCAGAAGAAAAATTATTCTTCTGACAGGTATGCATCTAGACCGAACAAACATCGCTCCATTGACATTATTTGCTTTGGATGCAATAAGCCAGGACACGTCGTGGCCGACTGCTATCAAGGCAAGAGAGAAAAAGGGAAAGAAGAGGAGCACAAATCCTCTAGAGATAAGAAGAAGGAGCGGAGCTACATCGCCAAAAGGCCAAAGACACTGAGTGAGTCTGATTCCTCAGACTCCAGTGATGATGAGGAAGCATATTTCGGGCTGGTGGGTCGCTCTGACTCAGAAGGAGAATGCCCCCCGTTTACTGGGAAGGTAAAAGCTCACACCCCTCTCTCCGACTCCGACTCTGATCCTGAGTCTCAGGATGATGAACCTGAGGATAGCCTTTCGGCCCGTGAAGCTGAGCTCCTCGAGAAGTATGAGCTTCTGCTCAACACTTTCGAGGAGTGCCGAAAGAGATTGAAGGATGAGAAAAAGGAAGTAAAATTCCTTAAGGGTGAGTGTGTTTCCCTAAGGGAAGAGGTCACCAGTTTGATCTCTCTCCGACAGGAGCACCTTGACCTGACCTCAAAGCATTCAGAGTCTCTGAAGCTCCTTGATCTTAAGCAGGAGGAAGTCGACAAGTTGGAAGAACAACTTGCGGCAGAAAGGAAGATCGTCAAGAGCTTCTCTATGCCAAAAACAGTTCTTCCAGTTGTTGATACCTTCTCTGCTCAGGCCAAAGGAGCTGGCTTGGGGCATGTAGGGGTATCTGGTTCCTCCTCCAGGAGAAACAGGAACCAGAGGAAGAATAAGGCCGCCAAGAAGGCCTCTGCTGATGAAAAGGTAAAGGCTTCGCTTAGTCCTGTTGCGTTCAGAAAGCCTGGCTTTCCTTGCAACCAACATGACTTTGAGTCAACATTTGGCCATCATTTCCGGCCCTCGGTTGCAAAGCCAAAGAGCCGATATGACGGTTGGACCTTTCCCCGGAACTTCGGTGAGAGTTCCTTCAAGGCACCTTATGAGGAAATCCACATGGGCAATTATGGTCCGTTCTCTAGCGGCCATAATGGAAAGCAGGCACCAAAAGCCAAGCCTGTTATACAGAAGGTGACGAAGTCATGTGACTGCTTGTCACCATGAGGCCTCCTCCTCCAGATCCAAGGCCCCAGTTGTACCCACCGTTCCCAAGGTAAGGCAGGAGCCTAGGAAGAGGTACAACAGATTCGACTGTTGGTGCTGTGGCAAAGTCGGTCACTTTGCCGTGGATTGTTGGTTTAATCCAAGGCATTACGAGACTCCCCATGTTAGCAATGCGAGGCCGACCACTCGTAGGGTTAACCAACCGAGGGGGAGTGTGCTAACCAGGAATATAGGACCCAAGTTCGATTTGGTTCCTAAGGCAAATTAATTTTGTTTTGCAGGTATGTCCAAAGGCCACCAAAACGCTGATCTGGTATTTGGACAGTGGATGCTCCCGGCATATGACTGGGACAAGAAGCCTGCTGCGTGATTACACTCCAGTCGAGAATGGACCCAAAGTCATCTTTGGAGGGTCAGATCGAGGAGTCACCAGAGGTTACGGTATGATTTCCAACGGTATAATCACTATCACCGACGTGGCTTATGTTGAAGGGTTAAACCATAACCTGATCAGTGTAAGTCAGTTATGTGATAAAGGTTATGACGTTAAGTTCTGCAAGGATAAATGTCTGATAATTTCACGTACCTCTTCTGAGACGGTATTATCAGGC
The DNA here is from genome assembly GCA_039583875.1 of Platanthera guangdongensis. Classification (NCBI taxonomy): domain Eukaryota; kingdom Viridiplantae; phylum Streptophyta; class Magnoliopsida; order Asparagales; family Orchidaceae; genus Platanthera; species Platanthera guangdongensis. Next base: position 109,759,205 of record CM077153.1, on the reverse strand, counting down.
ATTAGGAGCAGAAATATCTTCTGCTTAGATTTTCTCAGTTTAGATTCCTCTACCCCCGTATGCCTTGTGGCAACAGGCAGTGCATCTCTGTGTGAACAATGGCACAAGAGATTGACACATATTAATTTCAAGACAATTAGTATGATGTTTTCTAAGAACTTAGTAAGGGATGCTCCCAGTATCAAGTGCATCAAAGATAGCCCCTGTCCTGCATGCCAGATGGGCAAACAGACTCGGGCTACCTTTAAGAGCATTGCAGACAAAGACTCTTCCCGATGTCTTTACCTTTTACATATTGACTTGTTTGGTCCAATGCAAGTTCATAGCTTGGGAGGCAAGTCCTATACGCTAGTGATAGTTGATGATCATTCTCGGTTTACATGGGTGTTCTTTTTGAAACGAAAGTCAGATACGTTTGACATCTTCACTAGTTTTGTCAAGCAGGTTCAGAACGAATTTAACTGCTCTGTGGTCAAAATCAGAAGTGACCATGGAACAGAATTCGAATCTGGTGCTATGACAGAGTTTTGTGAAGAACAAGGTATCTTTCATGAGTTTTCCTCCCCGCGCACTCCTCAGCAAAATGGAGTTGCGGAGAGGAGAAATAGAACTCTCATTGAAGCCTGCACGACAATGTTGAAAGACGCTTCTCTCCCGGAATACTTCTGGGCAGAGGCTGTCAATACAACTTGTCATGTACAAAACCGAGCATTGATCAACAAGCATCATCGTAAGACGCCTTACGAGCTACTGAAAGGCAGGAAACCAACCATGTCCTACTTGAGGATTTTTAGTTGCAGATGCTATGTACTGAATAATGGGAAGTACCCGCGTACTAAATTTGGTGAAAAATGCTTCGAAGGCATATTCATGGGCTATAGTTCCCACAGTCGGGCATATAGGGTCTTCAATAAGAAAACCCTAGTAGTAGAAGAATCAATAAATGTTGTATTTGATGAAGGAAGTTTGTTTAACAGCAACTCTTCCAGTGGTATTCTTGAAGATGCAAGTGCACGACTGGAACAATTGAGTCTGGATGAGACCGCTAAAGATGACACTCCTAAGTACGTCAAAGTCTCCACCTCCACGTCATCTGAAAATGTTGAAGATCAAAATGGAACAAATCTCTTGGAAGAAAGAGAATCCCAAGAAGTAGTTGAAGCTCCAGACGCCAGACTTCTAGAGCTCCAGCACGTGAGGGATCATCCTAGAGATCAGATCATCGGAGATCCTCGTGTCGGTGTCAGAACTCGAAGAGGTACTATTAACGAAGTATTGCATCTTAGCTTCCTGTCACAGGTTGAGCCAAAGAAGTTCGACGAGGCGAACAAGGATGCGGCATGGATTCTGGCCATGCAAGATGAACTACATCAATTCGAACGTTGCAACGTTTGGACGCTAGTTCCCAGACAATACAAGCAGAATGTGATTGGCACCAAGTGGATCTTCAGAAACAAGCTGGATGAACATGGTGTCATCATAAAGAACAAGGCAAGGCTGGTGGCTTAAGGTTACCGGCAGGAGGAGGGGATTGACTTCGACCAGACCTTCGCACCAGTAGCAAGGCTCGTGGCAATCAAATTGTTCCTGGTGTATGCTTCACACAAAGGATTCACAGTCTATCAAATGGATGTGAAATCAACATTCTTGAACGGATACCTGAAAGAGGAAGTATACGTCGCTCAACCGCCAGGTTTTGTCGATCCTACTTATCCTAATCATGTTTATTTTCTTAATAAAGCCTTATATGGGTTGAAACAAGCTCCACGAGCTTGGTATGAGACTTTATCTAGTTTTCTTCTTGAGAACAAGTTCTCTAGAGGTAAAATAGATAAAACATTGTTTCTCAGGGAAGTCAAAGGCAAGATTTTGCTGGTGCAAATCTATGTCGATGACATAATATTCGGCTCAATGGATAACAATCTTTGCAAAACGTTTTCTAAACTTATACAAGGAAAGTTTGAAATGAGCAGTATGGGAGAGCTCAAGTATTTCTTAGGACTTCAAGTGAAACAGTCTGAGGATGGAATCTTCATCTCTCAGACGAAGTTCACAAATGAACTCCTTAAGAAATTCGGTATGGAGAGTGCAACCTCTATGAGGACTCCAATGGGATCCACCATGTCTCTGGATAAGGATGAGAAAGGTAAACCTTTCGATGAAACCAAATACAGAAGCATCATTGGATCCCTGCTCTACCTTACTGCCAGTAGACCGGATATCATGTTCTCCACATGTGTCTGTGCCAGATATCAGGTGAACACTAAGGAATCTCTCACTATGTCGCTGCAAAGCGAATTCTAAGATACCTTAAAGGTACTCCCAATCTTGGCTTGTGGTACCCGAGAAACAATGATGTCGAGCTAATAGGTTTTTCAGATGCTGATTTTGCAGGAAGTAGGGATGACAGGAAAAGCACCTCCGGGACATGTCAATTCCTCGGCAGGAGACTTATCTCTTGGAACAGCAAGAAACAGAATTGTGTAGCTACCTCCACAGCAGAGTCTGAGTACATTTCAGCAGGAAGCTGTTGCGCACAACTACTATGGATCAAAAACCAGTTAGCCGACTACGACCTTCAGTTCAAGGAAGTTCCAATGTACTGCGACTCCTCCAGTGCAATTGCAATTGCCAACAATCCTGTATCGCACAGCAGAACGAAGCATATTGAAGTGCGCTACCACTTCATTCGGGAGCACGTGGAGAACAAGGACATCTCTCTCTGTTATGTCCCCACGGACAAGCAGATTGATGATATATTCACAAAGCCCTTAGACGAGGCCAAGTTCAATCTTTTCAAGACTGAATTGGGGATGCTCAATTATGAGGAATGAAGACTATAGAAGCTCCAGGCTCGTGCATGATCTGAGGGGGAGCAAGGAACTCAAGTGTGTGCACAGACGAAAGAACTAAGGGGGAGCAAGGGGTCAAATGCTACCGACCCCGATTTGCAGAAGCCGAAAAGGGGGAGATTACCCTCTCGGCTAAGGCTAAGGTGGCTCCAAGCTTGCTTCCAAGAAATTGGTATTGGTAATGGATAACCCACTCAACTCACTTTTAAGTTTATGGTTTTCATTCCCATTTGCTCTATTCACCTTATCTTATAGTGTTTAGGCTTCTTCAAATAGGGGGAGATTGTTGGGTATTGTATCCACAATGTACCTGATTTGAAGAAGCCCCTGGACAAGCTAAGGTCAATAGACAATGTATTTGATAAAATCTTTTAAGTTGTGCTTGCAGTTCTTCCACGCTAAGTGCACACCAATGTCAGGGTGCAGTAGGTCAATATACACGGGTCTGCACGACGTAATCCCTCGTTGAGCAGATCAGTGTGTTGGCCTACGTGTACTCTCTCTATTGGAGTGCACTTACTTTCAAGTACAGGGCCGTGTTTATGCAAGAGAAGACAAGGAGCACGGATGGGTCGAGGAGCAGCTCTTGGGTGGAAAGACGAAAATTCGTCTAAGTGTAAATCGACGAGAATCACCAAGTGATTCTCGCCGATTCGTCGAGAATCAGTGGTTGATTCTCGCCGAACTCGTTCCAGCCTCTTCTAAGCGAGCACCTCTGCTTCTAAGTAAGAATCGACGAGAATCACCAAGTGATTCTCGCCGATTCGGCGAGAATCACGAATCGTCGAGAATCACTGGTTGATTCTCACCGTCTCGACCTGGCCTAAAGCAGTGCATGCAACCAAGGCAAATTCGACGAGAATCATCTTTGATTCTCGCCGAATCGTCGAGAATCACCTTTGATTCTCGGCGACTCAGCGAGAATCACTTTCGATTCTCACCGATTTTGACTTGGGCGTTTTTCTGGAACTTCCTGAACCGGATTCTGCCGCTGTTAAGGTTCTGGACTGGGACTTAGGGATTCTGCTTGTGGGTCCCACAACGGTCATTTTTGAAGGCGTCTACAGTATATATATACGGGTATTTTAAACGGAATACCTAGACAGAAAGAAGCCGAGCAAGAGAAAACCCTAAAATCGCGAAATCGCTCCTCCGCCGCCGTCACCGCTCGCGCTATTTGGACGCCGCTATTGATCGCGTTTCCTCTCGATCTTCGGCGACAGAAGCTTAGCCAAGCTTAGAGTCTCACGCGTCTATCAAGAGATCTCTTGTATCTCGATTTGTTGATCGGGAAGAACTTCCCCGTCCGAATCGATCGAGACGACCGATCCTCGTGTGACCGTTGGAAGACCAAGCTAGCTTCGCTACGAAGATTGGATCTCTAAGTTCAGCAGCCGCTCATCATCATAGCCGCCGATCCCAAAGCAAGCCGCCACTCGTCTTGACGCCGCCGGTTCCGGGGAGATCCTTTCCAAGAAAGACCAAGGTTTTAGACTCTTCGTTGACTTCACGAACACGTCATCGAACGAAGAGGAACACCGTAGTCTCCAAACGAAGTTTGTATCTCGTGTACATTCTATTTTACCTTTGTTGTAAAGGAACGATTGTTCCGTGTTGTAAGGGTTGGGTGCAACCCGGTTTGTGGGAGTGTTGACTCCTACGTGTGGAAGGGTTCCTTCCGATAGTGCAAGGATTGGATTTCAATCCTGTTGGAGAAGAGACCGAGTCGTCCCTTGTTGGGAGATAGGTCGAAGGGGGATAGTGGATGTACCCAAGTCGGGGAACCACTATAAATTGCCTGTGTATTCTGTGTGCTGTGCTTTTTATTTTTATTGTGCAGGTACATTCGTAAATTCTGCAAAAGCATTGCTCGTCACCTATTCCCCCCCCCCATAGGTGAACTTTGTTGACACTAGGTGGACTTTCAAGCACTTCCCCTCGCGATATTGACGAAGAAGGAAGCAGCATTTGTGTGGACCGAAAGGTCCGAGTCATCGTTTCAGGAGTTGAAGAGTTGGCTTACCTCTACCCCTATCCTTGCACTTCCATCTGGGAAGGAAGGATTCCAGATTTACACTGACGCTTCTTTCCAGGGGCTGTGTGCTGTCTTGATGCAGCACGGCCACGTTATTGTCTATGCCTCCAAGCAATTGAAGAAACATGAACAGAATTACCCGGTGCATGACTTGGAGCTCGGGGCGGTCGTATTCGCACTGAAGATATGAAGGCACTACTTGTATGGGGTTCATTGTGATATCTACTTGTATCACAAGAATCTCAAATACGTCGACACGCAGAAAGATCTGAACCTTCGGCAGAGGAGATGGCTGGAATTTCTCTGCGATTATGATTACAAGTTGCACTATCATCTAGGGAAAGCGAACACTGTGGCAGATGCATTGAGCAGGAGAGTGGGCACTACTGGACCGGAGCCCCGAGTGATGTATATGGGGTTGATGCAGATGATGGATGATATGCATATCACCATGGTTTCAGAGGACGAGCCAACAGTCTACCGGGAATATCTAAACTCCTTGATCGGGGAGAATGATCTTCGAGATCGCATCTTGACGCAGTAGAGGCTAGATGCAGCCTTAAAGCCGATATTTAGAGCCCTGGAAGGGGGCAAATTCGGGGATTATACACTGCACGATGATCTCATTCATTTTCGTGGGCGCATTTATATAACCGCAGGCAGTGCCATTCAGGAGGATATTCTTAGAGAGGTACACCACTCTCAGTATTCAGTGCATCCTGAGATCACCGAGATGACAGCTCATTTGCGGCGACACATGTATTGGCCAGGGATGAAGAGAGAGATCATTCATTATATGACACACTGCATGACATGTCAGCAAGTAAAAGCAGAATGCAAGAGCCCGGGGGGATTATTACAGCTATTACCTGTACCAGAGTCGAAATTCGAAGATATATCTATGGATTTCGTGCACGGATTGCCACGCTCCCACTCTGGGCACGATTCCATATGGGTCATCGTAGACAGCTGACCATGGCTCGATTTATTCCGATCAGGAAGGACTGCCCATTTGCTGTCTTGGTGAGATTGTTTGTGGAGTAGTTCATCAGGTACCATGGCATCCCCAGAACGATCGTCTCGGACCATGATGGTCGGTTCACATCGAGGGAGTGGAGGGTTGTGCATGCTTACTTGGGTTCTCGGCTCACTTTTAGCACCGCCTTCCATACGCAGACTGACGGCCAGACCGAGCGGACCATCTGGACCATGGAGGATCTGCTTCATCTATGCATATTGGATACAGGGAAGCCCTGGGAGAGACTGCTGCCCCTAATCGAGTTCTCTTATAATAAAAGTCACCAGGCAAGCATCAGGATGGCTCCTTACGAGGCTTTGTATAGAAGGAAGTGTTGGACGCCTATATCTTGGGTTCAGGATGTTGACACGAGGACTCCTGGTTCAGAGTACATTGAGGATACGGAAGCTCAGATTCGACGGATCAGGGAACGAATGCTGGTGGCCCAGAGTAGACAGGCCAAGTACTATGATACGCGCCATCAGAAGGTGGAGTTTCAGGTGGGAGACATGGTATTCTAGAAGATACATCCTGTGCATGGTGTCTCTCGGACGCGGAGACACAAGAAGCTCAGTCCATGATATATGGGGTCGTACTTGATTCTGGAGCGGATCGGCCCATTGGCCTACAGGCTGTAGCTGCCCCCAGAGCTGGGAGCCTTGCACGACGTTTTCCACGTCTCCTCACTATGGAAAGCTCTCCTTCGGCCAGTGTAGCATATTCCCACTACAGCAGGCCCGCTAGCGTCCGATAGATCAGTTCGGTTGGAGCCAATCCGGATTGACGATACAGCGGTCCGAGTGTTGCGAAAGAAGAAGATTCCTCTTGTGAAGGTATTGTGGTCTAATCATGGATGGGAGGAGCATACCTGGGAGCCAAGGGACCTGATGATAGAGCGGCACCCAGAACTTTTCAATACAGGTATGCCTTAGTTTTATCTTTAAAATTACTTAATTTTCATGCTTGGAAACCCCATAGACCCAAACTTGAATTTCGGGGACAAAATTATTTCTTTGTTTATTGGAATTTGTAACATCCCACTTGCAATTAGACCCCCTCTACTTAGGTTAGGTTAGGTCATGTGGTGGGGCATGGGTTTAGACTAGGTTGAACCATGAGATAAGGGTTTTGTCACATGGGACCCACAACAGGGCCCAAGGTGATTTAGGTAAAACCAGCCCAAAATGGGGTCCTAGCCACACATTGATTCCACCATTGCATCCCTAGCCCTAACCCCAACATAAAGGAGCCATAGGACATATCACAAGGTCACCATGTAATATCCCATGTTACTTATAGGACCCTTAACTTAGATTGGGTTAGGAATGGGGTGGGTGATAGGGGTATTTAGCTAGGTTTGACCCTAGTAGGTGAGTGAAGCCATGTGGGGCCCACCATAGGGCCCAAGTCAAACTAGGTCAAACTAGCCTAAATAAGGACCCTAACCATACAATGATGTTGGGTACATTGGAATAAATGTACCTGATTTGAAGAATCCTCACCCTACTCAATGATATACATCAAAATGTATTTGATGTGTTTTGAGTTTAGTTGTGCAGGTTAAGTATTTGCAGGGAAAGCTGAAAAGTTTCTAAGTGCATGTGTCGACACCCAGAAAAAAAGTGTCGACACTTAAGAAGACTTGTGTCGACACCTAGAGAAGCAGTGTCGACACTTGGAGTAATTGTGTCGACACCAGGAATGCAGAGTCGACACCAGAAGGAAAGTGTCGACACATACAGGCTGTGTCGACACACAATGAAGAAACATCAAGAGAAGCTGTGTCGACACTTAGAAGCAGTGTCGACACCTAGAGGAACTTTGTCGACATCAAAAGTGTCGACACTAGGAGGCTGTGTCGACACTCAGCAAAATAACAACAAAGTTCAAGTACAAGTGTCGACACTAGGAGGCTGTGTCGACACTCAACAAAACTTCAACAAAGTTCAAGTACAAGTGTCGACACTAGGAGGTTGTGTCGACACTCAGCAAATTTCAACAAATTCTAAGTACAAGTGTCGACACAAAGGAGATGTGTCGACACTCAGCCAAAGTCTCAACACATGAAGAATGTGTCGACACAAAGGAGATGTGTCGACACTCAGCCAAAGTCTCAACACAAGAAGAATATGTCGACACAAGGAGAAGTGTCGACACTCAGCAAAAGTATCAACACAGAAGGCATGTGTCGACAGCAAGAAGATGTGTTGAGACTTAGCAAGTATCAACACAAGAAGATGTGTCGATACAAAGGAGTTGTGTCGACACTTACAAGAAATCAACTAAGAAGGACTTGTGTCGACACACAGGATCAGTGTCGACACATGTTGATGAAGGCTAGTGTCGACAATTAGTCTACTTGTGTCGACACTTAGTCTATCAGTGTCGACACTTAAAGACTGACTGTCTCGACACTTTCAGACAGTTACAGAAAATTCAAGAAGTGACTGTATGACTTGACAGCTGCCATTCCAGCCGGTCTACTGCAACTGTCAGAGCTGTCAGAAAGTTGTTAGGAACCGGACCAGCCGGTCACCATGAAGAAAGTCTATATAAAGGCGTATACCTTCAACAGATGAAAAAAAAGAGTTGGGAAAGCAATTTATTGAAGAACAATACAACTAGAAGAAGACCTTCAAGTGAAGATCTAGGAAGTTGGAGAGAGAGAGCTCCTTCTAAGAAGACAGCTGTTGAACCAGGCTGTGAAGAAAATTTCAGATTGAGATCTGATTCTTAAGTTAGCAGTGATTGAAGATCAACTGCATAGAGACTCAACCCTATTGTGTTCTAAATTCAAGAAGCTTTGAAGGAAGCCATGGTAGGTTGATCTCAGCAAAGTTCTTCCAAGAACTCATCAAGAAACCTGTCAACTCTTCTCTCTTATTCTGAGTTGTGGGTATATACATTGTAATTTTTATTTCTTGTAGGATCCTAAGGGATCTGAGTTGTAAGCCTGAAATTATAAAGACTGAGTGGTAGGGCCTGTGTGCCTGAGTATAGGAGATACTTTTCTCTGAGTGTAGGCCTTGTTGAAGGCTGAGTGTAGGTCTTTGAGAAGACTGAGTGGTAGTGCTGTGTGCTTGAGTTCTAAGAGTCGGATCACTCTGAGCTGTAGGAACCTATTTGGGGTTCTGAGTGTAAGATATGAGGATCTGAGGAATAGTGGAGAAGTTGGGCCGAATCTAGTACACTACTAGATAGGCGAAGGGGGAAAGTGGATGTACCCAGACCTTGGGGAACCACTAAAAAACTGTGTGTACTCTGTGTGTGTGATTGATTCTGTGTATGCTGTGTTATAGTTCTGTGAATTCTGTGATTAATTCTGCCTAAAAGTTTAAAAAGATAAGGTCACCTATTCACCCCCCCCTCTAGGTGATTAGGTACAATTTCTTTCAAGTGGTATCAGAGACAGGTTACTCAAAAAGGATATAACAGTCTGAGTAAAAGATCCTGTAGGCAGACTCAGCATAATCAAGAAAATCAAGAAAATGAGTTCAATAGAGAATCACAAAGAACTAGAATCCATGAAGTTGTCAATCTGCAGAAAGGAGATTTTTGGCATTTGGAAAGAAATGGTTAGACTATTTATGGAAGCCTCTGACCCTAGAATTTATATCACAGTCAAAGAAGGGCCATATGTGCCAATGAGAGTATCAGTTCTGGATGCAAACCAGAGAACTCCTAAGGACTATTCTGAAATGACCAAGGATGAGATTATTTTGGCCACTATGGACAAGAGGGCCCAGAATATAATTATAAGTGCAATAGATGATGCCACATTCCAGAATTTAATTCATTATAAAACATCAAAGGAAATGTGGGACACACTGATAGTGTACATGGAGGGCTCTGAAGAAGTTAGACAGGACAGAAAGTCTTTATTAAATCAGGAGTATGAGAGCTTCAGACAAGGAAGGACTAATAGCATAATTGAGTGCTACAAGAAATTCTATAGGATTGTCAATGAGTTGATGTCTTATGGAAGAGAATTCAGCAATTATGAGCTGAATGATAAGTTCTTGAGATCCCTAAGTAAAGACTGGGATACTAAGATTTGTGCCATAAGGGAAATTGCCAAATTAGCAGACATTCCTCCTCCAACATTGTTTGGAAAACTGTTATCAAATGAGATGCAGTTAATGGTAAGGAATGAGGAGGAGAAGACTACAAGAGTTGATCATAAAGAAAGAGCTGTGGCTTTCAAGACTGATGCCACTAGGAAATATAAAAGTAAGTCTCCATCTCCACCTCCAAAAGTTGCTGAGACTGAGACAGATGATTCAGAAAGTAAGAATTCTGAAAGCAGTGAGAGTGATGAGGGCTTTGCAGCTTTCACAAGACATTTTCAGAAGTTTCTAAAGAAGAAACAGTGGAGGTCTAAGCCATCCACTTCACAGAAGTCATCAAAGTATGACAGGAGAAAGCCTAAGTCAAGTAAAACTACATCTACAAAGATAGTTTGTTATTATTGTAACAGACAGGGACATGTTGTTGCTGACTGTCCAGAGAAAAGGAAAGAGTCAACTGATAAGAAGAAGACTCAGATCAAGGGCAAAAAGGAAAGGTCCTTTGTTGCTAAGAGGAGAGAAGTCTGTCTGATATGTCATCTTCAGAAACTGATTCAGAAGCTGAAGCTTATATTGGACTATTTGCTGAAGAAGAGGAAGATGAGTTCATCCAGTTATTGAACTCAATATATGAGCATGAGGACAATCAGTGTCAGGACTGATGGCCTTATTAGAAGGAGACAAAATCCTGGATCAGCCTGGACCAAGTCAGGTACAAAATTGTTCTGTTAGTTCAATTTCTAGTACTGAGTCAGATTCAGATACATCAGCATCAAGTGATGTTAGTGGATCTGAATCAGAAGGAGATATTCATCAGTTGATTGATGAATATAGAGTATTGTTGCAAGCTTTGAAGAAAAGCAAATCCTCGGCCAAGAGTCAGGCTAAGGAGATTGCTAATCTCAAAGTGGCTGCAACCGATTTTGATAAGTTGCTTGATCAGAAACTAAATGAAATAGTCAGGCTGAAGAACCTTACTGTTATTCAGATGAGGAATATTACATTCAAGAATGATCAAATCAGAAATCTGGAGATTAGTCTTCAGAAGGAGAGAGATATAGTAGCAAGGTTTTCTAAACCAAAGTCTATTCTACCTTTGATAGATGAGTTCATTTCTCAAAAGGGTAAAACTGGATTGGGGTTTACTAAACCTGCCAGGACTGTACAGTCCAAGTCTAAGGGCAAAGCCCCAGTACTCAACAAGAAACCTGCTATAGACAAAACAACCAGGGTTGTACCTAAACAAAGGTACAACAGATTTGAGTGCTGCTGTTGTGGCAAGGTAGGCCACTTTGCCATAGACTGTTGGCACAATTCAAGTGCCAAGGTGAGTAGCAATCTGCCTGCTAGAAAAGCTACAGGTAGTTTTGTTAAGAGGCAAACTAACAAGCACCAAGCACCCAAGAATTCTTTGGGTTCTAAGGTTAACTAATCTGTTTTGCAGGTGAGTCCAAGTGACCATGCCCCAATATGGTACTTGGACAGTGGATGTTCCAGGCACATGACTGGAACTAGGGCATTGCTAAAGGACTATACACCAATCAAGGATGGTCCTAAAGTCACCTTTGGTGGTTCTGAAAAAGGAATTATCAAAGGCTTTGGTAATATTTCTAGCAACCTTATTACAATTACTCAAGTGGCTTATGTTAAAGGTTTGAAACATAACCTAATTAGTATAAGTCAACTGAGTGATGTATGATATGACATCTCATTTGTCAAAGATGGTTGTCATATCAAGAGGTCAAATGATCAAAAGATCATTTTGACAGGTTATAGGAAGAGAAATGTCTATTGTCTAGACATTATGTGTGAGAACAATGTTTCTCCTGTGTATCTTGTAGCTGATGAGAAAGTCTCTCATTGTGTCAAATGACACAAGAGGCTAGCTCATCTCAACTATAGGACAATTGGTCAACTCTTTAGCAAAGAGTTAGTGAGAAATGGTCCTCAGGTTAAGTGTATTAAAGATGGGATATGCTCAGCTTGTCAAAAGGGCAAGCAGACCAGATCCACCTTTAATAGCATTGAGAACAAAGATGCTGTGAGGTGCTTATACCTCTTGCATATGGATCTTTTTGGTCCTATGCCAGTTCACAGCCTAGGTAGGAAGGTCTACACATTTGTGGTTGTAGATGACTACTCAAGGTTTTCCTGGGTGTTCTTCCTTAGACAGAAATCTGAAACACCTAGTATCTTTTATAGTTCTGTCAAACAAATTCAGAATGCGTTAGACAGTACAGTGGTCAAAATAAGAAGTGACCATGGTACTGAATTCCAGTCTGATAGTATGACAAAGCTATGTGAAGAGTTTGGGATATTTCAGGAATTTTTTTCACCAAGAACACCTCAGCAAAATGGCATTGCTGAAAGGAAAAATAGAACCTTGATAGAGGCTGGTAGAACGCTATTGAGTGACACATCACTCCCAGAATATTTCTGGGCTGAGGCAGTTAATACTGCATGCCATGTAATTAATAGGGCTACTATCACCAAGAGTCACAATAGGACCCCATATGAGATTGTGAAGGGCAGAAAACCAAATCTATCCTATTTCAGGATCTTTGGTTGTAAATGTTATATACTTAACAATGGTAAGTATTACTTAACCAAGTTTGCTGCCAAATCCCAAGAGGGGATCTTTGTTGGGTACAACAACAATAGTAAGGCTTATAGGGTCTACAACTTGACTACTCAAGTTGTAGAAGAGTCAGTTCATGTAGTCTTTGATTAAGCTAGACTCATTAATAATGAATTGTCTAGATGTATTTGCAGCTCCACAGGTGTAACTGAGAAGATGGACAAGCTTACTATTGAAGAAGGTTCTACTGCAAGTCAGCAAGTGGATGATAGTGGCTGCTGTCCAGGGGGAGTACAAGATATTCCAGTTAATGAAGAAGATCAAGAGGAGCTGCTGAATGAAGAAGCTGTTGGTGCACAACCAGAAGACAGGCTGCCTCCAGCTAATAGACATTTAAAAGATCATCCAGCCAATCAAATTATTGGTGATCTCAAACAAGGGGTACAAATAAGGAGCAGAAATCTAAGTTCAGTACTCTACTCCAGTTTTTTATCCCAAGTAGAGCCAAAGAAATTTGAAGAAGCCATCCTAGACCCTCATTGGATTGAGGATATGCAAGAGGAGCTGAACCAGTTCAAAAGATGCAATGTCTGGGAGCTAGTTCCTAAACCAAAAGACCACAACATAATTGGAACTAAGTGGATCTTTAGGAACAATCTGGATGAACATGGAGTGATTAAAAAGAACAAAGCAAGACTGGTTGCAAAAGGATATAGGCAGGAAGAAGGTATTGACTTTGATCAAACCTTTGCTCCAGTAGCCAGACTGGAGGCAATAAGGATGTTCTTGGCCTATGCAACCTATCAAGGGTTTAAAGTATACCAAATGGATGTTAAGTCAGCTTTTTTGAATGGAAATCTGAAGGAAGAAGTCTATGTGGAATAGCCATCAGGTTTTGTTGATTCTACTAAACCTAATTATGTTTATAGACTTAAGAAGGCTTTGTATGGGTTAAAACAAACCCCTAGGGCTTGGTATGAAACCCTGTCTAGTTTCCTCATTGAGAATAAATTCACAAGGGGGAAAATAGACAAGACTCTATTCCTTAGGGAATCCAGAGGCAAGATAATCTTCGTCCAAATATATGTAGATGACATCATATTTGGGTCTACAGAAAGTGGTCTTTGTAGAAAGTTTGTAAAACTTATGCAAGGCCAATTTGAAATGAGCAGTATGGGGGAACTTAAGTTCTTATTGGGTCTCCAAGTTAGACAGACTGAGGATGGTTTATCCATATGCCAGTCTAAGTTCACCCTAGAATTGATAAGGAAGTATGGTATGGAATCATCCATTACCATGAAAACTCCTATGGGGTCAAGTATGTCTCTTAGCAAAGATGATGTAGGGAAACCTGTAGATGAGACTTTGTATAGAGGGATAGTTGGCTCCCTATTGTATTTGACTGCTAGTAGACAAGATATCATGTATGCTACATGTGTTTGTGCTAGGTACCAAGCTTGCCCTAAAGAATATCATTTGACAGCAGTCAAAAGAATTCTGAGATATCTTAAGGGCACTCATTATCTAGGACTTTGGTACCCTAGGAATGGAGAGTTTGAACTGACAGGTTATTCAGATGCAGATTTTGCAGGCTGCAAGGAAGATAGGAAAAGTACAATAGGTACCTGTCAATTCCTAGGAGGAAGACTGATATCATGGAGTAGCAAGAAACAAACAAGTGTGGCTATCTCCACAGCAGAATCAGAGTATGTTGATGCAGGAAGTTGTTGTGCTCAACTTCTATGGATACAACATCCGCTTGAAGATTATGGTATTCAAGTAAGTAGAACACCTTTATTTTGTGATTCTACTAGTGCTATTTCTATTGCAAACATTCCTGTCTCCCATATTAGGACTAAGCACATAGAAATAAAATACCATTTTCTAAGAGAGCATGTGGAAAAAGGAGATATTTCACTAGAGTATGTTAATACAGATAATCAGCTAGCTGACATGTATACTAAGCCTTTAGATGAAACCAAATTCAATAAATTTAAAATTGAATTAGGGATGATAAACTTAAAATAGTTTACAAAAATTGGCTAAGTAAAAAGGTGTCGACACATCTAGGAAGTCTGTGTCGACACTTCAGAGAATTAGTGTCGACACATGCAGTGAAGGTGTCGTCACATCCAAGGTGATGTCGACACTTAAGACTTCCACAGAATTAGACAAGTAAAGTCTCGACTAAGTGTCGAGCTAAGTGGTGTCGACACATAAATTAGTGTCGACACATATATTCTGTCGACTATACTTGTGTCGACACATAGTTGTCAAGACATTATAAGTCTGTGTCGACACTTTTCAACAGTGTCGACACAATTTAAGTATTTTGACGCGCCCTTTCATCTTCGATTCTAGAAAGGTATAAATAGGTTTTCGCCATTGTTTGTTGACACGCTCACCAAAGTTTCGAGACCAAACTTGTGTGTCGACATCTCTCTTCTCTAAATTCAAATTTCTTCAAACCCTAATGGCGCCCAAGCTAGAAGAGAATATGAATGAAGGATATGAACTCGTGCGACACGCATTTGATGATGCGGAACCCGAGATCAAAGGCGTGATAACCCTAATAGCAGAGATTGGGTTAGAATTTCTTGTTTCAGAACCGATCAAGATCTGGAAGAAGGAGGTCCTGGAGATTCTGAATGGAGCAACACTAGATGAATCAGGACTCAAGATTAAGTCCATAATTCATGGGGCAAAGGTGAAGGTTTCTCCTAAGACTCTAAGAAAGGTACTTCAACTACCAGGAACTATGGAAGAAGAAGATGTTTCTGCTTCTAAGACTAGAGAAGCCTTGACATGGTGTGGTTTGGACTCAAACCTGAAGATAGGATCTGTGTTCAATAGAAAGGGAATGAATATGCAAGGCAAGTTTCTATCTGAGATTGTGGGCAAAGTTATCCTATGTAAGCCTGGAGGACATGACAGGATTTTAGCTCAAATGTTCAATCTGATGACAAGGATTATCTTCAAACTAGATACTGATTGGTCTACAGTTGTGTTTGAAAAGATAAAAGAGAGTATGAAGAAGCCCAATTTGGGTAGAATACTAAGTCTATATCTAGGTGGTAGTATACCAGAGGTGATTAATCAAGCAGCTAGATCTAAGATTAACCATATGAGGAGAATGGATTTGAGAATCTTCTCTAGGTGGGATAGAGTACTGACCAAAGAACTGTCATCTCCAGTAAAGGACACACCTCAGAAAAAGAAGAAGAAGACAGCCCCTGTGGCTCTAGAATCCTCAAGCAGCTCTGAAGAGAAAGTTGTGTTTACTCCTGATGAGGAAGAAACTGGAAATGCTGGCCAGTCTCCAGCAGGACAAAGAGATGTAGAAAGGCAGGGGGAGCTACCACCAGCTAGCCCAATTCACCTGGATGCACTCCAGGGGGAGCCTTTTCTTGTGGAAGAGCCAAATCCACTAGAAAGTGAACAAGCTACTCAGACAATACTTGAGGTAATAACTGAAATTAATAAATTAGATTTCCCAATTGAGAATGAAGTTTTGTCTGATTCATTATCTGATGTTAATCAGCAACCTCAAATTCTTAGTCAACCTCAGGATGTTGTCATGGAGGACACATCTGTTGCTGATCAAGTGGTTGATGATATAAGAGATTCTCCACCCCATCCTCAACAGGAATTTACTTTAGAAGAACTGTTCCCTGACCTTCTACAAACTGACTTTGAGTGAGAAAAAGCTGCTGCTGAGGAGGAGAAAGTAATTATTGAGGGGGAGCATGTGGTGATTGAAGAAGAAACTGCAGGCAAAGAGACTGAGAAGCCCAAGGATGCTGAGCAACCATAAAGGACTGAGAAGGATTCACATCCTAGTCCTAAGGAAAGGGTTGAAATAGCCAGCACATCTGCTTTAGAGGATGAAGAGGCTGCAAGAGCCAAGAAGAAAAAATTTCAAAGTCTTCAAGAGGAGGAGCCAGACATATAAAAAGGCACTGCAAACAATTGCACCACAGCCTGCCCCATCTACTGACTACAGTTCATTGATGGTGGCTATGCAGATTAAGATGGATGAGCAGAGAGCAGCTCTGGAAAAGTATATAGATGAAGGTTAGAAATCACTGCAATTTGATCTGCCCCAAGACATCAAGTCAATCAGATTTGAAATGAATCTGAAAAAGAAAGAGATGACTGACTGCTTCAATAAAGGAGGGAATGCTGTTGTCTATCTGGCAACACATCAGGAGAAAATAAAGACAAAACTTGATGAGCTAGAAGTGAAGCAAGGATATGTTCTAGAAAATCAGATAAGGATGAATGATAATCTCACTGCTTCACATAATGCAATAGTAACAGAAATAAAGAATATAGTTTCTGGTCAAACTACAGAAAGTGCAAATGCCAAAGAAGTTTTTGATAAGAAGTTACAAGAGAGCCTTACTGCTTTTAAAACTGTACTTGAAGATTCCCAGAAGGCTATAGCTCAACAGCTTCAGAAGTTTAAACCCTTCTATAAGGATGGAGTAAACTATTTGAATGCACAGATAAGGTTTCAGAAAGATGATCTGAGGGATCACATTGAAAGAGAAGTCATAAAGGGGGAGAGGTTGTTAGTCAAAGCAGGCTCTGATCATGCAAAGTGGATTTCAAATTCCATCAGAGCCACCCTTGGATATCCTGCATTATGTGATGATGACAATGTTGCAGAGTCTGGAATTAATCCTGCATATCTTGGAGGAGAGCAAGCTGAAGTAGCTCAAGTGATATACCCTCCACTAGACTTTGATATGATACATCAAGAGATACAATCAATGTATAGTCCTCCTGAAGGAAAGCAAAATGTCATCATAGAGAAAGTAGTTCAGCCTGTGCCAGAGGCAATACTGAAAGAACAAGAGGCCTTATTAAAAGAACAAGAGATTCAATTGTCTAAGAAAAGATTCAGAGAGCAAGCTGAACTTAGGCCTGATTTTGAACAATGGAGCCCCACCTCAAGGAATATAATTTTGACTGCATGGAAGGCTGCTAAAGACAATATTCTGGTAGAGGCAAATGGTATTCTGATCTGGAGTGGAGGAAACATGAGAACAGGCAAAAGGCCATTATGCAATATAAAAGAAAGGCTAAGATGGGAAAGCTACCTCCTACTGCCCAGGAGCCTAGCAAGTACTTTCCAAAGGCTTATCATTATTTTGAAAGGCAGAAGATCAAAGCTGAACAATTGAAAAAGAAGGATCTTAAAGGAAAGAAGCCTGCTGCTGCTGAAGACACTGAAGCTCCTGTCCAAGCAAAGATACAATCTGGAAAGGACATAGTTATCAAGGAGCCTGAGCAGCCTTAGGATAGAAATTTTTCTTTAGTTTACAAGTGTATTCAGTTGCATTCAACTTTCTATAAACTTTTGAATAATGAATATGTTGAAGTTGTTAGAACAATGTGATATATGTTAAATCTATTACATTACTGTTCTGAGATATTTGTGAATACATGTTTTGTTTATACATATTTATGTACTTACCCTATTTTATAATCCTGTTTTACATCATACTGTAAATTTGCTATGTATGGTGTATATCATTGACTAAGGGTTATGACTTCTCCAAATAGGGGGAGATTGTTCGGTACATTGGAATAAATGTACCTGATTTGAAGAAGCCTCACCCTACTCAATGATATACATCAAAATGTATTTGATGTGTTTTGAGTTTAGTTGTGCAGGTTAAGTATTTGCAGGGAAAGCTGAAAAGTTTCTAAGTCCATGTGTCGACACCCAGAAGAAAAGTGTCGACACTTAAGAAGACTTGTGTCGACACATAGAGAAGCAGTGTCGACACTTGGAGTAATTGTGTCGACACCAGGAATGCAGAGTCGACACTAGAAGGAAAGTGTCGACACATACAGGCTGTGTCGACACACAATGAAGAAACGTCTAGAGAAGCTGTGTCGACACTTAGAAGCAGTGTCGACACCCAGAGGAACTTTGTCGACATCAAAAGTGTCAACACTAGGAGGTTGTGTCGACACTCAGCAAAACATCAACAAAGTTTAAGTACAAGTGTCAACACTAGGAGGCTGTGTCGACACTCAACAAAACTTCAAGAAAGTTCAAGTACAAGTATCGACACTAGGAGGCTGTGTCGACACTCAGCAAATTTCAACAAATTCTAACTACAAGTGTCGACACAAAGGAGATGTGTCGACACTCAGCCAAAGTCTCAACACATGAAGAATGTGTCGACACAAAGGAGATGTGTCGACACTCAGCCAAAGTCTCAACACAAGAAGAATGTGTCGAAACAAGGAGAAGTGTCGACACTCAGCAAAAGTATCAACACAGAAGGCATGTGTCGACACCAAGAAGATGTGTCTACACTTAGCAAGTCTCAACACAAGAAGATGTGTCGACATAAAGGAGTTGTGTCGACACGTACAAGAAATCAACTAAGAAGGACTTGTGTCGACACACAGGATAAGTGTCGACACATGTTGATGAAGGCTAGTGTCGACACTTAGTCTACTTGTGTCGACACTTAGTCTATCAGTGTCGACACTTAAAGACTGACTGTCTCGACACTTTCAGACAGTTACAGAAAATTCAAGAAGTGACTGGATGACTTGACACCTGCCATTCCAGCCGGTCTACTGCAACTGTCAGAGCTGTCAGAAAGTTGTTAGGAACCGGACCAGCTGGTCACCATGAAGAAAGTCTATATAAAGGCTTATACCTTCAACAGATGAAAAAAAAAGAGTTGGGAAAGCAATTCATTGAAGAACAATACAACTAGAAGAAGACCTTCAAGTGAAGATCTAGGAAGTTGGAGAGAGAGAGCTCCTTCTAAGAAGACAGCTGTTGAACCAGGCTGTGAAGAAAGTTTTAGATTGAGATCTGATTCTTAAGTTAGCAGTGATTGAAGATCAGCTGCATAGAGACTCAACCCTATTGTGTTCTAAATTCAAGAAGCTTTGAAGGAAGCCAAGGGAGGTTGATCTCAGCAAAGTTATTCCAAGAACTCATCAAGAAACCTGTCAACTCTTCTCTCTTATTCTGAGTTGTGGGTATATACATTGTAATTTTAATTTCTTGTAGGATCCTAAGGGATCTGAGTTGTAAGCCTGAAATTATAAAGGCTGAGTGGTAGGGCTGTGTGCCTGAGTGTAGGAGATACTTTTCTCTGAGTGTAGGCCTTGTTGAAGTCTGAGTGTAGGTCTTTGAGAAGACTGAGTGGTAGGGCTGTGTGCCTGAGTTGTAATAGTGGTATCACTCTGAACTGTAGGAACCTATTTGGGGTTCTGAGTGTAGGATCTGAGGATCTGAGGAATAGTGGAGAAGTTGGCCGAATCTAGTACACTACTAGATAGGCGAAGGGGGAAAGTGGATGTACCCAGACCTTGGCGAACCACTATAAAACTGTGTGTACTCTATGCGTGTGATTGATTCTGTGTATGCTGTGTTAAAGTTCTGTGAATTCTGTGATTAATTCTGCCTAAAAGTATAAAAAGATAAGGTCACCTGTTCACCCCCCCCCCCCCTCTAGGTGATTAGGTACAATTTCTTTCAAATGACCCCCACCACATTGCCCTAACCCTAAAAATAATTTACGTGGACCCTAGGACATGTCACTAGGTCAACCCTTTGACCCTAATTGACCCAAGTCAACTTAGCCATAATTTTGGTCAAACCTATACCTATATGCCCAATTAGCCTAAGTGGGGCACCCCCTTGGCCCAACCCAAGTTGGGTGGTGCCACTAGGCTCATGACCATTAAGTGGGGTCAGCCCACTCATCATGTTGACCAAGTCAACTCAAAAAGTCAACTTGGTCAACATGAGGCCTAAAGAATGGAAAGATGAACCCAAGCCCATTTCCATTGGGCTAAGCCCACCCAACTCAGCCTAAGGCCAACCCAAGGAGTCAAAGTCAACCCCTGGCCCTCAATTGAAGAGAGAGAATACATGCAAGGGAAAATTTGGAAAATTCACCCAAAAAGAGGAGAGAGAAGGTTGAATTTAAGGGAGGAGGCCACATGACTCCTTCTCTTCAGCCATGGCTTGCTGGCAGACCTTCCTTGGAGTTATTAGGAGGAGGTGAGAGGCTGAGGGCCATTGGGCATGAAGGGTTATGCAACCAAAGCTCGAAACCGAGCTTGCCTTGGTTGTATCTCCCCATATATCCCCTCCCAGCCAGAGATAATGATTCCATTAGCTTCAGAGGGCAAAGGAGAGTAGAAATCGATAGCTGGAGTGAAGGAAACGGTGCCGGAACCATGAATCTGAGAGGTGCCGCCAGAGCAAGGTCGGGAATGTCCACCCTCCTCCATCCTCGCCGCCAGCCACCAACACAGGTTCGTTTCACCGTCCCTCTACCCGTACTAGAATCTTAGATCAACTAGGGGAGATATCGGGTTCAATTGAGCCTGATGCCATGGGAGAAATGGGAGATTTTTCAAGATTTTTCTTACCTCTCGGGATCGCCTCCGCCGCCATCTCCCGCCGCCTCATCACCGGCAAAGGATAGCCACCACCACCGCGAAGGTGATGGCACCGTTGGCCGGGGGTGGCGCCGCCTCAGGTGGCCGGAAATGGCCCTGCAATATCCCCCAGGTCGGCTCGATCTCAGCCGTTGAACACTTGGGGAAGATGAAAGGATGCCTTCAAATATAGCTTTAAGATTCGTGCATTGCATTTTATTAAAATCAATTTAATTTCTGTTATAATTTAATGAAATGAAATTACATTTCTGTCACATTAATTCAGTAATCTTGCATGTAAAATATAGGGCTCTTAGAGCCATTTACAGAGGATGACATGAATATGAAAAATGTAGCCCTTTGTGTTAAATTTAAGTTTCCACCCTTAACATGAGATTTGGTCCAGTGGTCTGACCTGTAGGACCATTTTGCTAGTGTTGCTCCTTAGCTAGGGCAGAATTTCAAAATGATGCCCAAGTCAAACCATTTATCCAAATGGCCCAACATTTTCGGTACATGCATGTTTAGGGATTGGTTAACACCTGTACAAAAATGAGAATTTTTAGGAATAGTTTTTCTATAGGTTTTACTAAAATACAGAAAATGAAATAAATGAAATATTTGGAGTTGTGTGACTCCAAATGGCCCCAAATTTTGGTGGCATGTCCTTAGGGATATTATAAGTGTATGTTTTAAATTTCAGCCACTTAGGACCATTTCATGTTGGGTAAACTCACTTGCATGTGTTGGCTTGTTATATGCTTGGTGTGCATTTCGCCTAAAATGAAATATTGTGTATTCAGCCAACTTGGAACATTCAAAAATCATGATTTTCATTATAAAGACACATGATGGTGTAATACACCTCTCATAACAATGGTGGGATTTTCGGGAACAAAATTCCCAATATTTTGAAATTTTGAAAATTTGGTCTTTTTGAGGAAATAAATTTAAAATACGTTTACCCTTATCATAAAATGTTCAATTTCTGTTGAGGACTAAGGAGTGACATAATAAACACTAGAAATAAATTATATCTCTGTTTGATGAAGTTTAAGTAGTTTAAGGAGCAAAATGACCATTTTACCCTTATGGAATTTGTGTGAAATGATGGGTATATTCCTTTGAAAAATCTGAGAAAATTCATATTGTTGTAATTGTATGTTTTATTCCGTTTTCAATTATTTCAGAATTTTTGGGAGCAAAACAATGTACTTAGTCCCCATAATGGCATTTTGGTAAATAACTCAAATTGATCATTGATAGGCCATTTCAAACTAGATGTAAATGGAAATTTGTACATAGCATTATTTAATTATTATCAAGGCTCTGTAATTTAATTAGAATTTTTGAGATAATATTTTATGTACTTCATTTGGAAAATGCTAGATTTGTGGATATAGTATTAAATAGGAATTAATTATAAATCTGAATTGAAAAAGCATGAAATTTTGGTAGGCCCCATTAATTGTCATATTATATACCTGGAAGAATCCCTAGGACTGTAGGTTTAATATTGACAATACTTCATGTGCAAAACGGCTAGGGATTACATTTAAAGAAATTAATTTAATGGTGTAAGTAATTTGGAAAATTATGGAATTCATCCTGTTCATCATATAGGTCCATTCCATCCTAGGATAAATAATTTGAGGCATACGGCCAGAGGAATTAGAAGGTCACATTTGTGGGTGGTATCGGGACATGGGTAAGGGTCTAGCACCGATGTTCGTACTAGTAGGGCCACCAGGGGAGGAATCCGAATAACTAGTAAAGTGAGGATCTTAGTGGAGGAATTAAACCTGGTTGGTCTCCTAGTGGATTCCTTAACCTTGTGTGGAAGAGTGCAAGTCCCGTGATAGCAACAATAACGGGGACCTGCGGAAAACCGCCGCGCTCTTAATAACACCTTAAGTCTTTAGGGTCGTTCTAAAGTAATACGAGAATTGGGGTATAAATCTTGGGTATACACCAATACAAGTAATTATCCTTGAGAAAGGGAACTTTCAGCATAATCCCATCGTAGTTCTTAGTGCCCCCGAGTGCCCTTCACCGGGTATACCCTGGGTAGTCCTGGGATTAACCTTAAATCACTAAGTATAATAACTCGTAGACAAGAGTAGTCTAATAGGTTAAGACATTGTGGTTCATTCTCACCCGTGTAGGGTTGGAGGGATTGTGGTTTATTCTCACCCGTGATGGGTTAGAGGGAGACTTGTGTAATATGCTCACCCGTGATGGGTTGGAGGGATTCAGGACGGTTTATTCCTGCGAGCTGAAGGCTCGAGATGAAATACTTGCATGTTCATAAATTTAATGGCGGGTCATGCGGTACTGGGCCGATCGTCACACCGACGACAGTACGGTGAACCAGGCGGGTGTGAGGGTTTGAGGGGCCAGTGGGTTGTTTTACACTGCGGTCTGGAGGATGATCCCCGATGACGCACACCCGACCCAACAAGACTGACGGTTATTAGCAAAGTACGTACGCAGAGACTCTAGAGTGCACCTTGGACGTGTACAAAGGCGTATGAGAGAGGTCTAGGCTGTTGGAGTTACCAAGGTGATCTAGAAGTGGTCAAACATGTAATCTCACTGCCAACGCGATATGAGCCTGCAGGGTCGCACATAAGAGATGTGGAGAAGTTGGATGATTGACTGTGTTGGTAAAGGTTACCAATCACCGACCTGAATGGGGTTGTGGGCAAAGTGTTGCCTTAAAGGATCGTCGGGTTGGGCAAATGTTGCCTTGAAGGATTGGTAAGAATAGTCGACCGAGGGTCGACGAGAATCGTCGAGGATTGGTACTCTGATTCTCGCCGATTGACATGAATCATCGACCCACGTTCGACGTGAATCGACGATTATCGTCAACCCACGGTCGATGGTCGATGAGTATCGTCAACCCACGTTCGACGGGAATCGTCGAGTATTGTACTCTGATTCTCACCGATCCTAGGTGATACTCACCGACTGATTCTCGCCGATCCTAGGTGATTCTCGACGATTGATTCTCACCGAATCTGCTAGGTGATTCTCGCCGATTCTGGAGCCCTAATTTTCTGGGTGGTCTGCGGATAGCGATATTGCTAAGTCTATTTATGCCTTTGGTATAAATAGATACTTAGGGTTTTCGGGACACTCTCGCTGATCAAATTTGTCGCGACGGAAGTGTTCCGCCGTTCCGTTCGTGAGTTCCGCCGATCCCGAATCCCGCCGACGGAAGGGTTCCGCCGCCGTGCTCGCACCGTCGACCTCCTCCTCTCCGGAGATTATCGCTGGTGTTGCTTTTCCTGGCGCGGACCTAGCAGTCCGTGGAGAAGCAAGGTGCAGTCATTCTCCTACCCGATTTTCCGTGCGACAGAATGGTCGGTGTTCTCCCGCTCGTGTGGATTTCTGCAGAGACGTGGATATCATTCTACGTAGAACTCGCCACCAGCAAGAATACGAAGCTTGGAGCATCTCCGTTGAGTTGTGACTCAACTCCACCGAGGTAATTTTTTGCCTAGTTGTATGTTAACTTCTTGATTCAACTACCATGCCCCGATCCCATCTCTTTTGGGTTTTTCTTGATGTTTTTATTCTTCCGCTGCGTGCACAAGTGTTGTGCCATCCTTATAGAGAAACCCAACAGTGGTATCAGAGCCAGGTTTCGGCCATGATTGTTGTATTGGAAGTTTTGTTCTTCCAGTGCGTGTAAACCTAGGGATTTAGAAGTGTTCTAAATGTCTAGATTTAGTTTTGGTACCCCGCCAAGAACGTCTGGGATTTCGTGGAAATTTCTAATTGTTAGATATTGTAGTCTCCTTAGCAGTAATCATCCCTCGATTTTGTTTTGGATTTTGAATCCAACATAGAGAGATGAGCTTGTCTACTGCTTTAAGTTGAGTTATCTTTGCTTTTGTCCAATGCATGTAAATCTGAGGATTTGGAAGTTTCCGGATGTTCAGATTTAGCCCTACCTTCTATCAAATGTTGATGGTGTCAGGTTGTGCGCATAAGGGATTCATGTGGTTTTAGAAAAATTGTTTTTCTTTGGATGTGCACATTGATCAAATGTTGATCATGGTTAACTGTTAACCTATAATCAAAATCCCTTCATCAAATATTAAGTGTTCGGATGCCTTCCGATGGATGACACTCTTCCTGCCTCGATCGATAAGTGTGGGCTTGCCAAAGCAAGGTGCATTAATCTATCTTGGTAAGGGTGCGAGCGGATAATTGTGATATCCCACTGTCGACATCGGGTCCAGCTTAACTAGATGACCTCAAAGGTTAAGTGCCTAGAGGCATAGGGTTCGCATGCACCATATGATGGATGCGAGTAAGGAGTTATTCACCAACCATACAAGAAATGCATGAGGATGCAATTGGCAAGCGTTGCCTACCTAAATAACCGCATCGTGAGAGGAAAGCCAAAGCTGACTCATTGTGTTGGTGAAATACGGATCTTGTCCACTAAGAGAGTAGCTCGCATGAACTCTCTGAATTGTTAGTGAGGGCTATCATTTCGAATAAAATAGTGGGAGTGTTTTAATTGAAGTCCAAATTAAAATAAATTATATTTGAAATTTTGGTACTGATTTTATTCTGCATAAATTCTTGTAGAATTTCATGGCAAGTGTTTCACACTCCACGTTGTCTCTGAGAGCCATCCTTGAGAAGGATAAGCTCAGTGGGACTAATTACATGGACTGGTACAGGAACCTGAGAATTGTTCTCAGGCAAGAGCGAAAGCTCTATGTCTTGGAAGAAGAAACCCCCCGAGGTGCCGACCGGGAACTCTTCCCGTGCTGAGAAGGATGCTTATAAGAAGTATACTGATGATGCTTTAGATGTCGAATGCCTTATGCTTGCCACTATGAACTCTGAGCTTCAGAAGCAACATGAGAACATGGGGTGCAAGGAGATTGACGAGCATCTCAAGAAAATGTTTCAAGGGCAGGCTCATCAAGAGAGGTTCGACGTCATAAAAGCGTTGTTTCAGTGCAAGATGGGAGTTCGAGACTCAGTAGGGACTCACGTACTCAAGATGATTGGGTATATAGAGAACCTTGAAAGGCTGGGTTTTCCTCTTGGTCAAGAGTTGGCCACAAATCTGATCATGCAATCGTTGTCGGACAGTTATGAGCAGTTCGTCTTGAACTACAACATGAATGAAATAGACAAGACACTGCCCGAACTCCTAGGCATGTTGAGAACTGCCAAAATCAATATGAAGAAGGCCAAGCCTGCCAGCCCCATACTGATGGTGCATAAGGGCAAGGGCAAGGCCAAGGGCTCTAAGAAGACGAAGGTGGGACCTAAGTGATATCTTGAGCCCAAGTCTTCTGAACTGATGAAAAAGAAAAGCACGGTGAAGGAAGGGAAATGCCACCACTGTGGCGAGGCTGGTCATTGGAGGAGGAACTGTCCTTCGTACATTGAAGGTCTGCAGAAAATGAAGGGAGGTGTGACTTCCGCTTCAAATGTTCACGTTATAGAGATAAACCTTTCTGCTCCTTCATCTTGGGCATTGGATACCGGATGTGGTTCTCACATTTGTACAAATGTGCAGGAACTGGGAAGGAGAAGATTGCTGAGTAATGGGGAGGTAGACCTCCGCGCCGGCAATGGAGCAAGAGTTGCTGTTGTAGCCGTAGGGGTTTACCGTCTTTCTTTGCCCAGTGGGCTTGTAATAGAACTAGATAATTGTTATTTTGTTCCGGCCATAACTAGAAACATTATATCTATTTCATGTTTGGACATGATTGGATTTTCTTTTATAATTAAGAACAACTGTTGTTCTATATTTAAGAATGATGTTTGTTATGCTGTAGCCCAATTGTTTAATGGTCTTTATATTTTGAACTTGGACCATCTGATCTGTAATGTAGAAAATAATAAAAGACTAAGAACAAATGACTCGAACTCTACATTTCTCTGGCATTGTCGTTTGGGCCATATCAACGAGAAGCGCATATCCAAGCTCCATAGAGTTGGACTTTTGGACTCATTTGATTATGAATCATTTGAGCGATGCGAATCTTGATTGTTAGGCAAGATGACTAAAGCTCCTTTCACTGGTTATACTGAGATGGCTGAGGATCTCTTGGGTGTTGTATATAGTGATGTATGCGGACCCATGAGTTCCATGGCTAGAGGTGGGTATTTCTACTTTGTTACATTTACTGATGATCTCAGTAGATACGGATATGTGTATCTTATGAAGTGCAAATCCGAGACCTTTGAAAAGTTCAAAGAGTTCAAGAATGAAGTAGAAAACCAGTTGGGTAAAAGGGTTAAAGCACTCCGATCTGATCGAGGTGGCGAATACCTGAGTCATTAGTTCTGTGATCATCTGAAAGAGTGTGGTATTGTATCACAGCTCACTCCACCTAGAACACCACAACATAATGGTGTGTCTGAGAGGAGAAATCGTACTCTGTTAGACATGGTACGTTCGATGATGAGTCATGCAGACTTGCCTGTTTCCTTTTGGGGTTTTGCTTTAGAGACTGCTGCAATGACATTGAATCGCGCTCCAACGAAAACAGTTCTGAAGACACCATATGAGATATGGACTGGGAAGCGTCCTAGTATGTCGTTCATTAAAATTTGGGGCTGTGAGGCATACGTGAGACGTCAAATGCCTGACAAGCTGGAACTCAAATCGGATAAATGTTATCTAGTGGGATATCCTAAGGAAACGAAAGGGTATTACTTTTACCTACTGTTTGAGGGCAAAGTGTTTGTCGCAAGTACTGGTGTCTTCTTGGAGAAAGAGTTCTTATCAAGAAAGATTAAAAAGGTAGAGCTTGAAGAAGTTCAAGAACCAAATGTAGTGAATGAACCGGAATTGGATTCTGAGACAGGACTACAAGATGTTGTAGCTAGAGAACCTGCTCAAGGAACACAAGTCCTACGTAGATCTGGTAGACCGAGGTTTGAGCCTGAGAGATATGGATTTCTCGTGTCTCAAATAGGTAATGTGTTGCTTATGGATCATGATGATGAACCAGCAACCTACCAAGAGGCTATGAATGGACCAGACTCCGACAAATGGCTTGAGGCTATGAAATCCGAAATGGACTCCATGTATGCAAACCAAGTTTGGAACTTGGTGGAACCACCTGAAGGGGTACGACCCATAGGGTGCAAGTGGGTCTTCAAGAAGAAGACCGACATGGATGGGAATGTACAGACATTCAAAGGGCGACTGGTGGCTAAGGGTTTCAAGCAAATTCATGGTATTGACTATGATGAGACCTTTTCCACTGTTGTCATGGTAAAGTCCATAAGGATATTGCTTGCTGTTGCTGCGTATTATGACTACGAGATCTGGCAGATGGATGTCAAAACGACTTTCCTTAATGGAAACCTCCTTGATGAAGTGTATATGACACAACCCGAGGGTTTTGTATCCCCAGATGAAGCCACTAAAATATGCAAACTGAATAAGTCCATCTATGGACTGAAACAGGCCTCTCGAAGTTGGAATCTTCATTTTGATGAGAAAATCAAAGAGTTTGGTTTCATCAAGAATGAAGATGAGCCTTGTGTTTACAAGCGAATCAGTGGGAGCATTGTTGTCTTCCTGATATTGTATGTAGATGACATACTGTTGATTGGGAATGACATTCCTACCCTGAAAGTTGTTAAGAACAACCTAGGGAACTGCTTTTCAATGAAGGATTTGGGTGAAGCGACTTATATACTCGGTATTAAGATCTATAAAGATAGATCGAAGATGTTGCTGGGTTTGACCCAGAGTACGTACATCGAAAAGGTGTTGAAGCGGTTCAGCATGCTTGAGTCCAAGAAAGGATTTTTGCCCATGTCTCATGGTGTGAATCTCTCTAAGGACCAGTGTCCAAAGTCTTGTGAAGATAAGGACCACATGAAGTTGATTCCATATGCTTCGGCAATTGGATCAATCATGTACGCGATGTTATGTACTCGACCTGACGTCTCCTTTGCTTTGAGCATGACTAGCAGGTATCAGTCAGACCCCGGTGAGTGTCACTGGATTGCAGTCAAGAATGTCCTGAAGTACTTGACAAGGACTAAGGATGTGTTCTTGGTGTATGGTGGAGAGGAAGAGCTCGTTGTAAGTGGTTACACGGATGCTAGCTTCCAAACTGATAGAGACGACTCCAAGTCTCAGTCAGGTTTTGTGTTTTGCCTGAATGGAGGAGCTGTGAGCTGGAAGAGTTCCAAGCAAGAGACAGTTGCTGATTCTACAACAGAGGCCGAGTATATCGCCGCAGCTAATGCGGCGAACGAGGCTGTATGGATTAGGAAATTCATCAGCGAGCTTGATGTAGTTCCTAGCATTGTTGGTCCCGTAGTTCTCTACTGTGATAACAATGGTGCAATTGCACAATCTAAGGAACCTAGATCCCATCAACGCTCCAAGCAAATACTTCGGCGGTTTCATCTTATTCGTGAGACTGTCGAACGAGGAGATGTGAACATTTGCAGAGTGCCGACTGAGGAGAATATTGCGGATCCACTGACAAAGCCTCTCGCGCAGAGAAAGCATGATGGTCATACTAGATCGATGGGTATACGATACCTAAATGATCAACTCTACTGAGAATCTTGTGGATTGCATGTAAACATGTATTTTGTTGGCCATTTGATCATATGATGAATAGTGTGCCTAGTTTTTCTCTTACAATTAATGGCAAGTTCTTTTATTATGAGTTTTTCTTTTCTATATGATAGTTAAATGTTAACATAATAGATACCCTTAGAATGTTCGCTTCCATGGGACATCAAGTACGTGACTTGAATGTGAGAGCCTATGATTTATTTGAAGCTTCATTCTTAAAAGGTCCCTGGTCGAGTATCATCATAAAAGCTAAGGGTGATGATGGTACATGAAGGCTAGCACGTGCGTTGACTGATGACCGGTTCTCACAGGTCATGATATTGTGATATCAAGTCATCACGTGGGTACTTGTTAGTGAACAAGTTGTACTGGACAGACCCAACCTGAGACTACTCTGTGGATTGTCATCCAATCGTGTCACGAGTAGGTCTCAATTGACAATGGTGTTGTGGTCCCTTGACCTGAAGTCACAACATTCATCAAGTGAGGAAGAGCGTGTTTTGATGCCATCTAAAGTCTTCCTTGAGAAAGGTTGATGATAAGGGTGGTTGTTGGGAACGTTACGAATCATTTGGGTCTTTGTGTGTGAGCAGATATGGGATTTGTCCTCCTGTATGACAGGAGTTGCATTCATGGGCCCCTTGATGGAACTGGACTGAGAAATGCATGGCCATGCTTGGTTGAGTCAATATGTGATATTGGACTCACCATTCTCTGGAAGTCCGTCCTGGATCAAGAAACTTGGATTGAGCTATTACGAGGGTGAAACGGTCCATGCCCTTAGTTTTTTTCGGATGTAAGGGACAAAGGGACAAAGACAATGCAGATACATTGGTCATAAAGGCTTATGAGTTATAAAATCTTATTGCTTGGGGAGCAATGATGCATTGCTAGATGCCGCTCATTGTTTGTGAGGTTTTTGGTTTGATACTTTCAAGATCAAGTGGGAGTCTGTTGGAGTTACCATGGTGATCTAGAAGTGGTCAAACATGTAATCTCACTGCCAACGCGATATGAGCCTGCAGGGTCGCACATAAGAGATGTGGAGAAGTTGGATGATTGACTGTGTTGGTAAAGGTTACCAATCACCGACCTGAATGGGGTTGTGGGCAAAGTGTTGCCTTAAAGGATCGTCGGGTTGGGCAAATGTTGCCTTGAAGGATTGGTAAGAATAGTCAACCGAGGGTCGACGAGAATCGTCGAGGATTGGTACTCTGATTCTCGCCGATCGACGTGAAACATCGACCTACGTTCGACGTGAATCGACGAGTATCGTCAACCCACGGTCGACGGTCGACGAGTATCGTCCACCCACGTTCGACGTGAATCATCGAGTATTGTACTCTGATTCTCGCCGATCCTAGGTGATACTCGCCGACTGATTCTCGCCGATCCTAAGTGATTCTCGCCGATTGATTCTCAACGAATCTGCTAGGTGAATCTCGCCGATTCTGGAGCCCTAATTTTCTGGGTGGTCTGCGGATAGCGATATTCCTAAGTCTATTTATGCCTTTGGTATAAATAGATACTTAGGGTTTTCGGGACACTCTCGCTGATCAAATTTGTCGCGACAGAAGTGTTCCGCCGTTCCGTTCGTGAGTTCCGCCGATCCCGAATCCCTCCAACGGAAGGGTTCCGCCGCCGTGCTCGCTCCGTCAACCTCCTCCTCTCCGGCGATTGTCGCTGGTGTTGCTTTTCCTGGCGCGGACCTAGCAGTCCGTGGAGAAGCAAGGTGCGGTCATTCTCCTACCCGATTTTCCGTGCGACGGAAAGGTCGGTGTTCTCCCGCTCGTGTGGATTTCTGTAGAGACGTGGATATCGTTCTACGTAGAACTCGCCACCAGCAAGAATACGAAGCTTGGAGCATCTCCGTTGAGTTGTGACTCAACGCCACCCAGGTAATTTTTTGCCTAGTTGTATGTTAACTTCTTGATTCAACTACCATGGCCCGATCTCATCTCTTTTGGGTTTTTCTTGATGTTTTTATTCTTCCGCTGCGTGCACAAGTGTTGTGCCATCCTTATAGAGAAAGCCAACATAGGCTTGGTAGTGTGCATACCCGTCTAGAAAGCGGAGATGCCTGCTCCGCTGCTGCCATAGCCACAACGGTGGTACCTGGGAGTGATGCTAGCTCTCGAAAAGTGGGAACTAAAGGTCTGGGATCTCAGAGTCGTGTGCGTGTGTTGCACTTGCATGTTTCATAATTCATAACATATCATCCATTTGCATTAGGACATACGCTTCATATATCCTTATCATATAAATTAGTATGAGCTATTTTATTTGATTAGTTATTTTGGAAATTCTAACTTATATATTTGTATGGGCATTTATATAAGTTAGGGTACTCTATGATGGTAGATAGCTTTACCTTTCAGCTTTACTTTACTTTTCTGCTCTTACTTTCTGTTCTTTTCTTTACTAGTACTGCACTTTACTTACTTGTACCATATACTTAGAACTGCTAGAGTAGAATAATAATATCTATTACAACTGCTAGTTAGCTCTTGTTACCTACTTCCACTTTTGCTACCCCTTGTTGTCCTCTGCTTCGTCCTTTGGCTCGGTGCCTAAGAGCTGCGGGGCGAGGTGCAGAGGAAACAGCTTAGTCTTTTTGACTAATGGTCGGTGACCATACTAATTTTTGGAGCTCGTGGAGATGGAGCACCAGCACAACGAGGAGGCAGGACTTGAGGAGCAGATACCACAACCGCAGACTACTACTACTACTGCACGTCCTCAGGTGGGACGAGTTTTGATGTATTAGATTAGCCTCCGCTTTGATTTGAGAGAGAGAGTTGATATGATGTACTGGGCGTAAGCCCTTATTACTCTTTCATTTTGTACTCATTGTAGACTATGTTTCTGTACTCTTCATTTATATATATATATGATATGTATTATATGACTTGTGGACTAGTGGATTTGATATACTGCTATACTACTATTTCTCATATTGGCCTACAGGTTATATGATCGTATTAGCCGACAGAATCGGCGTGTTGCGGTGTCGACTAACCCGTGCGTTAGTGCCACCGTAAAATGATAGTTCTGGGCATAAGACCGGGAGCCTCCTTGGTAAGGGGGAGGGGTCTTATAAACTGGTATCACTTGAACAAACGATCATATGAGAAAGAAGTCCACGATACTGGAACACCCCGCTCGAGCATTAGTTTGCGGACAAACTATACAGTGGAAGCAATGGTGTGCCCATGTGCAAAAAGTCACATAAAACAGTCAATTAAGCAATGAGTTAGGCCAATTTTTAACGTTTACCTTACCTTTACGCAGCCACCGCAGAATATGGTTCCTCCCCCTCCGGCTGCCACTCCTTTCATGCAGACAGATATGGGACAAACTCTGACGGCTATCTTAGATGCCTTCATAGCCCAGCAGGCCCCGACACAGTTGCCAAACCCGGGATCAAACTGGTTGAGTGCCTTTAAGAGCCTGTCCCCGCCAACGTACCGCGGGACAGAAGATGCAGTGAAGACAGAGGAGTGGTTGGAGACTATTCAGGAGATGCTGGCTGACATCAACTGCCCTGTCAGCCAGGCAGTACCGTTGGCATCCTCTACCTTGGAGGTTCATGCTAAGAGGTGGTGGAAATCCATGTTAGATTCCACCTGCGCAGACAGAGCATTGACAGACATCTCGTAGGAGGAGTTCAGCGAGTCCTTCTTGCATCATTTTGTGTCCGCTACGAATAAGGACGAGTTAGAGGAGAGGTTCCTAAACCTCAATCAAGGGTCCAGATCAGTGATTGAATACCAGAGGGAGTTTTCTCATTTGGCAAGGTTTGCAAGGATATATGATCTGGAAGATAGGAGGTATGCTAAGAAGTTTTTTCGAGGACTCAGGGATTCTATGAGGTAGGCGCTTCTATTCATTTCTCACGGCTCGACGACCTAGATCATCGAAATGGCCAAGAAACTAGAGGCCGATCAGTTGATGGTGCAGAGCAGGGGTAAGAGGCCGATGGATGGGTAATCGTTCGGGGAGAGCAGTAGAGGCTCTCAGAGTGGCAGAGTGATGTGATACAAGAGGGGTAGAGGACGACAGCATCCTAACTACAGACAGGAGCAGAGTCCCCCTCCAATGCTTACTCCCCCACCACCACAGTTGAATGGCCCGGTGAGGTAAGACGACCGTGGCCAGAGACAGGTGGTCTGTTATGGTTGTCATCAGCCCGGACACATCAGATCGAAGTGCCCACATCAGTTTCGACCACTTCCTCCTCCCCCACCTCTAGCAGCCCCTCCAGTACATCAGGGCCGACGATGAGGTCGAGGTCGAGGTCGAGGCCGGGGACATTACGGTCGAGGTCGAGGGAAAGAACAAATGTACACGCTAGATCTTACCGAACCAAGGAACCCAGAGGAGGTTATCACAAGTACTTAAGATTATTGTTAAATTTCTTGAGTTTTCAATTATATAGTACCTGGAACCATAGAATAACAATTCATTTTAACTTAAACAAACCTCAGGCATAGTTATTATCAGCGGCAAGCCCACTCACACTTTATTCAACACGGGTGCTTCGCACTCATTCGTATCTGAGGCCTTTATAGACGGACTTGAAGGCATGGAAAGATTTCTGAGACTAGAGATGAGGGTGCGTCTACTCGATGGGTCAGAACTGCGGACCACTGCCCATTGCAATATGGAGGCCGAGATTGGCGGCAAGGCATTTGAGGAGCCAGCAACTATTCTGAAGCTGCAGGACTTCGATTTGATTTTGGGCATGACATGGTTACATCAGAATCATGCTCAAATAGATTGCCCATCAAGGTGGATCACACTAATGCTTCGTTTGGGGGGACTTATTTTCACCGGTCAAGCGGTCATGACCGCATGAACCGGGACTTGAAATAAGTCTCGGTTCATGCGGTCATGACCGCTTGACCGGTGAAAATAAGTCCTCCCAAACGGAGTCTAAGGCATGGCGACTCCCATGTCATCATCGAAGGTATTAAACCTATCTCCTACCTATTACTATCTTCTGTACATGCTGTGAAGGCCCACGAGCAGGGAGAGGAGGTTTACCTTATCTGCTTTAAGATGGTGGGAGCAGAGGCTTCTATTTCAGATATTCCGGTGGTCCGGGATTTCTCCGACGTGTTCCCGGAGAAATTGCCCGAACTACCACCAGCCAGGGACTTGGATATCAGTATTCAGCTGGTACCGGCAGCGAGGCCAGTGTCACGGGCACCTTACAGGATGGCTCCCAGAGAGTTGGCAGAGTTCAGGACTCAACTTCAGGAGCTAGTGGAGTCGGGATTTGTGCGGCCCAGTACATCGCAGTAGGGAGCACTAGTTCTTTTTGTGAAGAAGAAGGATGGGTCGTTATGACTATGCATAGATTACCGGGAGCTGAACCGGTTAACGGTCCGCAATACCTATCCGCTGCCTCGGATTGACGAGCTATTTTATCAGCTGCATGGAGCCTTCTAGTTCTCTAAGCTAGATTTGCGATCCGGTTACTACCAGCTCCGCATCCGGGAAGAGGACATGCCGAAGACGACATTCAGTTCACGATATGGTTTATACGAGTTCACGGTGATGCCTTTTGGGCTAATGAATGCTCCCTCCGCATTCATGACGCTAATAAACTGTGTATTCGAACCTTACTTACACTGCTTCGTCATTGTGTTCATCGATGATATTCTGATCTATTCCTGCACTCAAGAGGAGCACACTGAACACTTGACACAAGTTTTGCAAAGACTGAGAGAATTCCAGATGTATGCGAAGTTTTCTAAGTGCCAGTTCTGGCTACAGGAGGTGGCCTCCCTGGGGTAGACTATCAGTGGGGCTGGATTGGCAGTGGATCCAGCCAAGATAGAGGCAGTACGGAATTGGCCATGATCGAAGACAGAATCATGCATACGCAGTTTCTTGGGGTAAGCAGGTTATTATCACAAGTTTGTGGAGGGATTCTCGAGGTTAGCCCTCCGCCTCACGTCCTTGACGAAGAAGGATGCAGATTTTGTTTGTTCAGAGCAGTGCGAGACAGCTTTTTAGGAGCTAAAGGACCGACTCACCCCATCCCCTATTCTTGCGCTCCCATTCGGGATTGAAGGATTTCAGATCTACACAGATGCCTCTTAACAGGGGATGGGTGCTGTCCTGATGCAGCATGGACATGTTATTGCTTATGCTTCAAGACAGTTGAAGAAGCATGAGCATAACTATCCAGCACATGACTTAGAGCTCGGGGCTGTGGTATTCACCCTAAAGATGTGGAGACATTATTTATACGGGATTCATTGTGATATCTATTCAGATCACAAGAATCTTAAATATATCTATACGTAGAAGGACTTGAACCTGCGATAGAGGAGATGGCTGGAATTCCTCTGTGACTATGATTATCAGATCCACTATCATCCGGGGAAAACAAACACAGTAGCAGATGATTTGAGTAGGAGAGCCGGCACTTCTGGACCGGAGCCTCGGTTGATGTCTATAGAGCTGATACGGATGATGGAAGACATGCATATTACCATGGTATCTGAGACCGAACCAGTGGTATATCGAGTGTACTTGAGCTCAATGATCAGTGGTGATGATATACGGGAGCACATCCGAACACATCAGAGGATGGTGTTGCATTAGAGCCAATTTTTAGTGCCCTGAAAGGGGGAAAGTTTGAGGATTACACGCTGTAAGATGATCTCCTTCGATTCCGTGGGCGAGTAGACATACCGGCAGGAGATGGTATCCGGGATGACATACTCAGAGAGGCTCATTGCTCCAAATATTCAGTGCACCCCGGCATCACCAAGATGTGGGCAGATTTACGGAGGACCATGTACTGGCCTGGGATGAAGAGGGAGATCACCTATTTTGTGACACATTGCGAGACTTGTCAGCGCATGAAGGGGGAATGTAAGAGCCCAGGAGGTTTACAACAACCACTGCCAATCCCAGAGTGGAAGTTCGAGGACATTGCTATGGACTTTATACACGGACTACCTCGCTCCTACTCCAGGCACGATTCTATTTGGG
This sequence comes from Platanthera guangdongensis, assembly GCA_039583875.1. Classification (NCBI taxonomy): domain Eukaryota; kingdom Viridiplantae; phylum Streptophyta; class Magnoliopsida; order Asparagales; family Orchidaceae; genus Platanthera; species Platanthera guangdongensis. The sequence continues at coordinate 109,722,615 of CM077153.1, read as the reverse complement.
TCATAATCGACAGACTGAACAAGGTAGCGCATTTCATTCCAGTCAGGAAGGATGCTCCAGTTGCAGTTTTGGCGAGAATGTTCGTAGAGCAGTTTGTCAGATACCATGACATCCCCAGGACTATCGTCTCGGATCATGATGGTCGGTTCACTTCCAGGGAGTGGAGGGCAGTGCAGGATTACTTGGGGTCCCGACTTACCTTTAGCACTGCCTTCCATCCGCAGACCGACGTCCAGACGGAGCGAACAAACAGGACAATGGAGGACCTGCTCAGATTATGCATATTGGATACGGGGAAGCCTTGGAAGAGGCTGCTACCATTGATCGAATTCTCTAACAATAACAACCAACAAGCTAGCATTGAGATGGCTCCTTATGAGGCTTTGTACGGAAGGAGATGCCGGACACCGCTATCTTGGGTACAGTATGTGGACACCAAGACTCTTGGCTCTGATTTTGTGGAAGACACCGAAGCTCCGATTCATTTGATCAGGGATCAGATGCTGGAAGCTCAGAGTTGACATGATAAATACTATGATGCTCGGTATAGGAAGGTTGAGTTCCAGGTGAGAGACAGGGTATTCTTGAAGATACGTCCGGTATATGGTGTCTCTCGGGTTCGGAGGCACAAGAAGCTCAGTCCACGATATATGGGGCCCTACTTGATCCTGGAGCGGATCGGTCCATTGGCTTATAGACTGCAGCTGCCACCAGAGTTGAGTACACTGCACGACATCTTTCATGTCTCTTCACTACGGAGAGCACTCCTCCGGCCGGAGCAACACATTACTACTACAGCTGGCCCGCTAGTATCCGATAGATCAGTTCATTTGGAGCCGATCCGGATTGATAATACAGATGTCCGAGTGTTGCGGAAGAAGAAGGTCTCTCTTATGATGGTGCTGTGGTCCAACCATGGACGGGAGGAACACACCTGGGAGCCAAGGGACCTGATGTTTGAGCGACACCTGAAGATGTTTACCTCAGGTATGCTATAAATTATGTTTTAAAATTACTTAATTATTACGAGTAGAAACTCGTGAACCCGAACTTAAATTTCGGGGACGAAATTATTTTTTTTGTTTATTGGAATTATAACATCCCATGTTACTTCTAGGCCCCTTAACTTAGATTGGGTTAGGCATGGGGTGGGTGTAGGGGTATTTAGCTAGGTTTGACCCTAGTAGGTGAGTGAAGCCATGTGGGGCCCACAATAGGGCCCAAGTTAAACTAGGTCAAACTAGCCTAAATAAGGACCCTAACCATACCATGACCCCACCACATTACCCTAACCCGAAAAACAATCTAAGTGGACCATAGGGCATGTCACTAGGTCAACCCTTTGACCCTAGTTGACCCAAGTCAACTTAGCACTAATTTTGGTCAAACCTATACCTATAGGCCCAATTAGCCTAAGTGGGGCACCCCCTTGGCCCAACCCAAGTTGGGTGGTGCCACTAGGCTCATGACCATTAAGTGGGGTCAGCCCACTCATCCTGTTGACCAAGTCAACTCAAAAAGTTAACTTGGTTAACATGAGGCCTAAAGAAGGGAAAGATGAACCCAAGTCCATTTCCATTGGGCTAAGCCCACCCAACTCAGCCCAAGGCCAACCCAAGGAGTCAAAGTCAACCCCTAGCCCTCAATTGAAGAGAGAGAATACATGCAAGGGCAAAATTGGAAATTCATCCAAAAGGAGGAGAGAGAAGGTTGAATTTAAGGGAGGAGGACACATGGCTCCTTCTCTTCAGCCATGGCTTGCTGGCAGTCCTTCTTTGGAGTTATTAGGAGGAGGTGAGAGGGTGAGTGCCACTGGGCATGAAGGGTTATACAACCAAAGCTCCAAACCGAGCTTGCCTTGGTTGTATCTCCCCATATATCCCCTCACAACCAGAGATAATGATTCCATTAGCTTCAGAGGGCAAAGGAGAGTTGAAATCGATAGCTGGAGTGAAGGAAACGGTACAGGAACCATGAATCCGAGAGGTGCTGCCGGAGCAAGGTCGGGAATGGCCACCCGCCTCCATCCTCTCAGCCAGCCACCAACACAGGTTCGTTTCACGGTCCCTCTACCCGTACTAGAATCCTAGATCAACTAGGTGAGATATCAGGCTCAATTGAGCCCAATGCCATGGGAGAAATGGGAGATTTTTCAAGATTTTTCTTACCGCTCGGGATCGCCATCAGCGCCGTCTCCCGCCGCCTCATCACCGACAAAGGATAGCCACCACCACCGCGAAGGTGATGGCACCGTTAGCCGGGGGTGGCGCCGCCTCAGGTGGCCGGAAATGGCCCCGCAATATCCTACAGGTCGGCTCGATCTCAGCCGTTGAACGCTTGGGGAAGATGAAAGGATGCCGTCAAATATAGCTTTAAGATTCGTGCATTGCATTTTATTAAAATCAATTTAATTTCTGCTATAATTTAATGAAATGAAATTACATTTCTGTCACATTAATTCTGTAATCTTGCATGTCAAATATAGGGCTCTTAGAGCAATTTCCAGAGGATGACATGAACATGAAAAATGTTTCCCTTTATGTTATCTTTAATTTTCCACCCTTAACTTGAGATTTAGTCCAGTGGTCTGACCTGTAAGACCATTTTGTTAGGGTTGGTCCTTAGCTAGGGCAGAATTTCAAAATGATGCCTAAGTCAAACCGTTCATCCAAATGGATCAAAATTTTGGGTGCATGCATGTTTAGGGCTTGTTTAACCCCTGTACAGAAATGAGAATTTTTGGGAAAAGTGTTTCTATAGTTTTTACTAAAATACCCAAAATGAAATATTTGGAGTTGTGTGACTCCAAATGACCCCAAATTTTGGTGGCATGTCCTTATGGACATTATAAGTGTATGATTTAAATTTCAGCCAATTAGGACCAATGAATGTTGGGTAAACCCACTTGCATATGTTGTCTTGTTATAGGTTTGGTGTGCATTTAGCCTAAAATGAAATAATGTGTATTCAGCCAACTTGGAACATTCAAAAATCATGATTTTCATTATAGATACACATGAGGGTGTAATACACCTCTCATAGCAATGGTGGGATTTTGGGGGACAAAAATCCCATTATTTTGAAATTCTGAAAATTTGGTATTTTTGAGGAAATAAATTTAAAATAGGTTTACCCTTATCATAAGATGTTCAATTTATGTTGAGGACTAAAGAATGACATAATAAATACTAGAAATAAATTATATCTCTGTTGTATTAAGTTTAAGTAGTTTAAGAAGCAAAATGACCATTTTACCTTTATGGACTTTGTGTAGAAATGATGGGTATATTCCTTTGAAAACTCTGAGAAAATTCATATTGTTGTAATTGTATGTTTTATATCTTGTGCAATTATTTCAGAATTTTGGGGTGCAAAATAATGTACTTAGGCCCCATAATGACATTTTGGTAAATAACTCAAATTGACCATTGATAGGCCATTTCAACCTAGATGTAAATGGAAATCTGGACATAGCATTATTTCTTTATTATAAAGGCTCTGTAATTTAATTAGAATTTTTGAGATAATATTTTATGTACTTCATTTGGAAAATGCTAGATTTGTGGATATAGTATTAAATAGGAATTAATTATAAATCTGAATTGAAAAAGCATGAAATTTTGGTAGGCCCCATTAATTGTCATATTATATACCTGGAAAAATCCCTAGGACAGTAGGTTTAATATTGACAATACTTCATGTGCAAAACGACTAGGGATTACATTTAAACAAATTAATTTAATGGTGTAAGTAATTTCAAAAATTATGGAATTCATCATGTTTATCATATAGGTCCATACCATCCTACGATAAATAATTTGAGACATATGGCCAGAGAAATTAGAAGGCCACATTTGTGGGTGGTATCGGGACATGGGTAAGGGATACCATCCTACGATAAATAATTTGAGGCATACGGCCAGAGAAATTAGAAGGTCACATTTGTGGGTGGTATCGGGACATGGGTAAGGGTCTAGCACCGATGTTCGTACTAGTAGGGCCACCAGGGGAGGAATCTGAATAACTAGTAAAGTGAGGATCTTGGTGGAGGAATTAACCCTGGTTGGTCAATTAGAGAATTCCTTAACCATGTGTGGAAGAGTGCAAGTGCAACGTCCCGAATCGCTCTAGGCCCCTAGTGTGTGTTTTTGAGTCAGGAGGGTTGACTCAAGTCCTGGGACGTGCGGGGAATTGGACTGCACTTGTGGAGGAGTAGTGAAATCAGTTTGTGAAGGGACACGGGTAGCGATACGGGCGTGTTCCTACCCGTGTGCGTGTGTGCGCCGAGCTGAACTCGACGAGGCATGTCGAGATCGGCGAGCTGTGTCGACACCATGTGACACGGGTAGCGACACGGGCGTGTCCCTACCCGTGTGTGTCGAGTTACACTCGATAGGACGTGTCGAGACTAGCGAGCTGTGTCGACACCATGTGACACGGGTAGCGACACGGGCGTGTCACTACCCGTGTGTATCGAGTTACAATTGACGAGAGGTGTCGAGATCGACGAGCTGCACGTCGACTTCGACGAATTAACATGACACGGGTAGAGACACTGGCGTGTCCCTACCCGTGTTCTAAAGTCGACGATTTTGTTGAGATCGTCAAAATTCATCCCGAGAAGGACACGACCAGGGCACACGGCCGTGTCATATGGACACGGGTCGGGACACGGGTCGGGTCACGGGCGTGTCCCTACCCGGGTGAAATATTGAACCAACATGGAAACTGTCGTTGCCACTTCGCCCAGGCAGGACACGGGTAAGGACACGGCCGTGTCCCTACCCGTGTCACTCTTCATATATAAGGGTGAGAGAAAACCCTAGCCATTTTCATGCTCATTTCATTCCCTATTTCTTGTGAGAACTCCTGGTGAGAGAGATAACCGATGGAGCAAGTTCTACAGGAGAAAATCCGCCATCACCGTGAAGGAGAAGATGCCGCCAAGGAGAATTACGAGATCCATGGCCTGAAATGGTGGTACCGCTGGAACCGATGTGAGTTTCCTACCCTATCCCTTGGTGCAAAGGCCTCTTGAGGTTGAATAAGGGAGATGGTGGATGGTCTCGTGAAGAGCAAAGGCCTCTTGAGGTTGAATAAGGGAGGATATTTTCTGGAATGATTTGGGAAGATCGCCTTGAGGAGGAAGATGAACCGATGTCATTCATTCCACCTTAAGATGCGTGCAGAATCTGTATTCTGCATGCAGTGAACTTCGTGGCCATTTTTAAGCATGATATGGCCAGATCTGGGCTTTAGGATAAACACGAAAGTTGAAGCCCTTGAAAATACCTTTCCAATGAATAGTTGAACGACTTCTGGAGAAGTCTGTAGCCACAGGAAAGTCTAAACGAAAATGGTGTTCAATAAATCCTCCACGCAGAAACTGTGTTCTGTACTCAGCGGACTTCAAGTCCGATTTCAAATAAGATAATTTCAAATCTAGGTTGAGGTCTGAATACGAGAGTTGTAGAACACGGAAATACATTTCCATCGTGGGGTTACACGTCTTCACCGGATTCCTGTAGCTTCAGAAATCTCCGGTCGAATTTGCTGTCCAGATTCAACCTGCACCTAAATTCTGGGCTTTAATGGAAGATGGATTTGGATTTGGTGGAATTAATATTGCAAGATACTTGGTTTGGATGAACCCTTATAATTAATCATTTGTTGCATGATTGATGTAGCTTATTAATCAGATTTCATATTATCAAATTGTGAAGCAGTCTTATTTAAACGAATTGAATTGGTAGGAATTGAAAGATTGATAATTATGCACTTCATGTTTATATTACAGCATTATCAAATGGAAAGTGTGATAGATCTTTATATGCGCATCATGATTATAATACGTTGTCATCATTTGGAAAGTCATATAAATGAATATATTATGGCCATGAGTGTGTTTGATTAATGGAATGAGTCTAGTAGTCCAATACTTAGAGCGTTATCTCCCTACGGGTAGTATTGTGAAGGGATGAAAGTGCGGTGTTGACCGTCACTTGTTTTGGTTGTGTTGAGAAAAGGTATGGATGGTTGGGTTGTGTCCTCATGCTTACTTCCGAGGCCCCTTCCATGTTATGTTGATGTGGTATTTGCATGTGGTGTGAGTCGACACGCGGTGTCGTAATCCTGGGTTAAGGATAGTGTGGCAGGTCTACGGGCTCGCCAGTCGTCACACCGACGGGAGTCGACAGTTAGACTTTGGGAGGTTGGGCTTGGTCCTCGGTGTTCACGTCCCGGGGCTCCTTCCATGCGATGTGAACGGTTGAGCTTGGTCCTCGTGCTCACTCCGAGGCTCCTTCCGGGTCACAAAAGGTCAGTTCGGGGCTTGGTCCTCGGTGCACATCTACCCGAGGCTCCCGCTGGGCCATAATACGCATGGGCTGCGCTGTTGTGTTCTTAGCGTTGAGGCGTACGGAGGCCTAGGTGAAGTAGTGTGGATCCCTGCATAGTAGTAGAAGTGTCTGTTCTACTATCACAGCCTGGCCACGACGGTTGATGCCTGAGAGGTTAGCTACCTGCTCGAAAAGTGGGAACTATAGTCTGTGTCGACATATCAATTGCATGTGTGTGCATGGGTGAGTCATTGCATAGCATTCATAGTATTTCATAACATTGCACAACAAGATCCTCATCGTATAAGTTTGTATGGGCACTCTTATACGATGAGTTACCTTTATGTAACCTGATCCTTAACTTATAAGTTTGTATGGGCATTCTTATAAGTTAAGTTACTTTCCTGCTGTAGATTTCCTTACACCTGCTGTTATATGTTGTTAGCTTGTAGAACTGCTAGATTATACATTATACTCATGTACCTTGCCACCTGCTTATACTCCTTTACTTGCATACTTATTATATACTGTACTCTTGTCCCTCTTCCCCGCCCGGTGCCGAGGAGTCACCGGCGGAGCGGATGTGAAACCACTTAGTTGTTTCGACTAACGGTTGCTACATCTTCCTTTTTAGGAGGTCACGCCGCAGGTAGAGCAGCCGTAGACTACGCAGCAGGACAGCCAGGCTAGGACGACAGGGTCTGAAGTGACGGTGTCGTCGATACCGTCGTTTACTGATGTTAGTATTTTGATACTCTGATGTAGCCCATTTGGGCAATGATTAACTGTACTCTGATATATGGTAGAAGTATGTTTTAGCTTCTCCTCATTGATGTATTTGGACATTTATTACTTAGTGTGGATTTTGACTTCTCTTTCTTATTGTATTTGGTTGGGTTGGCATGTTCTATTGATATTGTTGTAGCCGCCGGATTAGGCGTCTTGTGGTACAGGTTAGCCCGTGTGCTAATGCTACCGCAAGGCGGCTGTTCCGGGCATAAGACTTCCCCTTCGTGCCGTGTTTTGGGATCCGAGAGGGGGGGGGGTCTTACAAATGGTATCAGTTTGCCACGATCCCCAACTAAAGAAGTCATTCAACAATGGTGCCACCCACGTTTGATTAGTCAGTTTGGGGACAAACTGACTTAGCAGAAGCATTGGTGTGCCCATATGTAATTCACGCTAAGTATGTCCAACTTTGACCTTAAGATTAGCCAACCTGACCTTAGGAACATACCTTTATACGTCGATCTTCCAAATTTGGACGACCCTAAGTATGTAAACTATGGTATAAAGTCTTGCGAGATCCCCTAGGGCAAGCACTTTTGTTTATAGCGGATTTTGAATCTAACGGAGATAATAGACATGGCAGATTTCCTAGGGCAATCACTTTTGTTTATAGGAGACTTGAGCTTGGTGGAGATAATGGATATGGTAAAGTGGTTGGAAGCGGGTCTTTTGGGTGTTCAGACAAGCGTTAAGAGACTCGCTGAAGGAGTGATTGAAGCAGGACCCAGCTCAAAGACGAGCACTACGATGAAGAAGCATTGGAATTAAAGGATGTACGGGTAGTGCGGGACATAGCTGCCAGGATTGCCCCCGCATAGAGAGGTTGACTTCCAGATTAATCTAGTACCAGGTGCCAAGCCTGTATCCAAGGCTCCGTACAGAATGGCCCCGAAAGAACACGCGGAGTTTAGAGTTCAATTGCAAGAACTGGTGGAGTCAGGGTTCGTTCTCCCTAGTTCATCACCCTGGGGAGCCCCTGTGCTGTTCGTGTAGAAGAAGGATGGAACCCTGCGTTTGCGCATAGATTATCGTGAACTCAATCGGTTGACGGTGCGGAACACTCATCCGCTACCTCGGATAGATGAGTTGTTCGATCAGCTAGTGGGAGCACATTGGTTCTCTAAACTGGATTTGCACTCTGGATACTATCAGTTGAGGATACAAGAAGGGGACATTCAGAAAACAACCTTCAGTTCGAGATATGGTTTATATGAGTTCACAGTAATGCCGTTTGGGCTCACAAATGCCCCTTCGGCCTTCATGATCCTGATGAACAAGGTGTTCGAACCGTATTTGGACGTCTTCGTCATTGTTTTTATCGATGACATCTTGGTCTACTCAAAGACGGAGGAGGAGCATGTTGAGCATCTAACCTTGGTGTTGAAGAAATTGAAGGAGCACGCCTTGTACGACAAGTTAAGCAAGTGTGAATTCTGGCTTAAGGAGGTTGCCTTCTTGGGGCATGTGATCAGTGGAGCAGGATTAACAGTGGATCCAGCAAAGGTGCGAGCCGTGAAGGAGTGGTTGCCTTTGAAGTCGGCGGCCGATGTGAGGAGTTTCTTGGACTTGCCGGGTACTACCGCAAGTTCATGAAAGGATTTTCCAAGATTGCCCTTCCTCTTACCTCCTTGACGAAGAAGAGTGTGCCATTTGAGTGGACTCCCAAATGTGAAGCGGCGTTCCAAGAGTTGAAGGATAGGCTTACCTCCGCCCCCATCCTTGCACTTCCATCTGCGAAGGAAGGATTTCAGGTTTACACGGACGCGTCATATCAAGGGATGGGTGCGGTATTGATGCAGCACGGGCACGTGATCGCTTATGCTTCAAGGCAGTTAAAGAAACATGAAATCAATTACCCGGTTCATGATTTGGAGTTGGGAGCAGTGGTGTTCGCTTTGAAGGTCTGGAGGAATTATCTATATGGCGTCCACTGCGAGATCTTTTCCGATCACAAAAACATGAAGTATGTCCACACTCAGAAGGAGTTGAACTTGAGACAACGGCGGTGGTTGGGATTTCTATGCGACTATGAGTTCACCATGAACTACCACCCCGGGAAAGCGAACTCGATAGCCGATGCCTTGGGTAGAAAAGTGCCAGGCTCTAGCCCAGAGTCTCGGTTGATGAGTATGGAGTTGGCTCAGATGATCGAGGAGATGGAAATTACTCTAGTATTCATGGCTCCTTCGGCAGAGTATGCGGAGTATTTGGCCAACATGAGCATAGTTTGTGATATCCGGGACCGGATTCAGGTGGAGCAAGGAATGGATGCGGCCTTGGCCCCGGCATTCAAGGTAATTGAAGATGGGACCACCGATGAGTACACACTAAAAGACGGCCTCGTTTAATTTCGTGGCCGGCTCTACATTCCCAAGGGCGGCAAAATCCGAGAGGATATCTTGAGAGATGCACATTGCTCTCAATACTCTGTACACCCGGGTATTGCCAAGATGTACGCGGGCTTACGGAAGACCATGTGCTGGCCAGGAATGAAGAAGGATGTTCGTTACTATGTTACACATTGCGAAGTTTGTCAAAGTGTGAAGGCTGAATGCAGGAGTCCCGGTGGTTTGTTGCAGTCGTTGCCCATCCCCGAATGGAAGTTCGAGGACATCTCCATACACTTTGTCCATGGGCTACCTCGTTCCCGCTCCGGGAATGATTCAGTGTGGGTTATTGTTGATCGACTGACAAAGGTGGCCCGGTTCATTCCAATGAAGAAGGAAGCACACGTGGATGTTTTGGTGCGCCTTTTTGTGGAGCAATTCGTACGGTATCATGGCGTGCCCAAGACAATTATTTCGGATCGGGATGGTTGGTTTACTTCCAAGGAGTGGAAGGAGGTACAGGCATATTTGGGCTCACGCCTTACCTTCAGCACCGCATTTCATCCTCAGACGGACGGGCAGTCTGAAAGGACCATTAGGAGATTGGAGGATCTGCTGAGATTATGTGTGTTGGACAGAGGAGAGCCGTGGGAAAGGCTCTTGCCCCTGGTGGAATTTTCCTATAATTATAGCCATCAGGCGAGCATCGGTATGGCGCCCCATGAAGCCCTTTATGGAAGAAGGTGTAGGACCCCCTTGTCTTGGGTGCAAGATGAAGATCCGAAGGCATTGGGAAATGAATATATAGATGATACTGATGCGACGGTCAGATTGATACAGGATCGCATGTTGGAGGCTCAAAGTAGACAGGCAAAATATTACAATAAAAACACCGGATGGTGGAGTTCCAAGTGGGAGATAAAGTGTTCCTCAAGATTCGGCAGATGTACGGAGTGTCGCGGGTACGTGGGGTGAAAAAGCTCAGCCCAAGGTATGTTGGGCCTTATACTATACTGGAATGGATTGGCCCGTTGGCCTATCGGTTGGAGTTACGACCAGAACTAGAGAATCTCCACGACATGTTCCATGTGTCGTCGCTTCGAAAAGCACTGTTGCGGCCCAACCAATATATTTCCACTACTGATGGTGCAGTGGCGTCAGATAGGTCTGTGCGACTAGAGCCGGTGCAGATTGTTGACAGCGAGACAAGAACTTTGCGACGCAAAAGTGTACCCTTGGTGAAGGTGTTATGGTCTAATCATGGGAAGGAGGAGTACACATGGGAGCCATTGGATTTGATGCAGCAACGCTACCCGGTGTTGTTTGCACAAGGTAATTTTATTTAAAAGCGTATGTTAAATTTCCTGTTATGCTTTTCTCCCCACAACCTAAGCCTGATTTCGGGGACGAAATCTTTTATATTGTTTATAGGATTTGTAACGTCCCGAAACGCTCTAGGCCCCTAGTGTGTGTTTTTGAGTCAGGAGGGTTGACTCAAGTCCAGGGACGTGCAGGGAATTGGACTGCACTTGTGGAGGAGTAGTGAAATCAGTGTTGTGATGGGATGCGGGTAGCAACACAGACGTGTTCCTACCCGTGTGCGTGTGTGCGCCGAGCTGAACTCGACGAGGCATCTCGAGATCGGCGAGCTGTGTCGACACCATGTGACACGGGTAGCGACACGGGTTTGTCCCTACCCGTGTGTGTCGAGTTACACTCGACAGGACGTGTCAAGACTAGCGAGCTGTGTCGACACCATGTGACACGGGAAGCGACACGGGCGTGTCACTACCCGTGTGTGTCGAGTTACACTCGACGAGAGGTGTCGAGATCGACGAGCTGCACGTCGACTTCGACAAATTAACATGACACGGGTAGAGACACGGGCGTGTCCCTACCCGTGTTTTCCAGTCGACGATTTTGTTGAGATCGTCGAAATTCATCCCGAGAAGGACACAACCAGGGCACACGGCCGTGTCATATGGACACGGGTCGGGACACGGGTCAGGACACGGGCGTATCCCTACCCGTGTCAAATATTGAACCGACATGGAAACTGTCGTTGCCGCTTCGCCCAGGCAGGACGCGGGTAAGGACACGGCCGTGTCCCTACCCGTGTCACTTTTCATATGTAAGGGTGAGAGAAAACCCTAGTCGTTTTTATGCTCATTTCATTCCCTATTTCCTGTGAGAACTCATGGTGAGAGACAGAATCGCTGGAGCAAGTTCTACAGGAGAAAATCTGCCATCACCGTCAAGGAGAAGATGCCACTAAGGAGAATTACGAGATCCTTGGCCAGAAATGGTGGTACCGCTGGAACCGATGTGAGTTTCCTACTCTCTCCCTTGGTGCTAGATCTGTAGATATTTAGGCGAGATGTCGACTCAAAAGAGACTTAATATGTGAGGAGATGCATTCTCTAGGGTGAGGCCAATCCGGGGCTTGTGCTCTTGGTTAGTGGTGTCTTCAACCTCTCCGATCTTTTATGTGGAGATGGGGGATGGTCTCTTGAAGAGCAAAGGCCTCTTCAGGTTGAATAAGGGAGGAGATTTTCTGGAATGATTTGGGAAGATCGCCTTAGGACGAAGATGAACTGATGTCGTTCATTCCACCTTAAGATGCGTGTAGAATCTGTATTCTGCGCGCAGTGAACTTCGTGTCCATTTTTAAGCATGATATGTCCAGATCTGGGCTTTCGGCTAAACACGAAAGTTGAAACCCTTGAAAATACCTTTCCAACGAATGGTTGCATGACTTCCGTTGAAGTTTGTATCCACGGAAAAGTCTAAACAAAAATGGTGTTCAATAAATCCTGCACGCAGAAACTGTGTTCTGTACGCAGCGGACTTCAAGTCCGATTTCAAGTAGGATAATATCAAATTTGGGTTGAGGTCTGAATACGAGAGTTGTAGACCACGAAAGACCTTTCCATCGCGGGGTTACACGTCTTCAACAGATTCATGTAGCTTCAGGAATCTCCGGTCGAATTTGCTGTCCAGATTCAACCTGCACCTAAATTCTGGGCTTTAATCGAATATGGATTTGGATTCGGTGGAATTAATATTGCAAGATACTTGGTTTGTATGAACCCTTATGATTAATCATTTGTTGCATGATTGATGTAGCTTATTAATCAGATTTCATATTATCAAATTGTGAAGCAGTCTTATTTAAATGAATTGAATTGGTAGGAATTGAAAGATTGATAATTGCGCACTTCATGTTTATATTATGACATTATCAAATGGAAAGTGTGATAGATCTTTATATGCGCATCATGTTTATAATACGTTGTCATCATTTGGAAAGTCATATAGATGAATAGATTATGGCCATGAGTATGTTTGATTAATGAAATGAGTCTAGTAGTCCAATACTTCGAGCGTCGTCTCCCTATGGGTAGTATTGTGAAGGGATGAAAGTGCGGTGTTGATCGTCACTTGTTTTGGTTGTGTTGAGAAAAGGTATGGATGGTTGGGCTGTGTCCTCGTGCTTACTTCCGAGGCCCCTTCCATTTTATGTTGATGTGGTATTTGCATGTGGTGTGAGTCGACACGCAGTGTCATAATCATGGGTTAAGGATAGTGTGGCAGGTCTACGGGCTCGCTAGTTGTCACACCGACGGGAGTCGACAGTTAGACTTTGGGTGGTTGAGCTTGGTCCTCGGTGTTCACGTCCCGGGGCTCCTTCCGTGCCAGGTGAACGGTTGGGCTTGGTCCTCGTGCTCACTCAGAGGCTCCTTCCGAGTCACACAAGGTCAGTTCGGGGCTTGGTCCTCGGTGCATATCTACCCGAGGCTCCCGTTGGGCCATAGTATGCATGGGCTCCGCTGTTGTGTTCTTAGCGTTGAGGTGTACGGAGGCCTAGGTGAAGTAGTGTGGATACCCGCCTAGTTGTAGAAGTGCCCGTTATACTGTCACCTCCTGGCCACGGCGGCTGATGCCTGAGAGGTTAGCTACCTGCTCGAAAAGTGGGAACTATAGTCTATGTCGACATAGCAATTGCATGTGTGTGCATGGGTGAGTCATTGCATAGCATTCATAGCATTTCATAACATTGCACAACAAGATCCTCATCGTATAAGTTTGTATGGGCACTCTTATACGATGAGTTACCTTTCTGTAACCCAATCCTTAACTAAAAGTCCACTTAGTGTCAACTACCTTCACCTATGGGGGGGGGGGGGGGAATAGGTGTCTTGCAGCGTTTTTGCGGAATTAAAGTCTTACCTACACAAGAAAACAAAACAACCCAGCACAGACAGGACACAAGCAAATTATAGTGGTTCCCCGATTTGGGTACATCCACTTTCCCCCTTCGACCTATCTCCCAATCAGGGATGACTCGGTCACTTCACCAACAGGATTGAAATCCAATCCTTGCACTAACGGAAGGAACCCTTCCACACGTAGGAGTCACCACTCCCACAACACGGGTTGCACCCAACCCTTACAACTAGGAACCAACGTTCCTTTACAACAAAATAGAAATTGGAGTGTATTATAAATACAAACTACTTATGGAGAATAAGGTGTCCCTCTTCGTTCGACGACGTGTTCTTGAAGTCAACGAATAGTCCACAACCCTAAATCTCACTTAGAGAGAATCTCTCCCAAAACCGGCGGCGGCAAGAAGGGCGGCGGCTTGGTTCTCGGGATCGGCGACGACAACGGCGTGCTGCGGCTATTCGTTGGAGATTCAATCTTCGTGGCAAAGCAAGCAAGGTCTTCCAACGGTCACACTAGGATCGATCGTCTCGATCGATTCGGAAGGGGAAGGTTTTCCCGATCAATGAATCAAGAGACAAAGGATCTCTGGTTAGACGTGTGAGACACAGTGCTTTGCTGAGCTTCTATCGCCGGGAGATCTGGAAGAAACCACGATCAAAGCCGGCGATCAACTGGCACGAGCGGCGACGGCGGCGGAGAAGGTTTCGCGATCTAGGTCACGTCGGCGGCTTGGCTTCTTTTGTGTATTCGTTTTTCTGTGTTCTTACTGTTCAAAAATACACATGTATTTATACATTAGGTCTTCAAGATGACCGGTGTGGGCCCCACCAACAAGAAACCCCAAGCCCGGTTCAAAACAGTGCCAGCGGCTGAGTCCGGTCCAGCGGGTTCCAGAAATTCGCCTAAGGCAAAATCGGCTAGAATCGAAGGTGATTCTTGACGATTCGGCGAGAATCACTAGTGATTCTGGCCGAATCACTTGGTGATTCTCGACGATTTTGACTTAGCGACAGATTTGTACGCTCTGATTTAGCCGGAAAGAGACGGCGAGAATCAGCCAGTGATTCTCGACGATTCAGCGAGAATCACTGGTGATTCTCGCCGAATCAGCGAGAATCACTTGGTGATTCTTGTCGATTCTTACTTAGACGATTTTTCGTCTTTCCACCCATGAGCTGCTCTTTGACCCATCCTTGCTCCTTGTCTGCTCTTGCATTATCACAGCCCATTACTTGAAAATAAGTACACTCCAATAGAGAGAGTACACGTAGGCCAACACACTGATCTGCTCAACGAGGGATTACGTCGCGCAGACCCGTGTATACTGACCTACTGCACCCTGACATTGGTGTGTACTTAGCGTGGAATAACTGCAAGCACAACTTAAAAGATTTCATCAAATACATAGTCTATTTACCTTAGCTTGTTCAGGGGCTTCTTCAAATCAGGTACGTTGTGGATACAATACCCAACAATCTCCCCTATTTGAAGAAGCCTAAACCCTACAAGCTAAGGTGAATAGAGCGTATGGGAATGAAAATCATAAACTTAAAATTGAGTTGAGAGAGATATTTATTACCAATACCAATTTCTTGAGAGTTGACTTGGAGCCACCTTAGCCTTAGTCGAGAGGGTAATCTCCCCCTTTTCGGCTTCGGCAAATCTGGGTCTGTTGCATTTGACCCCTTGCTCCCCCTCAGGTCTTACACCTGTGCTCACACTTGAGTTCCTGGCAGAGGCTCCCCCTAGATGCACGAACCTAGAGCTTCTGCAGTCTTCATTCCTCATAGTTTAGCATCCCCAATTCAGTTTTGAAAAGACTGAACTTGGCTTCTTCTAAGGGATTTGGGAAAATATCTGCAATCTGCTTGTCCGTGGGGACATAATAGAGAGAGATGTCCTTGTTCTCCACGTGCTCCCGAATGAAGTGGTAGCGCACTTCAATATGCTTCGTTCTGCTCTGCGATACCGGATTGTTGGCAATTGTAATTGCACTGGAGGAGTCGCAGTACATTGGTACTTCCTTGAACTGAAGGTCGTAGTCGGCTAACTGGTTTCTGATCCATAGGAGTTGTGCGCAACAGCTGCCTGCCGAGATGTACTCAGACTCTGCTGTGGAGGTTGCTACACAATTCTGCTTCTTGCTGTTCCATGAGATAAGCCTTCTTCCGAGGAATTGACACGTCCCGGAAGTGCTTTTCCTGTCATCCCTACTCCCTGCAAAATCAGCATCTGAAAAACCTATTAGCTCGACATCATTGTTTCTCGGGTACCACAAGCTAAGATTGGGAGTACCTTTAAGGTATCTTAGAATTCGCTTTGCAGCGACATAGTGAGATTCCTTAGTGTTCACCTGATATCTGGCACAGAGATATATGGAGAACATGATATCCGGTCTACTGGCAGTAAGGTAGAGCAGGGATCCAATAATGCTTCTGTATTTGGTTTCATCGAAAGGTTTACCTTTCTCATCGTTATCCAGAGACATAGTGGATCCCATTGGAGTCCTCATAGAGGTTGCATTCTCCATACTGAATTTTTTGAGGAGTTCATTTGTGAACTTCGTCTGAGAGATGAAGATTCCATCCTCAGACTGTTTCACTTGAAGTCCCAAGAAATACTTTACCTCTCCCATACTGCTCATTTCAAACTTTCCTTGCATAAGTTTAGAAAACCTTTTGCAAAGATTGTTGTACATTGAGCCGAATATAATGTCATTGACATAGATTTGCACCAGCAAAATCTTGCCTTTGACTTCCCTGAGAAACAATGTCTTATCTATTTTGCCTCTAGAGAACTTGTTCTCAAGAAGAAAACTAGATAAAGTCTCATACCAAGCTCGTGGAGCTTGTTTTAAACCATACAAAGCTTTATTAAGAAAATATACATGATTGAGATAAGTAGGATTGACAAAACCTGGGGGTTGAGCAACGTATACTTCCTCTTTCAGGTCTCCGTTCAAGAATGCTGATTTCACATCCATTTGATAGACTGTGAATCCTTTGTGTGAAGCATACGCCAGGAACACTCTGATTCCTCGAGCCTTGCCACTGGTGCAAAGGTCTGGTCGAAGTCAATCCCCTCCTCCTGTCTGTAGCCTTGAGCCACCAGCCTGGCCTTGTTCTTTATGATGACACCATGTTCATCCAGTTTATTTCTGAAGATCCACTTGGTGTCAATCACATTCTGCTTTTGTGGTCTGGGAACCAACATCCAAACGTTGCATCGTTCGAATTGATGCAGTTCATCTTGCATGGCCAAAATCCATGTCGCATCTTTGTTCGCCTCGTCGAACTTCTTTGGCTCAACCTGTGACAGGAAGCTAAGATGCAAAATCTCGTTAATAGTACCTCTTCGAGTTCTGACACCGTCACGAGGATCTCCGATGATCTGATCTCTAGGATGATCCCTCATGTGTCGGAGCTCTAGAAGTCTGGTGTCTGGAGCTTCGACTACTTCTTGGGCTTCTCCTTCTTCTAAGAGATTTTCTCCATTTTGATCTTCAACATGCCCATTTGACGTTGAGGTGGAAACTTTGACGTACTTAGGAGTTTCATCTTTAGCGGTCTCATCGAGACACAGCTGTTCAAGTCGTGCACCTGCATCTTCAAGAATACCGCTGGAAGAATTCCTGTTAAGCAAGCTTCCTTCATCAAATATAACATTAATTGATTCTTCTACCACTAGGGTTTTCTTATTGAAGACCATATATGCCCGACTGTGGGTACTATAGCCCATGAATATGCCTTTGAAGCATTTTTCACCAAATTTAGTATGCGGGTACTTCCCATTATTCAGTACATAACATCTGCAACCAAAGATCCTCAAATAGGACATGGTCGATTTCCTGCCTTTCAGTAATTCGTAGGGCGTCTTACGATGACTTTTGTTGATCAATGCCCGGTTTTGAACATGACAAGCCGTATTGTCCGCCTCAGCCCAGAAGTATTCTGGGAGTGAAGCGTCATTCAACATTGTCGTGCAGGCTTCAATAAGTGTTCTATTTCTCCTCTCCGCGACTCCGTTTTGTTGAGGAGTGCGCGGGGAGGAAAACTCATGAAAGATACCAAGTTCTTCACAGAACTCTGTCATAGCACCAGACTCAAACTCTATTCCATGGTCACTTCTGATTTTGACCACTGAGCAGTTAAGTTCGTTCTGGATCTGCTTGACAAAGCTGGTGAAGATGTCAAACGTATCAGACTTGCGTTTTAAAAAGAACACCCAGGTAAACCGAGAGTGATCATCTACAATCATGAGCGTATAAGACTTCCCTCCTAAGCTATGAACTTGCATTGGACCAAACAAGTCAATGTGCAGAAGATAAACATATCTGGAGGAGTCTTTGTCTGAGATACCCTTAAAGGTAGCCCGAGTCTGTTTGCCCATCTGGCATGCAGGACAGGGACTATCTTTGATACACTTAATAATGGGAGCATCCCTCACTAAATCTTTGGAAAATAGCATATTAATTGTCTTATAATTAATATGTGTCAATCTCTTGTG
Organism: Platanthera guangdongensis; assembly: GCA_039583875.1. NCBI lineage: Eukaryota > Viridiplantae > Streptophyta > Magnoliopsida > Asparagales > Orchidaceae > Platanthera > Platanthera guangdongensis. The sequence continues at coordinate 109,704,425 of CM077153.1, read as the reverse complement.
CCATTGTTCACAAAGAGATGCACTGCCTTTGGCTACTAGGCATACGGGGGTAGATGAATCTAAGCTAAGAAAATCTAAGCAGAAGATATTTCTGCTCCTAATGCCTGATAATACCGTCTCAGAAGAGGCACATGATATTATCAGGCATTTATCCTTGCAGAACTTAACGTCATAACCTTTATCACATAACTGACTTACACTGATCAGGTTATGGTTTAACCTTCAACATAAGCCATGTCGGTGATAGAGATTATACCGTTGGAAATCATACCGTAACCTCTGGTGACTCCTCGATTTGACCCCCCAAAGATGACTTTGGGTCCATTCTCGACTGGAGTGTAATCACGCAGCAGGCTTCTTGTCCCAGTCATATGCCGGGAGCATCCACCGTCCAAGTACCATATTGGAGTTTTGGTGGCCTTTGGACATTCCTGCAAAACAAAATTAATTTCCCTTAGGAACCCAATCGAACTTGGATCCTAGATTCTTGGTTAGCATACTCCCCCTCGGGTGGTTAACCCTACGAGTGGTCGGCCTCGCATTGCTAACATAAGGAGTCTCGTTATACCTCGGATTAAACCAACAATCCACTGCAAAGTGACCGACTTTGCCACAACACCAACAGTCAAATCTATTGTACCTCTTCCTAGGCTCCTGCTTTACCCTGGGAATGGTGGGTACACCCGGGGCCTTGGATCTGGAGGTGGAGGCATCATAGTGATTGTAGTCACATGAATTCTTCACCCTCTGTTCCTTCAGTATAACAGGCTTGGCTTTTGGTGTCTGCTTTCTATTATGGCCGCTAGAGAATTGACCATAATTTCCCATCTGGATTTCCTCATAAGCTGCCTTGAAGACACTCTCACCGAAGTTGCGGGGAAAAGTCCAACCATCATATCGACTCTTTGGCTTTGCAACCGAGGGCCGGAAATGATGACCAAAGGTTACTCAAAGTCATGTTGGTTGCAGGGAAAGCTAGGCTTTCTGAACGCAACAGGACTGAGTGAGGCCTTTCCATTTCAGCAGCAGAGGCCTTCTTGACGGCCTTATTCTTTCTCTGGTTCCTGTTTCTCCTGGATGAGGAACCAGATACCCCTACATGCCCCAAGCCAGCTTCTTTGGCCTGAGCAGAGAAGGTATCAACTAATGGAAGAACTGTTTTCGGCATAGAGAAGCTCTTGACGATCTTCCTTTCTGCCGCAAATTGTTCTTCCAACTTGTCGACTTCCTCCTGCTTATGATCAAGGAGCTTAAGAGACTCTGAATGCTTTGAAGTCAGGTCTAGGTGCTCCTGTCGGAGAGAGATCAAACTGGTGATCTCTTCCCTTAGGGAGACACTCTCACCCTTAAGGAATTTTACTTCCTTTTTCTCAGCCTTCAATCTCTTATGGCACTCCTCGAAAGTGTTGAGCAGAAGCTCATACTTCTCGAGGAGCACCGCTTCACGGTCCGAAGGGCTATCCTCAGGGTCAGATTCAGAGTCGGAGAGAGGGGTGTGAGCTTTTACCTTCCCAGTAAATGGGGGGCATTCTCCTTCTGAGTTGGAGCGAACCACCAGCTTGAAGTAGGCTTCCTCATCATCACTGGAGTCTGAGGAATCAGACTCACTCAGTGTCTTTGGCTTTTTGGCGATGTAGCTCCTCTCTTTCTTCTTATCTCTAGAGGACTTGTGCTCCTCTCCCTTCCCCTTATCTCTCTTGTCTTGGTGGCAGTCGGCCACGACGTGTCCTGGCTTATTGCATCCAAAACAAATAATGTCAGAGGAGCGATGTTTGTTCGGTTTAGAAGCATACCTGTCAGAAGAATAATTTTTCTTCTGATGCCTGGAGGAGGAGCCGTCTCTCTTTCTTTGATTACTTATCTTGAGGAACTTCTTGAATTCTCGGGTGATGAGGGAGAAATCTTCCTCAGACAACTCTGAGCTGGAGGAGCATGGCTCGGAGTCCTCCTCCTCATCCTTTTTCCCGGCACGTTATGAAACCGCACCCTTGCCCTTCCTGGAGTGAATGGCTTTTAGGGCCACAATTTTTTCCTTGGCTGCAGCCTTCTCTGCTTCTTCTTCTGCTTTCCTGGTGTTCAGTTGAAGCTCATTGGACATCAGTTCCCAAACAGAATTTGTGGGTCTGTTTCAGCAAGTCTGCCAAACTCTCGGATGGCGCAGATCTTTGTGTCCCATTCCTTAGTAAGGGACCTAAGGAATTTATCATTAAGTTCACCATCAGTGAACACTCTTCCATATCCTTTGAGGGCATTGACAATCTTGAGGAAGTTCTTGAAGGTGACTCCGATCTCTTCCTTAGGCCCTTGTCTGAAGGCCTCATATTTCTGGTTCAGGAGGGATCTCCGATCATCCCTCACTTCATTAGTGCCCTCTATTAGGATAATCAGGCAGTGCCAGATCCCCTTTGCTGTCCTGCAGTTGCAAAAGTTCTGCATCATTGAGTCGTCGACCGCGCTGACCAGAATGTTCTGCGCCTTCTTGTTAAGTCCCACCAGCACCATCTCGTCCTTGTCCATTTCAAAAATTTTCTTTGGCACTTTCTTGGTAGGATCAATGGTGGAGGCCTTAGTGGGGACATAAGGTCCCTCCTCCACGATCATGAAGAGTCGGGGATCGACCGCTTCCATATAGAACCTAATCCTTTCCTTCCAGATAGGAAAGTTTAGCCTGGTGCACACTGGGATCTTGCCTGTGTACTTGAGTCCGTCCATAGTCGAAGTCTGCCTTATTCTTGACACTAGTGGCAGGATTCTACTCAAGGTGTGAACCTTTTTGATGAGTAACCTGCTCTGATACCACTTGAAAGTCCACTTAGTGTCAACTACCTTCACCTATGGGGGGGGGGGAATAGGTGTCTTGCAGCGTTTTTGCGGAATTAAAGTCTTACCTGCACAAGAAAACAAAATAACACAGCACAGACAGGACACAAGCAAATTATAGTGGTTCCCCGATTTGGGTACATCCACTTTCCCCCTTCGACCTATCTCCCAATCAGGGACGACTCGGCCACTTCACCAACAGATTGAAATCCAATCCTTGCACTAACAGAAGGAACCCTTCCACACGTAGGAGTCACCACTCCCACAACACGGGTTGCACCCAACCCTTACAACTAGGAACTTACGTTCCTTTACAACAAAATAAAAATTGGAGTGTATTAGAAATACAAACTACTTATGGAGAATAAGGTGTCCCTCTTCGTTCGACGACGTGTTCTTGAAGTCAACGAAGAGTCCACAACCCTAAATCTCACTTAGAGAGAATCTCTCCCGAAACCGGCGGCGGCAAGAAGGGCGGCGGCTTGGTTCTCGGGATCGGCGGCGACAACGGCGTGCTGCGGCTATTCGTTGGAGATTCAATCTTCGTAGCAAAGCTAGCAAGGTCTTCCAATGGTCACACTAGGATCGATCGTCTCGATCGATTCGGAAGGGGAAGGTTTTCCCGATCAACGAATCAAGAGACAAATGATCTCTGGTTAGACGCGTTAGACACAGTGCTTCGCTGAGCTTCTGTCCCCGGGAGATCTGGAAGAAACCCCGATCAAAGCCGGCGATCAACTGGCACGAGCGACGTCGGCGGCGGAGAAGGTTTCGCGATCTAGGTCACGTCGGCGGCTCGGCATCTTTCGTGTATTCATTTTTCTGTGTTCTTACTGTTCAAAAATACGCATGTATTTATACATTAGGTCTTCAAGATGACCGTTGTGGGCCCCACCAACAAGAAACCCCAAGCCCGGTTCAAAACAGCGCCAGCGGCTGAGTCCGGTCCAGCGGGTTCCAGAAATTCGCCTAAGGCAAAATCGGCTAGAATCGAAGGTGATTCTCAACGATTCGGCGAGAATCACTAGTGATTCTCGCCGAATCACTTGGTGATTCTCGACGATTTTGACTTAGCGACAGATTTGTAGGCTCTGATTTAGCCGGAAAGAGACGGCGAGAATCAGCCAGTGATTCTCGACGATTCGGCGAGAATCACTGGTGATTCTCGACGATTCGGAGAGAATCACTGGTGATTCTCGCCGAATCGGCGAGAATCTCTTGGTGATTCTCTTCGATTCTTACTTAGATGATTTTTCGTCTTTCCACCCATGAGCTGCTCTTTGAACCATCCTTGCTCCTTGTCTGCTCTTGCATTATCACAGCCCAGTACTTGAAAATAAGTACACTCCAATAGAGAGAGTACACGTAGGCCAACACACTGATCTGCTCAACGAGTGATTACGTCGCGCAGACCCGTGTATATTGACCTACTGCACTCTGATATTGGTGTGTACTTAGCGTGGAATAACTGCAAGCACAACTTAAAAGATTTCATCAAATACATAGTCTATTTACCTTAGCTTGTTCAGGGGCTTCTTCAAATCATGTACGTTGTGGATACAATACCCAACATTAACTTATAAGTTTGTATGGGCATTTTTATAAGTTAAGTTACTTTCCTGCTGTAGATTTCCTTACACCTGCTGTTATATGTTGTTAGCTTGTAGAACTGCTAGATTATACATTATACTCATGTACCTTGCCACCTGCTTATACTCCTTTACTTGCATACTTATTATATACTGTACTCTTGTCCCTCTTCCTTGCCCGGTGCCGAGGGGTCACCGGGGGAGCGGATGTGAAACCACTTAGTCGTTTAGACTAACGGTTGCTACGTCTTACTTTTTAGGAGGTCACGCCGCAGGTAGAGCAGCCGCAGACTACGCAGCAGGACAACCAGGCTAGGACGACAGGGCCTGAAGTGACGGTGCCGTCGATACCGTCAGTTACTGATGTTAGTATTTTGATACTCTGATGTAGCCCGTTTGGGCAATGATTAGCTATACTCTGATATATGGTAGAAGCATGTTTTAGCTTCTACTCATTGATGTATTTGGACATTAATTACTTAGTGTGGATTTTGACTTCTCTTGCTTATTATATTTGGTTGGGTTGGCATGTTCTATTGATATTTTTATAGCCGGTGGAATAAGCGTCTTGTCATACAGGTTAGCCCATTTGCTAATGCTACCGCAAGGCGGCTGTTCTGGGCATAAGACTCCCCCTTCGTGCCGTGTTTTGGAATCCGGGAGGGGGGTCTTACAGCAAGTCCCGTGATAGCAATAATAACGGGGACCGGCGGAAGACCGCCGCGCTCCTAATAACACCTTAAGTCTTTAGGGTCGTTCTAAAGTAATACGAGAATTGGGGTATAAATCCTGGGAAGACACCAATAAAAGTAATTATCCTTCAGAAAGGGAACTTTAGGCATAATCCCATCATAGTTCCTAGTGCCCCCGAGAGCCCTTCACCGGGCATACCCTGGGCAGTCCTGGGATTAACCTTAAATCACTAAGTATAATAACCCATATACAAGAGTAGTCTAATAGGTTAAGACATTGTGGTTCATTCTCACCCGTGTAGGGTTGGAGGGATTGTGGTTTATTCTCACCCGTAATGGATTCGAGGGAGACTTGTGTAATATGCTCACCCGTGATGGGTTGGAGGGATTCAGGACGGTTTGTTCCTACAAGTTGAAGGCTCGAGATGAAATAATTGCATGTGCATAAATTTAGTGTCGGGTCATGCTGTACTAGGCCGATCGTCACATCGATGGCAGTACGGTGAACCTGGCGGGTGTGAGGGTTTAAGGGGCCAGTGGGTTGTTTTACACTGTGATCTGGAGGACGATCCCCGATGATGCACACCCGACCCAACAAGACTGACGGCTATCAGCAAACTACGTACGTAGAGACTCTAGAGTGCACCTTGGACGTGTACAAAGGCTTATGAGAGAGGTCTAGGCTTGGTACTGTGCATACTCGTCTATAAAGAGGAGACGCCCGCTCTGCTGCTGCCGTAGCCACAACGGTGGTACCCGAGAGTGATGCTAGCTCTCGAAAAGTGGGAACTAAAGAGCTGGGATCTCAGAGTTGTGTGCGTGTGTTGCACTTGCATGTTTCATAATTCATAACATATCATCCATTTGCATTAGGACATCCGCTTCATAGATCCTTATCATATAAATTAGTATGGGCTCTTTTATATGATAAGTTATTTTGGAAATTCTAACTTATATATTTATATGAGCATTTATATAAGTTAGGGTACTCTGTGATGGTAGATAACTTTACCTTTCAGCTTTACTTTACTTTTTTGCTCTTACTTTCAGTTCTTTCCTTTACTAGTACTGCACTTTACTTACTTGTACCATATACTTAGAACTGCTAGAGTAGAATAATAATATCTATTACAACTGCTAGTTAGCTCTTGTCACCTGCTTCCACTTTTGCTACCCCTTGTTATCCTCTGCTTCGTCCTTCCGCTCGGTGCATAGGAGCTGCGGGGCGAGGTGCGGAGGAAACAGCTTAGTCTTTTTGACTAATGGTCGGTGACCATACTATTTTAGGAGCTCGTGGAGATGGAGCACCAGCACGACGAGGAGGCAGGACTTGAGGAGCAGATACCGCTACCGCAGACTACTACTACTACTACTGCGCGTCCTCGGGTGGGATGAGTTTTGATGTATTAGATTAGCTTCCGCTTTGATTTGAGAGAGAGACGATATGATGTACTGGGCGTAAGCCCTTATTACTCTTTCATTTTGTACTCATTGTGGACTATGTTTCTGTACTCTTCATTTATATATATGATATGTACTCTGTGACTTGTGGACTAGTGGATTTGATATACTGCTATACTTCTATTTCTCATATTGGCCTACAGGTTATATGATCGTATTAGCCGGCAGAATCGGCGTGCTGCGGTGTCGACTAACCCGTGCGTTAGTGCTACCGTATGACGGCAGTACTGGGCATAAGACCGGGAGCCTCCTTGGTAAGGGGGAGGGGTTTTACACACCGATTGGCTAGAGTTGACCGAAGTCAACCCTAGTCTTAATTTGGTCAAACCCCCACATAAAGGCGCAAATAGTCCAAGTGGGGCACCACCATGGACCAACCCAAGTTGGGTGGTGTCATAGGGTCCATGACCTTTAGGTGGGGTCAGCCCACTCATCAAGTTGACCAAGTGACCTCTAAAAGTCAACTTGGTCAAACATGTGGCTTAAATAGGAAAATAAGGGTCAAGACCATTCCCAATGGGCAAAGCCCACTAACCATGGCCCATGACAAGCCCAAGTGGTCAAAGACAACTCCTAACCCCCAAAATCAGGAGAGAGAGTACATGGAAATGGGTAGAAAAGGAATTTGGAGAGGAAAGAGGAGCAAGAAGAGGAATGAAGAGGAAGGATGGCCACATGGCCACTATTTCAGCGGCCTAAGCTTGCTGGCCGGCCTCCTCAGGCAATTCCAGAGGATTTTGGAGCATGGTGGCCACTTGGCACCATGGGTGGATCAACCAAAGCTCAACCCGAGCTCCCCCTTGGACTTATCTCCACACACACCCACTCTCAGCCCAATCTAGCCACACCATTAGCTTCAGAGAGGGGAAACGACTGGAGAACGAGTCCTCGAACAAGTAATTTACTGGAGAATCGAGGAAACGGGGAGTAGTTGCTAGAGCAAGCTCGGCCATGGCTCACCGCCGCCAAACTCGCCGCCAAGCCTCAATTCGGGTTCGTTTCACCTCACCTCTACCCGTACTAGGATCCTAGATCTTTTAGGGGAGATATCGGGCTAAATTGAGCCCCATGCCAGGTGAGCATGGAGTGAATTTCTCGAGTTTTTCTTCCTGCTCGGGATCGCCGGAGGAGCCGCCTCCGACCGCCTCACCGCCGGGAAACGCTAGCCTCCACCTAAACGGAGGTGGTGGCAATAATCTCCGGCGGTGGCGCCGTCCCAGGTGGCCGAAAATGTGAAATCAAGGTGACCCAGCCAGGCTCAATCTCAGCTGTTGTTGATCGGGGACGATGAACGGATGTCGTCCACTTAATTCAAATCAAATTATAGGTTCCATTAATTTTATTCAATTCCTGTCACATATTTTCAGTAATCTTGCATGATTAAGTTAGCCTAATTAGATGCATTTTCACAGTTGGTAGTTAAAATCAAAATTGTAGGCCTTGCTCCTAACTTTCATTTGCCACCCTAAAGTTCAAATTTGCGACAATAGAACTCCCTGTAGGGCTGTTCTACTAGGACTGGTCCTAGGTAAGGGCAGAAATTCAAATGCATGCCCATGCCAAACCAGAAGTCCACGTGACCCAAACTTTTGGACATGTGCTTGACTAGGGTAAACTTAAACTCTGTCCAAAAATTGGAATTTTGGGGAAATATGTTTCTATAGTATTTGTGAAAATACAAAAAGTAAATTAATGAAATATTTGGAGTAATATGACTACAAATGACCCTAAATTTTGGTGGCATGTCCTTGGGTTCATTATTGGCACATGATAAAAATTTCAGTCACTTTTGACTTTTGCATGATGTGTATTCCCTCTTGCATGTGAAGGGTTAACATAGGCTTTGGGTGCATATAGCCATATCTACCAAAAAGTGAATTTACCTCGTATTACAAATGGTATGACTACAAAACTATGGAAATGAGTTCATAGGGATAGAGTTTACCCCTCATAGAAATATTGGGATTTTTGGAAGCACAAATCCCATTATTTGGAATTTTTGAAAATTAGGGCATTTATATGCAAAAAATTGAAAATAGGGGTATTTTTGATTTTAAAACCTTACATTTTGTCACAAGCTCAATGGAGTCAAATGCAATCCTTGAAAATTTTATGGCCCAGATTAATTGAATTTATAATGATTTTATGTAGTTTTGACCATTTTACCCCTTTGGGAAACCTTTTTATCTATGGTGGAAATTACAATAAAAATATTGTAGAAAAATTCATAGTGATGTATTTTTGAGATTGTGATATGGTGTAAATATCTTAGAATTTTTGGATACTTCATTAAATTTAAAACTGAAGAAATGATATTTTAGTGATATTTTCATATGAGAAAATGAAAGATCAAATTACTGTTTAAAGTTATGAATTTTCATAATTAGTATTATTTTAGTGATTTACAGCTGCAGTAATATTTATGGAATTTTCAGTAACGTATTTCTTGTACTTCATTTGGAAAGTGGTTGATTAATGGATTTAACAATAAATAGAATTAAATAGAAATATATATTGGAAAATCACAATTCATGATATCCAGCCATAATTAACCTAGATGATCCTCAAGAAAAATTATTAGACCCATAGCACCATTTTTCATTGTATCTCATGCATAAAGTGACATAGGTCACTTAATTAAAGGATTTAATTTAGGGTCTTTATGACTTAGAAAAATAGTGAAAACTCCACATAGTCAATATCATATATCATACCATCCATGATAAATGATTAGGGTCACTTGGACAAGAAAATTGGAAGTCGTACTATATGGGTGGTATTAGGTCATGGGTAGTGACTAGCACAGTTAGCCTAAACCACTAGGATCACAAGGGGATATGATTAACCATTGAGGTGAGAATTGCATTAGAGGAATAAACCATGGTTGGTCTCCTATAGGTCACTACTGGATCACGAGGGGTGGAGTGCAAACCATAAGGACAGTGGTTAAAACGGAGATCGACGGAAGACCGCCGATTTCCCCGTTAATATCTTAAGTCATTAGGATTGTTCCAGAGCAACAACGAGAGCTGGGGGTGAATTATGGGTAGTCATCAACTAAAGAAAATAACCTTGAGAAAGGGAATTTGGGTGTAATCTCATCATAGTTCCTAGTGTCCCCGAGAACCCTTCACCGGGCATACCCTGGGCAGTCCTGGGATTAATCTTAAATCACTAAGTATAATAACCCGTAGACAAGAATAGTCTAATAAGTTAAGCAACGTAACATCATTCTCACCCGTATAAGGTTGGAGGGCTTGTGGTAACATTCTCACCAGTGTAGGGTTGGAGGGCTTGTGGTAACATTCTCACCCATATAGGGTTGGAGGGATTCAGGACGGGTTGGTTCTGCGAGCTGGAGAATCGGGTTGGAATATCTTGCATGTGCATAAACTTGTGGCGGGTCATGCGGTACTGGGCCAATCGTCACACCGATGGCAGTACGTGGCTCTGATAAGGTTTGATGGTTTGAGGGGCCAGTGGGTTGTTTTACACTACGGTCTGAAGGATGATCCCCGAAAATGCACACTCGACCAAAAAGACTGGTGGGTAGCCAGCAATTAGTACGTAGAGACTCTAGAGTGCACCTAGGATGTGTACAGAGGCGTATGTGAGGTCTAGGCCTGGTTGTGTGATAACTGCCTAGTAGTGGAGACGTCCGCTCCACTGTTGCCGTAGCCACAACGATGGTACCAGAGAGTGATGCTTGCTCCGAAAAGTGGGAACTAAAGGTCTGTGATCACAGAGTCATTGTGTGTGAGTTGCACTTACATGACTCATAAATAACTGCATGCATTCATTCATATTAGGACATACGCTTCATGGATCCGTATCATATAAATTAATATGGGCTCTTTTATATGATAAGTTAATTTTGGAAACTCTAACTTATATGTTTGTATGGACACTCATATAAGTTAGGGTACTTCTGTGATGTATATTAGTAGTAGATGTTTATATTTTATTTACTACACTTACTTATTTCCAGTTTTACTTACTCTTGTACTGTATGTGCTTATACATTTGGCCTATATATATAGAGCTGCAAGTGTAGATTTATTGTTTACATTCATACTTGGTAGCATAGATTCCTTGTCACCTGCTTCCCTTTTGTTACCCCTTGTTGTCCTCTGCTTCGTCCTCCCGCACGGTGTGAAAGTCCACCTAGTGTCAACTACCTTCACCTATGGGGGGGGGGGGGGGGAATATGTGACATGCAGCGTTTTTGCAGAATTAAAATTGTACCTGCACACGAAAATAAAACAGCACAGCAAACAGAGTACACAAGCAATTTATAGTGGTTCCCCGATTTGGGTACATCCACTTTCCCCCTTCGACCTATCTCCCAACAAGGGACTACTCGGTCTCTTCACCAACAGGATTGAAATCCAATCCTTACACTATCGGAAGGAACCCTTCCACACGTAGGAGTCAACACTCCCACAACACGGGATGCACTCAACCCTTACAACTAGGAACCAACGTTCCTTTACAACAAAAGTAAAACTAGAATGTACAAGAGATACAAACTACTTTCGGAGACTAAGGTGTCCCTCTTCGTTTGATGACGTGTTCAAGAAGTCACGAAGAGTCCACAACCCTAGATCTCACTTGGAGAGAATCTCCGCGAAACCGGCGGCGGCAAGACGGGCGGCGGCTTTGTCCTCGGGATCAGCGGAGACAACGGTGTGCGGCTGCTGTACTTTGGAGATTCAAACTTCGTAGCAAAGCTAGCAAGGTCTTCCAACAGTCACACTAGGATCAATCGTCTCGATCGATTCGGATGGGGAAGATTTTCCCGATCAACAAATCAAGAGACAAGAGATCTCTGGATAGACGCGTGAGACACTATGCTTGGCTAAGTTTCTGTCGCCGGGAGATCTGGAAGAATCTCGATCAAAAGCGGCGACCAACTAGCACGAGCGGCGACGGCGGCGGCGGAGCAGTATCGTGATTTAGGTCAAGGTCGGCTGCTGTGCTTCGTCTTTTTCTGTGTGTCTTTACTGTTCAAAATATGCGTATATTTATACGGTGGAAATACTCCATTATAACCGTTAAGGGTCCCACCTGAAGAAACCCTAACCTAGGTTCAAAACAGTGCCCGCGGCAGAGTCCGGTCCAGCGGGATCCAGAATTCGCCCAAGTCAAAATCGGCGAGAATCGAAGGTGAGTCTCGTCGAATCGTCGAGAATCAAAGGTGATTCTCGACGATTCGGCGAGAATCAAAGATGATTCTCGTCAAAGTTGACTTGGTTGCATGCACTGTTTTCGTCGAAAGGAGACGGCGAGAATCAGCTAGTGATTCTCGACGATTCGGCGAGAATCACTAGTGATTCTCGACGATTCGGCGAGAATCACTAGTGATTCTCACCGAATCGGCGAGAATCACTTGATGATTCTCACCGAATCGGCGAGAATCACTTGGTGATTCTCGTCGATTAACACTTAGACGATTTTTCGTCTATCCGCCCATGGACTGCTCTTTGACTCATCCTTGCTCTTTGTCTGCTCTTGCATGATCACGACCTTGTACTTGAAAATAAGTACACTCCAATAGAGAGAGTACACGTAGGCCAACACACTGATCTGCTCAACGAGGGATTATGTCGAGCAGACCCGTGTATATTGACCTACTGCACCGTGACATTGGTGTGCACTTAGCGTGGAAAAACTGTAAGCACAACTTGAAATATTTTATCAAATACATTGTCTATTTACCTTACCTTGTCCAGGGGCTTCTTCAAATCAGGTACGTTGTGGATACAATACCCAACAATCTCCCCCTATTTGAAGAAGCCTAAACCCTACAAGCTAAGGTGAATAAGGCATATGGGAATGAAAATCATAACCTTGAAATTGAGTTGAGAGAGATATTCATTACCAATACCAATTTGAGAGCAAACTGGGAGCCACCTTAGCCTTAGCCGAGAGGGTAATCTCCCCCTTTTCGGCTTCTACAAATCGGGGTCTGTAGAATTTGACCCCTTACTCCCCCTCAGTTCTTGCACCTGTGCTCACCCTGGAGTTCCTGGCTAAGCCTCCCCCTAGATGTACGAGCATGGAGCTTCTGTAGTCTTAATTCATCATAGTTTAGCATCCCCAATTCAGTTTTGAAAAGACTGAACTTGGCTTCGTCTAAGGGCTTTGTGAAAATGTCTACAATCTGCTTGTCCGTGGGGACATAACAGAGAGAGATGTCCTTGTTCTCCACGTGCTCCCGAATGAAGTGGTAGCGCACTTCAATATGCTTCGTTCTGCTGTGCGATACAGGATTGTTGGCAATTACAATTGCACTGGAGGAGTCGCAGTACATTGGTACTTCCTTGAACTGAAGGTCGTAGTCGGCTAACTGGTTTCTGATCCATAGGAGTTGGGCGCAACAGCTGCCTGCCGAGATGTACTCAGACTCTGTTGTGGAGGTAGCTACACAATTCTGCTTCTTTCTGTTCCATGAGATAAGCCTTCTTCCGAGGAATTGACACGTCCCGGAAGTGCTTTTCCTGTCATCCCTACTCCCTGCAAAATCAGCATCTGAAAAACCTATTAGCTCGACATCATTGTTTCTCGGGTACCACAAGCCAAGATTGGGAGTACCTTTAAGGTATCTTAGAATTCGCTTTGCAGCGACATAGTGAGATTCCTTAGTGTTCACCTGATATCTGGCACAGACACATGTGGAGAACATGATATCCGGTCTACTGGTAGTAAGGTAGAGCAGGGATCCAATGATGCTTCTATATTTGGTTTCATCGAAAGGTTTACCTTTCTCATCCTTATCCAGAGAAATAGTGGATCACATTGGAGTCCTCATAGAGGCTGCACTCTCCATGCCGAATTTCTTGAGGAGTTCATTTGTGAACTTCGTCTGAGAGATGAAGATTCTATCCTCAGACTATTTCACTTGAAGTCCCAAGAAATATTTTAGCTCTCTCATACTGCTCATTTCAAACTTTCCTTACATAAGTTTGGAAAACTTTTTGCAAAGATTGTCGTCCGTTGAGCCGAATATTATGTCATTGACATAGATTTGCACCAGTAAAATCTTGCCTTTGACTTCCCTGAGAAACAATGTCTTATCTATTTTACCTCTAGAGAACTTGTTCTCAAGAATAAAACTAGATAAAGTCTCATACCAAGCTCGTGGAGCTTGTTTTAAACCATATAAAGCTTTATTAAGAAAATATACATGATTGGGATAAGTAGGATTGACAAAACCTGGGGTTTGAGCGACATATACTTCCTCTTTCAGGTCTCCGTTCAAGAATGCTGATTTCACATCCATTTGATAGACTGTGAATCCTTTGTGCGAAGCATACGCCAGGAACAATCTGATTGCCTCGAGCCTTGCCACTGGTGCGAAGGTCTGGTCGAAGTCAATCCCTTCCTCCTGTCTGTAACCTTGAGCCACCAGCCTGGCCTTGTTCTTTATGATGACACCATGTTCATCCAGTTTGTTTCTGAAGATCCACTTGGTGCCAATCACATTCTGCTTGTGTGGTCTGGGAACCAGCGTCCAAACGTTGCATCGTTCGAATTGATGTAGTTCATCTTGCATGGCCAAAATCCATGCCCCATCTTTGTTCGCCTCGTCGAACTTCTTTGGCTCAACCTGTGACAGGAAGCTAAGATGCAAAATCTCGTTAATGGTACCTCTTCGAGTTCTCACACCGTCACGAGGATCTCCGATGATCTGATCTCTAGGATGATCCCTCACGTGCCGGAGCTCAAGAAGTCTGGCGTCTGGAGCTTCGACTACTTCTTGGGCTTCTCCTTCTTCTAAGAGATTTGTTCCATTTTGATCTTCAACATTCGCAGTTGACGTTAAGGTGGAAACTTTGACGTACTTAGGAGTTTCATCTTTAGCGGTCTCATCGAGACCCAGCTGTTCAAGTCGTGTACCTGCATCTTCAAGAATACCACTGGAAGAATTGCTGTTAAGCAAACTTCCTTCATCAAATACAACATTAATTGATTCTTCTACCACTATATGCCCGACTGTGGGAACTATAGCCCATGAATATGCCTTCAAAGCATTTTTCACCAAATTTAGTACGCAGGTACTTCCTATTATTCAGTACATAGCATCTGCAACCAAAGATCCTCTAGTAGGACATGGTTGGTTTTCTGCCTCTGAGTAGCTCATAAGGCGTCTTACGATGATGCTTGTTGATCAATGCTCGGTTTTGTACATGACAAGCTGTATTGACCGCCTCTGCCCAGAAGTATTCTGGGAGGGAAGCGTCTTTCAACATTGTCGTGCAGGCTTCAATGAGAGTTCTATTTCTCCTCTCCGCAACTCCATTTTGCTGAGTAGTGCGCGGGGAGGAAAACTCATGAAAGATACCTTGCTCTTCACAAAACTCTGTCATAGCACCAGATTCGAATTCTGTTCCATGGTCACTTCTGATTTTGACCACTGGGCAGTTAAATTCGTTCTGAACCTGCTTGACAAAACTAGTGAAGATGACAAACGTATCCGACTTTCGTTTTAAGAAGAACACCCATGTAAACCGAGAATGATCATCAACTATCACTAGTGTATAGGACTTGCCTCCCAAGCTATGAACTTGCATTGGACCAAACAAGTCCATATGTAGAAGGTAAAGACATCGGAAAGAGTCTTTGTCTGCAATGCTTTTAAAGGTAGCCCGAGTCTGTTTGCCCATCTGGCATGCAGGACAGGGGCTATCTTTGATGCACTTGATAACGAGAGCATCCCTTACTAAGTTTTTAGAAAACAGCATACTAATTGTTTTGAAATTAATATGTGCCAATCTCTTGTGTCATTGTTCATAAAGAGATGCACTGCCTGTTGCCACAAGGCATACGGGGGTAGATGAATCTAAACTGAGAAAATTTAAGCAGAAGATATTTCTGCTCCTAATGCCTGATAATACCGTCTCAGAAGAGGTACGTGAAATTATCAGACATTTATCCTTGCAGAACTTAACGTCATAACCTTTGTCACATAACTGACTTACACTGATCAGGTTATGGTTTAACCCTTCAACATAAGCCATGTCGGTGATAGAGATTATACCGTTGGAAATCATACCGTAACCTCTGGTGACTCCTCGATCTGACCCTCCAAAGATGACTTTGGGTCCATTCTCGACTGGAGTGTAATCACGCAGCAGGCTTCTTGTCCCAGTCATGTGCCGGGAGCATCCACTGTCCAAGTACCAGATTGGCGTTTTGGTGGCCTTTGGATATTCCTGCAAAACAACATTAATTTCCCTTAGGAATCCAATCGAACTTGGGTCCTAGATTCTTGGTTAGCATACTCCCCCTTGGTTGGTTAACCTTACGAGTGGTCGGCCTCGCATAGCTAACATAGGGAGTCTCGTTATACCTCGGATTAAACCAACAATCCACGGCAAAGTGACCGACTTTGCCACAACACCAACAGTCAAATCTGTTGTACCTCTTCCTAGGCTCCTGCTTTTCCCTGGGAATGGTGGGTATAGCTGGGGCCTTGGATCTGGAGGTGGAGGCCTCATAGTGATTGCAGTCACATGACTTCTTCAACTTTTGTTTCATCAGTATAACAGGCTTGACTCTTGGTGCCTGCTTTCCATTATGGCCGCTAGAGAATTGACCATAATTTCCCATGTGGATTTCCTCATAAGGTGCCTTGAAGGCACTCTCACCGAAGTTCCGGGGAAAGGTCCAACCATCATATCGGCTCTTTGGCTTTGCAACCGAGGGCCGGAAATGATGACCAAAGGTTGATTCAAAGTCATGTTGGTTGCAAGGAAAGCTAGGCTTTCTGAATGCAACAGGACTGAGCAGAGCCTTTCCCTTTTCAGCAGCAGAGGCCTTCTTGGCAGCCTTATTCTTCCTCTGGTTCCTATTTCTCCTGGATGAGGAACCAGATACCCCTACATGCCCCAAGCCAGCTCCTTTGGCCTGAGCAGAGAAGGTATCAACTACTGGAAGAACTGTTTTTGTCATAGAGAAGCTCTTGACGATCTTCCTTTCTGCCGCAAGTTGTTCTTCCAACTTGTTGACTTCCTCCTGCTTAAGATCAAAGAGCTTAAGAGACTCTGAATGCTTTGAAGTCAGGTCAAGGTGCTCCTGTCGGAGAGAAATCAAACTGGTGATCTCTTCCCTTAGGGAGACACTCTCACCCTTAAGGAATTTCACTTCCTTTTTCTCAGCCTTCAATCTCTTACGGCACTCCTCGAAAATGTTGAGCAGAAGCTCATACTTCTCGAGGAGCTCCGCTTCACGGGCCGAAAGGCTATCCTCAGGGTCATCATCCTGAGACTCAGGATCAGATTCAGAGTCGGAGAGAGGGGTGTGAGCTTTTACCTTCCCAGTAAATGGGGGGCATTCTCCTTCTGAGTCGGAGCGACCCACCAGCCCGAAGTAGGATTCCTCATCATCACTGGAGTCTGAGGGACTCACTCAGTGTCTTTGGCCTTTTGGCGATGTAGCTCCGCTCTTTCTTCTTATCTCTAGAGGATTTATGCTCCTCTCCTTTCCCTTTTTCTCTCTTGACTTGGTAGCAGTCGGCCACGACGTGTCCTGGCTTATTGCATCCAAAACAAATAATGTCAGAGGAGCGATGTTTGTTCGGTTTAGAAGCATACCTGTCAGAAGAATAATTTTTCTTCTGAAGCCTGGAGGAGGAGCCGTCTTTCTTTCTTTGATTCCTCATCTTGAGGAACTTCTTGAATTCTCGGGTGATGAGGGAGAAATCCTCCTCAGACAGCTCTGAGCTGGAGGAGAATGGCTCGGAGTCCTCCTCCTCATCCTTTTTCCTGGCACGGTATGAAACCGCACCCTTGCCTTTTTTGGAGTGAATGGCTTTTAGAGCCACAGTCTTTTCTTTGGCGGCAGCCTTCTCAGCTTCTTCTTCTGCTTTCCTGGTATTCAGTTGAAGCTCATAGGACATCAGCTTCCCAAACAGAATTTGCGGGTCTGTTTCAGCCAGTCTGCCAAACTCTCGGATGGCGCAGATCTTTGTGTCCCATTCCTTAGTAAGGGACCTAAGGAATTTATCATTAAGTTCACCATCAGTGAACACTCTTCCATATCCTTTGAGGGCATTGACAATCTTGAGGAAGTTCTCGAAGGTGACTCCGATCTCTTCCTTAGGCCCTTGTATGAAGGCCTCATATTTCTGGTTCAGAAGGGATATCTGATCATCCCTCAATTCATCAGTGCCCTCCATTAGGATAATCAGGCAGTGCCAGATCTCCTTTGCTGTCCTGCAATTGCAGAAGTTCTGCATCATTGAGTCATCGACTGCGCTGACTAGAATGTTCTGCGCCTTCTTGTCAAGTCCCACCAGCACCATCTCGTCCTTGTCCATTTCAGAAAGTTTCTTTGACACTTTCTTGGTAGGATCTATGGTGGAGACCTTAGTGGGGACATAAGGTCCCTCCTCCACGATCATGAAAAGTCGAGGATCAACTGCTTCCATGTAGAACTTGATCCTTTCCTTCCAGATAGGAAAGTTGAGCCTGGTGCACACTGGGATCTTGCCTGTGAACTTGAGCCCGTCCATAGTAGATGTTTGCCTTCTTCTTGACACTGGCGGCAGGATTCAACTCAAGGTGTTAACCTTTTTGATGAGTAACCTCCCTATGATACCACTTGAAAGTCCACCTAGTGTCAACTACCTTCACCTATGGGGGGGGGGAATAGGTGACGTGCAGCGTTTTTGCGGAATTAAAATTGTACCTGCACATGAAAATAAAACAGCACAGCAAACAGAGTACACAAGAAATTTATAGTGGTTCCCCGATTTGGGTACATCCACTTTCCCACTTCGACCTATCTCCCAACAAGGGACGACTCGGTCTCTTCACCAACAGGATTGAAATCCAATCCTTATACTATCGGAAGGAACCCTTCCACACGTAGGAGTCAACACTCCCACAACACGGGTTGCACCCAACCCTTACAACTAGGAACCAACGTTCCTTTACAACAAAAGTAAAACTAGAATGTACAAGAGATAAAAACTACTTTCGGAGACTAAGGTGTCCCTCTTCGTTTGATGACGTGTTCAAGAAGTCACGAAGAGTCCACAACCCTAGATCTCACTTGGAGAGAATCTCCCTGAAACCGGCGGCGGCAAAACGGGCGGCGGCTTGGTTCTCGGGATCGGCGACGACAACGGTGTGCGGCTGCTGTACTTTGGAGATTCAAAATTCGTAGCAAAGCTAGCAAGGTCTTCCAACGGTCACACTAGGATCAATCGTCTCGATCGATTCAGATGGGGAAGATTTTCCCGATCAACAAATCAAGAGACAAGAGATCTCTGGATAGACGCGTGAGACGCTATGCTTGGCCAAGCTTCTGTCGCCGGGAGATCTGGAAGAATCTCGATCAAAAGCGGCGACCAACTTGCACGAGCGGCGACGGCGGCGGCGGAGCAGTATCGCGATTTAGGTCAAGGTCGGCTGCTGTGCTTTGTCTTTTTCTGTGTGTCTTTACTGTTTAAAATACGCGTATATTTATACGCTGGAAATACTCCATTATAACCGTTAAGGGTCCCACCTGAAGAAACCCTAACCCCGGTTCAAAACAGCGCCCGCGGCAGAGTCCGGTCCAGCGGGATCCAGAATTCGCCCAAGTCAAAATCGGCGAGAATCGAATGTGAGTCTCGTCGAATCGTCGAGAATCAAAGGTGATTCTCGACGATTCGGCGAGAATCAAAGATGATTCTCGTCGAAGTTGACTTGGTTGCACGCACTGTTTTCGCCGAAAGGAGACGGCGAGAATCAGCTTGTGATTCTCGACGATTCGGCGAGAATCACTAGTGATTCTCCCCGAATCGGCGAGAATCACTAGTGATTCTCCCCGAATCGGCGAGAATCACTTGATGATTCTCCCCGAATCGACGAGAATCACTTGGTGATTCTCGTCGATTAACACTTAGACGATTTTTCGTCTATCCGCCCATGAACTGCTCTTTGACCCATCCTTGCTCCTTGTCTGCTCTTGCATGATCACGACCCTGTACTTGAAAATAAGTACACTCCAATAGAGAGAGTACACGTAGGCCAACACACTGATCTGCTCAACGAGGGATTACGTCATGCAGACCCGTGTATATTGACCTACTGCACCCTGACATTGGTGTGCACTTAGCGTGGAAAACTGCAAGCACAACTTGAAATATTTTATCAAATACATTATCTATTTACCTTAGCTTGTCCAGGGGCTTCTTCAAATCAGGTACGTTGTGGATACAATACCCAACACGGTGCCTAGGAGTTTTGGGGCGAGGTGCGGAGGAAACGACTTCGACTTTTTTGACTAATGGTCAGGGACCAAACTATTTTTAGGAGCTCGAGTAGATGGAGGACCAGCACGACCAGCAGGACGAGGTGACAGGTCTTGAGGAGTTGATACCACCGCCACCTACTACGTCTATTGCAGCCCGACGACAGGTGGGATGAGTTCTCTGAGGATAGTTTTGCTTCCTCATTTATTTGTGTGAGGAGAGTTGATATTCATGTACAGGGCATAAGCCCTTTTACTCTTCTTATTATTGCTACTCATTGTGGAATGGATGTACTTTCATTTTATTATTTTATATGTACTATGACTGTGGACTGGTTTGTAGTTCATTTCTAGATTACTGTTATACTTCTTACTCTCTTGTGGCCATCAGGTTATGTGATCGTTCTGGCCGGCAGAATTGGCGTGTTGCGGTGTCAACTAACCCGTGTGTTAGTGCCACCGTAAGTCGGCGGTTCTAGGCATAAGACCGGGTGCCTCCTTGGTAATGGGAGGGTCTTACATACGGCGTGTGCATTGGAGAAGGATATGAAGCAGGTGCAAGGAAAAAGGGACTTGGCAGTGGCAAAGTCCGAGTTCAAAGTGCCTCACCCGGGGAAATCAAAGTACCGAAGGAAATGGGGTAAGAGATTCAAGTCTTCTTCACAGTCTCCCTCTAGTGTTGCATCGGGAGAAACTTCGAGGCAGGTGTCTCGGACCTGCTATATATGTGGTAAATTGGGGCATCTGGCCCGTCACTGTTGGATTGGTTCACCAAAGGTTGAAAAGAAGACAGGAACGTCATATGCTGAAAAGGGAAAGGTAGTGGTGTAGTCCACCGCATCCCAGGCGCAACCCCGAGTGTATAATATTGGCCAGCAGGAGGCCATAAAGCAAAATGACGTTGTCACAGGTATGCGGTAACATATTTGATTCCTGCTTTTGCTATTTCATACATTGTGTATGATGTGTTTGTATTAGGCTTTGTACTGATTCGAGACTGTCCGGCGAGAACACTGTTTGATACTGGTGCTTCTCATTCATTTCTATCTGTGGACGTCGTATTATGGATCTGTGTACTGATTCGTATGGTGGAAGGTAGTGTGAAGGTGTTATTACCAAATGGATGTGTAATGCATGCAGATAGGTCTTGTTTTGTGGAGGTACGAATAGGAATTCGGGATTTCGGATTGGAAGCATCGGTGCTGCCGATATCGAAGTTTTATGTGATCTTTGGTATGGACTGGATCTCGGAGCAGCGTTCCTATATAGATTGCAAATCAAAGGAAGTCATATTGGAGTAGAATACCGAACAAGAAACGAAGTTCGCTGGTATGCGAGGGTCGAGCATGACATTGGTGTCTGCTCTTTAAGTGGTTAAGGCAGTTTGGAAAGGCGCGGAGTTGTTCTTCACGCTTGTTGAGGCTGTTGAGTCAAAGTCCAGTGTGAGTGATGTTCCGATTGTTTCAGAGTTTGCTGATGTGTTTCCGAAGGATCTTCCGGGATTACCACCACAGCGGGAGATTGATTTCTCGATTGAGCTAGCGCTAGGTGCAAAACCTGTGGCCCGCTCGCCATATCGAGTAACGCCAAAGAATTTGGCCGAACTCAATGTTCAATTGCAAGAATTGTTGGAACATGGATACATACACCCAAATATGTCACCTTGGTGCGCACCTGTTCTTTTTGCAAAAAAGAAGGACGGTAGCCTGCAATTGTGTATTGATTATTGTGAATTGAATAAGTTGACGGAGAAAAATAAATATCTGATTCCACGGATAGATGACTTGTTTGATCAACTGGCGGGATCGACAGTATACTAAAAACTGCATTTGAAATCAGTCTACTACAAGTTGCGAATTCGGGAAGGTGACATTCCCAAGACAGCATTCGAAACACGCTACAGTAATTACGAGTTTACTGTAATGTCCTTTGGACTATGTAATGCGCCATCGATGTTTATGGATCTAATGCACCGAATGTTCCAAGAGTACTTGGTCAGGTTTGTGATTTTCTTTATTGATGATATCTTGGTGTACTCTCAATCTGAAGAAGATCATGCGAACCATTTATGGTTGGTGTTGCATACCCTGCGGAAAACAATAAGCACTACGCCAAGATCTCAAAGTGTGAGTTTTGGCTTTCGTTAGTGGCTTTTCTTGGCCATGTGGTGAGTGGAGAGGACATTACAGTTGATCCGATAAAGATAAGAGCCATCTAGGAGTGGCTAGTGTTGTCTTTGGTGGCCTAAGTCAGGAGTTTCCTTTGACTGGCAGGCTACTACAGATGTTTTGTAGAAAAATTTTCACGGATCGCTTTGCCTCTTACCAAATTAAAAAGGGTGGATCAGAAGTTTGTTTGGAAGCCGGAGTGCGCACAAGCTTTTGATGAGCTAAAGAGTCGTTTGACCACGACGCCCGTTTTGACATCGCCATGTGGTACAAACGGCTATGAGATTTATAGTGATGCGTTAGGGAGCGGCTTAGGCTGCATTCTTCTTCAATTTGGAAAGGTGACTGCTTATGGCTCTCGTTAGTTGAAAGTGCATGAGCGAAACTTTCTCTTCCACGATTTATAGTTGGCAGCGTTGATTTTGCACTTAAACTGTGGCGTCACTATTTATATGGCGTGAAGGTGGGTATATTCACGGACCATAAGAGCCTAAAGTACCTATTAGATCAGAAGGATATCAATATGTGACAATGAAGGTGGATGGAGTTCCTCGGGGACTACACCTTTGATATTCACAACACTCTCGAGAAGGGAAACATGGTCGCAGATGCCTTGAGTCGTAGGACTCAGTCAAAGGCAAATTGGTTAAAAATTGTAACACCCCCTCTCCGTCACATAACATATAGCAGTAGGTCCGGTCGGGGCCCGAAGCCATATACCACAGACAGACCGGGTGGTTACTCAATAGAATACCATCTAACTAATAACCAACGTCCTACACAGAGTCATTCTAGCGTAAGAAATTATTAAAAGTTGCAAATAAAATAACCCAGCGATAAGCATGAATGTCCACTGCAAAATCCAATAGGAATGAAGTATAATACACAAGTACAATGGCCTTAAGGCCTTACAATTGTTTACTTAAATAAAATGTATCTTCCATACCACGGCACGCAGGCCGGGCACACATGAATAAACAAGTAAACATTCAATACTTGGCCTTCGTGGGCCGGCTCAACAACTTGTGCTTTAGCCCGCTATTTACCGCTCGGCTCCGCAGCACCTGCAAGCAACAATCCACCGCATGGTGGCAAACAAAAGCAACTGTCAGCTATGTTGACCAAATTATAATGATCCCGCCCCCAAACTTGGGGTTGCGATGCTCCTTTCCTTGCACTTTGTTAGCATAACCAAGCAGTATAGATTAACACTTCATCACAGGCGTAGGCAAGCACGGCCACACACCCCGTGCTCTCGAGGCACATTCTCGGTGAACCAGTCAACGTCACATTAATTCAAGCCATAGACGTCTCGGTCTCACCACCTCCACTAGGACGGCCAATCTTACGAGCATTTTGTTTTTCGGGCATTGGTTACGTCATTTTAAGTCATATACCGCCTAAGAACCTCCATCTATGCCAACGGCTCCTACCGAACGACATAGAGCGGGTAAGGTTCCGCCTAACCTGTTGCTCACATCTAACGACAATTTAATCTATATGTGTGTGTCAAATTTTCCCGTGTCCCAATTCGATACACACTTTACATAACCCAGTTATGTACAAGTTGGCTCCCAGGCCACCATGCTGGCAGAATTATGTATCTGCCCAGTTTTCCGAGTGCGCCTTGGAGTTAATCCCCAAGGCTCTCTATTGCAATTTACCGTGTAGAAAACCCGAAAAACAAACATCCGCATGGAGCCTTCTCCGGCCACTTATGCAATGCAACATCACCGATCCAGACCAACTTATCTGGGTAAGCTTCACACATCATGCCTATATCCGTTCTCGATTACGGACTCTACATGTACACAACGGGGACTATTCATGTCTACCCGAAGGAACGCCTTAACTAACCGCAAAATCGCGAGAGAGGGCTTCCTATGCAAAGGAAAAGATGACTTCACATGTCCTAGGATGAGAATGATTACCATAACATTTTTCCTTGGTGCCATGGAAATGTATGCAGATGAAAAGCACCGCAACATCCTCGCCTCCATAGATTCGAAGTCGGCTTGCGATTTGTAGCCCCAAAGCTCCACTGGTGACCGGATCTAGCCTCCTTTCTTCTTCCTTACTCTCCGCTCTATCTAGACTTTAGAAAGAGACTAAGTGAAAGAAATAAGGGATTTGAAACCCTATTCCCGAGTATATCCCAGCAGGAACAACACCCAGCCATTGGATCCCAAAATAAGGAAACGAACGGCCAGGATTCGCCATTGAAATCCAAAATCTAGGCCGAACACGTCCAGTGACACGCCCGTATTCAAGGCCATGTTACCCATTCGCCGTCGAAACCGACACGCCTCGAAAGAACACGGGCAACCGACACTCCCGTGTCAAACTTGACACGTTTGTGTCATCCAGAACACGACCGTATACTAAGCCGTGTTACTCCATCGACATAGGACCAACACTAACATGAGAAGCACACCTTTCTTGGACACACCCGTGTCCTAATTAACACACCCGTGTCTACCTGACACGGCTCGTGTGCCGACCCCGTGTAACACCCACGGCCCGGCTTCAACCCGAGAAGGACACGACCTGTGACACGCCCGTGTCCCAGGCCGTGTTCGCTACTCGACGATAATCGACCCAAAATCCGTCGACCTCTCGGCCAGATCGTCGACCCAAGCACGACACGCCCTGGTACACGCCAGTGTCTCAGGCCGTGTTCGCTGATCGATGATCATCGACTCCAAAATTCATCGACTCCTCGACCAGATCATCGACACGAGCACGACACGCCCCTGGGACATGCCTGTGTCCCAGTCCATGTGCCCCCTGCCAAATTCCAAACTTGGCTCAAAATGCCTCCTGTCGCTCTTTTGAGTTTCGGGGTGTTACACAGATGCATGATGAGCGTCTGATCTAGGACTTTGAAGCCTTAGAGATTTCTTGTGTTGACAAGAATTCCACAGCAAATGCATGCTTGAACTGGACGGAGGTACAGTATGATCTTGCAGACAGAATTCGGCGAGCAACAGAACTTGATGAAAGTCTGCAATGCTATGCAGTGGATGAGTCAAATGACCAATTCTCCTGGGATGACAGCCTTTTGCGAAAAGATGGTTATTTGTGCGTTCCAAGTATGGGTAAACTAAGAGAAGAATTGATGTATGAGGCTCACTTTACAAAATACTCAATTCACCCAGGAAGCACAAAGATGTACAAAGACATGAAAAAGTTGTTCTGGTGGCCAGAGATAAAGAAAGACAGAGCACATTATGTGGCTAAATGTCAGACTTGTGCCTTAGTAAAAGCTTAATGCCAGAAGCCTGGAGGTTTCCTGAAGTCGCCACCTATTCCGGAATGGAAGTTTGATGATATTTCGATGGATTTCGTGCATGGTTTGTTGAGGTCTCAATGCAGTAACGATTTGGTTTGGGTGATCGTGGATCGGTTGAAGAAAGTGGTTCACTTCCTTTCGAACAAGTGGGACGATTTAGTGGAAGTCTTGGCAAAACTCTATGTTGAGCAAATCGTACGAATACACGGTATCCCCGTAGCATCATAAGTGATCCTGATGGGTGATTTATATCGAATGATTGGAGGCTAATCCATCCATTGTTGGGAACAAAGTTAACATTCATTACGGCCTTTCATCCCCAAACTGATGGCAAAACTGAGAGGACCAACAGAACGATGGAGGATATGCATCGAATGTGCGCCTTGGACTTTGGTAAGAGGTGTGAAGATCATCTCTATATGGTAGAGTTTTCCTACAGTAATAGCTACCAAGTGAGCATAAGTATGGCACCGTTTGAGGCTTTGTAAGGTCGAAAATGTCGTACACCATTAGCTTAGGCAGAAGCAGGCGAATAGAAACTATATAAGTGTAAGGAAGTCGAAGAAGCTAATTCGACGATACGCTCTATTGGGGAAAGTCTACTGATAGCCCAAGATAGACAAGCCAAATATTACAACGCCAAGCACAGAATTGTTGAGTTTGCAATTGCCGATTTGGTATATTTGAAAATCAAACCCTTCAAAGGCGTGTCCAGGATTCGACGCTTGAAAAAGTCAAGTCTGCAATATCTTGGTCCATTTGAAGTGGTGGAAAGAGTTGGTGAAGTTGCCTATTGGCTAGCTCTTTCGGATGAATTGAGTGGATTGCATGATGTGTTCCACATCTTAGTGCTTCGAAAAGCCGTAGAAGATCCAGCTCAAGTGATTGCAAATGATCGCGTACTGATCGAATTTGGGCTAACGACGAAGGTTAGGCCCATTCGAATCGAGGATAAAGCTGATAAGTAATTGCAGAATAAGACAATTGGGATGGTCAAGGTCCGATTGGACAACTGCGGCAGTGAGGAGCTAACATGGGAGCGGGAGCAGACCATGCGTGCGGAGTTTCCCGAATTGTTTGTTTAAACTTGTATAACAGTTTGTGTTGTACAAAAAATGTTGTAACACATTTTGTTGAAAAGTTTCCTGAGTATTGGATGCAAATTTCGGGACCAAATTTCTTGTAAGGAGGGGAGGATTGTAACGCCCCAACTCTCAGTAGTGACTGGGCTGAGAAGGGTGGGCAACACGGCCGGGGACACGGGAGTGTCCCAAATCCATGTCCTACTCTGTGTGAGGTACACAGCCGGGGACACGGGCGTGTCCATCGCCGTGTCCTACACTCGAGTGCTGGCAGGGTGGTCTCGAGTGAGCTTGATGAAACGCGCTCAACGATCCTCGACTGGGGCATACAACCTGTCAAGGGCCATGTACTTCTCTGTACTTGGACTGTTCTGTGAGGACTGAGGAACACGGGCTGGACACGGGCAAGTCTGAAGTCGTGTCTAGCACACGGTATATGACATGGGCGTATCACACGCCCGTCTCCTGGTCGGGACAAGTCAGTTTCTTTGCCTCTTAAGGAACACGAACTATGACACGGGCTTGTCACAAGCCTTGTTCCGCCCAGGAAAGTATTTTTCAGGGCTTTTAGTGGTCGTTCATTCCTTTCAACTAGGATCCAACGGTCTTGAGATCTCCCTACTCTTATAAGGCTATGAGTTGAGGATAAACTCTCTCATTAGCAAAGGACTTTCTCTCTCTTTATAAAGAGGTAGAGAGTGGGGAGAGCAAGGGAGGAGGAGGAGGAGGAATTTGAATGCCGGTGGAGTTTTAGAGCCCTGAATTGCGTGCCGAGTTCAGATCTGTGGAGGCAAGGCCGTTGTGGTGCTTTTCATCCGGCTAGGTTTCTAAGGCTCCAAAGCAATCGTCAAGGGTAACGATCTTTCTTCCACTTGGGTGATTCTGGATATTCCCAAGATGTCTTGCATGTAGATCCGGAAATGTGTAGTACAGAATAGGCATAATGTGTGAAGCCCATCTGGACAGGTTGGTCTGGATTGGTGATGTTTTACTTTACACACCAGAGAAGTCTCCGGGTATAAATGTGTATGTTTGTGGAGTAGGTGCGTTGTGCCTGTGAAGGATATTAGCTGGAAGTACTGGAGTGAAAGTCCAAGAAAATACCCGCAAAGTGCTTGTGCTTTATGCGATGAAAGACCAGTGTTTCTGGCACTGAAAATGGCTGCAGGGATTGCTAGATGGTTGATCCAGCTAAGGTTAGGGCTGGGGATGGAAAGTGAGTTTTGTCGCTAATGTCGGGTGATAGTGAATGTCGTTATCGATGCCTCCTATCTAACCTGTGATTATGAAGCCAGTCCTTATGGGACAGTGTGGCTATTTATGAGAGTAGGTGGATAGGTCGAATGTGCCTCGATGGAGAGTAGGTTCCAATCACGAAAGGATCTCCTCACCCAGGCTCTCACTAGCTGGATGGGTTGAAGGTGTCTTTGTGGTGAGAAGGTTCCACCACCGCGAGGATCTCCTCACCCAGGCTCTCAATAGATGTACGGGTCGAATGTGCCTCGGTGGTGAGTAAGTTCCAACCCCGAGATGATCTCCTCACCCGGGCTCTCACTAGTTGGATGGGTCGAATGTGACTCGGTGGCGAGAAGGTTCCACCACTGAGCGGATCTCCTCACCCAGCTTTCACTAGCTGGATGGGTCGAATGTGCCTCGGTAGATAGTAGGTTCCAACCCAGAGAGGATTTCCTCACCCAGGCTCTCATTAGCTGGATGAGTTTAATGTGCCTTGGTGGCGATAAGGTTCCACCACCGAGAGGATCTCCTCACCTAGGCTCTCACTAACTGGATGGGTTGAATGTGCCTCGGTGGAGAGTAAGTTCCAATCCCGAGAGGATCTCCTCATAGGCTCTCACTAGCTAGATGGGTCGAATGTTCCTTGGTGGAGAGAAAGTTCTAACCCTGAGAGGATCTCCTCACCCAGGCTCTGTAATACACCCTTTTGTTTGCAAAACCAACAGGGTCTTATGCCTTGAACCGCCACTTTGTGGTGACACCAGCATGCTTGGGAACGTTGTCACTACAAAATGTCGATCCTGCCGGCCACACCGATTGTACAAGAGAAGTAGTAGTATAAGTACATGAGTTAAATGAATCTCAAATGCCGGTCCATAAGAAATCACATGAATACAAAATAAATCTCCAAGAAGGGAGAGTCCATAGTAATGATAAACCAAAGTACTAATAAGAAGGGCCACTGCCCTATACATCATGATCCTCACTAAAATTCGAACATCACAGAAGCAAATCTAAAGTAACTACTAATGTTTGGGACTCACTGTCCCTGCTGTGTGAACTCCCGTGCTAGACTGTCCTGTCTCCAAACACACCATCCTTTAGGGCTGCATCTCCTGGTTTGGCTCCATGATCCCCTAAAATGATTTGCTCAATGACCGTTAGTCTAAAAGACTAAATCCTATCATCCCTCATCCCTCCCCCATGGCTCCTAGGCACCGAGCGGGGAAAAGGAAAGGGAAGGTATTTAATGTAGAGAGTAAAAAAAGTAAGCAGGTGATAGAGGAACTAGTTTATCATGAGTATATAATCACAGCAAGTATAAAAAGCAAATGATAGATAAGCAATATGAGTATACACATGAACAAGGTGAGCAAGTAAAGTACAAGAAGGTAACTAAGTAGCCATAACCTATAGGAATGCCCATACAAACCTATAGACGAAAGGGTCATTTTGCAAGGCATATTGTATAATGAGTCTCATACCAATTTATACAATAGGTGTTAAGGGTTATATGAAAGTAACATGATAAGACATGCAAGTATGCTATGATAAGAACATGCAAGTGCAACACACACACCCGACTCTGTGCACACAGACCTTTAGCTCGCCCTTTCTGGAACCTAACCTCCCAGGATACCTCTGTAGTGTCAAATAGAAGCGATGGGTTGGGCCTTGCCGACCTCTAAACTGATATCAGCACTACCAGTCAGACCTATCGTACGCCTCAATGCTGGTGCACTAAGCGGAGCTCATGCATACTCTTGCCGGCTGGCGTACCAGACTTTATTTAGCTAACTTCTAAACCACTCTTGTCGAGTCAACGTATTGGTGTCGGTGCGACGACCCAACAATACTGAAGACCCACCACCTTATACGTATGCACATGCAACATTAATGTATTTCCCATCGAGTCAAAGCTCCCCGGACTATCCCGTCCAACACAAATATATACTGAGCCATAGGCTCGCCGTGCTGACCTACCCATCACCAAACCACCGAGCCTACCGCTCGTGAGACCCA
Source organism: Platanthera guangdongensis (assembly GCA_039583875.1). NCBI lineage: Eukaryota > Viridiplantae > Streptophyta > Magnoliopsida > Asparagales > Orchidaceae > Platanthera > Platanthera guangdongensis. The sequence continues at coordinate 109,674,821 of CM077153.1, read as the reverse complement.
ACCTAGCTCCTAAAACACCGGGGAGTGTGAGTATAAGTGTACTCCTATGGTAATTCTAATTACTCTTGTATTCCATTTAGTCTTACGGCTTACGTTAACCTTGGACTGTCGAAGGCATTTCCTGTAATAGGCACTCGAGGGCACTAGGAACTATGATGGGCTGAATCCCAAAGCTCCCTTTCGCAAGGTAATTATTATTGGTATCTACCCATAATAAACCCCATTTAAAGTTATACTTAATCTAACCCTAGCGCATTTGACTCTTTTCTCTCTCCATAGGAAGGACAATGTTTCGTCGATCCCGAACACCATTTAACACTAATCAAAGCAATACTTCAACATCATGTCTCCTAATGATAAACTCATTTTCAATTCACCACAAATCAGTAATCTATTAACCATAGCTTCCTATATCTATTCCTCATGTTATCACAATTTCACAGTTTTACTATATGTAGACCAATGTAAGATATATGACGTACATGACAGGAGGTACTCCAAATTTTCCTCCAAAGGCTCTAAGATAATTATTGTGGGTATATCATGACATATTTAGCCTAAAACCAGGAACTTGTAATTTTCCTAATTAATTTGTCTATTATTAAATTTTCCCAAACATTAGGCCATTGGTAATTTGAACATGAAGTACTAGATTTCATTAAGTTATGGACACCCAAAAAATTATAATCATTATATGATAGCAGAATATCAGTGAATACCAAATTTTACAGATTTTTATAAATGTAATAACCTCTAAATAATTAATTCAAGGTAATTCAAATAATTAGAGTTAATGAAAGGAGTACCATAAATCATAGTCCAAAAATTATGTAAACATTTCCAGAGCAATATAATGATCATTAAACACTACTGACAAAGTTTCATGCAATTTGAAGGTAAGTGAGATATGTAGAAATATACTTCAAATAATTCCATTAAAGTGCACTTGTGAAGGAACATTCTTATAAACTCATCCAAATAATGTGTAATAATTTTCTATGCTCTATTTGACCCTAAAAAGTTCTCTGGCCAAGTAACACAATTTTACAGTAACATATAATATTTATTATCTATTTATCAAAATAAAGTGCACTAGTTCACTTTACACATGAAGTATTAAGATGAAATGCCCAAATAATCCAAATAATTTAATAGTGCATCTAAATGATATTTAATTAACCTTTCCATAGTTTCATATCATTCTAAATTAATTTAACCATGGTTACTTCAAAATCATCACAAGGGGCAAGATGATGGTTATTACTATAAGTATGAGCTACAGTTTTCTAAACATCCTATAATAAATTTCAGAGGTCAATAGCAGAATAAAAGTACTCCTACCAAAATCTCATGAAGATCCAAGATCATATGACTCTTCAATATTTTCATAAAATATATAGGCCTAAACTATCCCTAATTGGTTTTAGTTGTGTGCCCAGGTCTAAACATCATCAAATTCCTTCCTAGGGCTATTTAGCATCCTTGGATTACATGGACTAAACTCGAAGTCCATACATCGACATATCACATCTGTCCTTCACAAACCGCTAAAGTTCAACCTTAGGGTTTGAACTAGGGTCCTGGGGCAAATCCACACTACTCCAGGATAAACTCCATGTGAGGGTGTTTAAAATAATCTTGGAGCTCTGGCAAAAGTCCCAACCCCTTTGGGTGAGAATTGGCCCCTCCATGCCCCAAGCTCACTCTTGCCCTAATTAAACCCTTAAGGGCCATACGTTGGTCTCGCAAAAACCTATTCAAAACAAACCCAATTTGGTTGAGATTTTTATCATAGTCATGTCATTACCCTAAGAGATATACACCAAAAGTTTGGTGTGTTTATAGGTGATTAGACCCATTAAATAATTCATACATGGTTTATTAAATTTCTACAATTACTTTTCGAAATTTTTTCCACAAATTCTCATTTTTGGATATGTTATAAATCGAGATATAAATGGCTCATGCTCAAAATTTCAAGTCGTTTGGAGGTAAGGATTGATGGGGGCACCCTAAACAATCTCTGATCAAGCCTTGGTATAGACCTCACCAAAATGAGTGATGTGGTCGGACCTAAACTCCAATTAGTTCAAACCAATTTTAAAATAAACAACACTCATATAGCTACAAGTTACATATTGACCCTTTTTTCTGAATAGTCATCTAAGTATTTCTATTTTAAATTCCAAGGCAGGTGATTTTAGGTGACAAAATACATAAATTTAGATTTAATATATTGGATCTTGCATAGATCTCAAAGCAGATTAGACAGGCCCTAGCTTTCTTCTTCCTCCAGCCAATGACCTAGATCTGCCCGACTTGGAGCAAACTCCAAGCCCAATTGCGGGCCCACCAGCCACCACCCTGGCCAACCACCGCCACCACCACCTCCTTTGAGGTGAGGGATATCCGCCGGAGGTGGTTTGGCCTCCAGAGACGGCGGATTCTGGCGAACCTGACATTTCATTTTTTTTAGAAAAACAAGTGGAAAAGTTCCACTGGATCGTGCTCAATTGAGCCTGATTCTCATCTCTAATGAATCCTATGATCTAGCCCACAAAGAAGGAGTTCAGGAGGACCGTAGTGGAGGGATGGAGTGGGGCCGATCGTCGTGCCACCATTGCCGGAATTTGCGATTTCTGGTGCTCTGCAACTGCACTACAAAGTGGCTCGATTTCTTCAGGTATATGGTGGGAAAGCCTTCTCACAGTCCACTAATGGTGTTTAAAGCCATAGTTTGGGAGGGGAAAGTCCAAGGCATCAGTGGCCATTAATGGCCATTGAAAGCTTATTTCGGCCATGACAATTCTCCTCCCCTAGTCATTGCTTTGGACGGAAAAACCCTTGGCCTTCTCCTAACTAACCAGGGGAAATGATTCCGGCAATAAGAGAGGGGATCTTGGCCTTCCAAGCCATGAATGTCCTTCTCTCTCATTTTCTCTCTCCTCCATTAAAGAGAAAATGGAGCTTTTCTCTCTCCTAGTCACCATGGTCGAAATTGGTGATTATTTCAGCCTAAAGGCACCCCACTAACCCATATTATTCATGGAAATAAGGTTAGCCTAAGGGGGATTGGGCATGAGCTTGAGTTAACCCATTTGAGCAAGTTTGACCTATTTCAAGGATTGAGTTGACCTTGGTCAAATTGACCTTTTGGGTTGACCCCAATGTGTTCTAGGTTGCCCATTGGCCTCCCCTAAGGTCTAGGAAGACTTAGGAAGTGTTGGTTGGGAACCTTGGAGGTCACTTGACCCTTAGTTAGTGCACTTTGACCTTTTTAGGGCTAGGGTTGACTTGGGTCAACTTAGCCTCTTTGGTTGACCCCAATAGGTCCTTGGTGACCCATTGTCCTCCCCTAGGATTAGGGGTACCATGGTGGGGTCAAATTGGCTAAGGGAAGGTCTGTTGGCCCTAGATAGGTCACTTTGACCATTTTAGGGTTAGAGTTGACTTTAGTCAACTTGACCTTTTTAGTTGACCCCAAAGGGTCCTTGGTGACCCAATGAACCTTCTAAAGGGCTAGGGATGTTGTGGTGGGTCAAAGAGTCAAGGTGAGGCCCTAAAGTCAAACCTTAGGTTAGGTAATTGGAAAGTCTTATTTGCAGACCATTGTGATATCACCTTCATTCTTAGGTTCACTTGGTCTTGGGTTTCCTAGGGATTTGTCATGACCTAGTCTTGACAAAAGCACTCCTAGCATGCTTTTCTCTCTCCTAGTCTTGACATGAAAAGTTCCGGGTACTTTTGTTGCATCAAATCCTGAGGCTCTCACGTGTGCTCCTCTTGTCCATGATTCCTCCACGAGACGTTGACCAGCAGAACCTTCTTGCGCCGCAAGACTCGTATTCCAGTATCGTATATCCGGATCGGCTTCAGGTGCAATGATCGATCAAAAGCTATAAGCCCATCTGTAGTCGTAATCTGCTGCTTTGGCCGAAGTAGAGATCCCCTGAGGGAGGAGACGTGGAAGGCGTCGTGTAAACCCTCTAGCTCTGGCGGTAGCTCCAGTCTATAAGCCAAGGGACTGATCCGTTCCAGTATCCTCCAAGGACCCGTATATTTCGGGCTGAGCTTCTTCCGAACACGCACCCGAGAGACTCCATGCATCGGTCATTTATTCATAAACACCCGATCTCCTACCTGAAACTCTACCTGATGGTGCCGAGCATCGTAATACTTGGCATGTCTACTTTGGGCCTCCAACATCCTGTCTCGAATCAACCGCACCAGAGCATCTGTATCCTCGATGAACTCCGAGCCAAGTGCCTTCGGATCTTCATCCTAGATCCAGGACAACGAAGTCCTGTATCTCCGCCTGTATAAAGCTTCATAGGCGGCCATGACGATGCTAGACTGGTGGCTGTTGTTGTATAAGAATTCGATCAACGGTAGCTGTGTAACGCCCCAAAAATGGTGTGCAAGTTGGTCGCGAAAAAAAAGGATTTTTATGCCTGTATAGGGGTACACGGCCTAGGACACGGGCGTGTCCAAGGCCGTGTCTGGATGGTGATTTTTGGCCGTTTCCAACCCGAGAATGACACGGCCAGGAACACGGCCGGATGACACGGGTGTGTCATCTGACACGGGCGTGTGCCTACCCATGTCCGTACACGTGTACAGTTGGGTTGTGTCCGTTACTGTGGCGGTTATGCGTGACATGCCCCCGAACACGGGCATGTCGAGGAACCCGACACGGGCGTGCCAGGTGAGACACGGGCGTGTCATGGCTCGTGTGCGTCTCTCAGTTCGACGATCTTGCCTGTATCGAGGCACACGACCTGGGACACGGCCATGTGCCAAGCCATGTTCGGCCCAGGTCTGGAGAATTTTGGGCAGATCCGAGCCGTTCGTTTCCTTGAATTTAGATCTGACGGCTCAGATGAGTTCCTGCTCTGTTAAGGCCGGGAATAGGGGGTTAATTCCTCATTTTCTCTCCAAAGCTTTCTCCTTCCAAAGTGAGAGAGAAGAGGAAGAAGAAGGAGGTTTCCGGCCGCCGACAGAGCATCGGAGCGTCGTTTCGAAATCGGAGAGCGGATCCGTGGAGGGAAGGTCGTTGCGAAGAGTTCTAACCGCGTAGTTTTTCCTTGGAGCCAAAACGAACTACAAGAGTAACGATTCTCAACTTGAATGTTTGAAGCTCTTTCTTTCTGCATAGGGAATCCCGCTCCCGCGAGTGTGCGGTGAGTGCGTGGTGTTCCTTGGGGTTGATGTGAATAGTCCCCCTTGTGTTGCATATAGAGCCCGAAATCGTAAGTACGGGCATAGGCATTGTGTGTGAAGCCTACCCGGATGTGTACCATCTGGATCGGTGCTGTTGCATTTGATGTGGTTTTGCCGGAGAAGACTCCGTGCTTTGGGTTTTTTTTCGGGTTTCTACGCAGTAGATTGCAGCAGGGATCCTTGGAGGTTAGCTTCAAGGCGCACCCGGAAAATTGAGCGGAAACGTGTTCTGCTAACTTGGCGGTCTGGGAACCGGCCTTGATCATAACTGATTTATGAGATTGTTTTGGAAAATTTGGGATCCGAGAGAAGCTTGGCCCGCGCATAGGACTTAAATTGGACATGCGACGTGAGCAACGGGCAAGTGGAATTGGACCTAGGCTATGTGGTTCGGTGCGAGAGACCCGAAGACAGGGACTGGCCGTTGGCATAGTCGGAGCATTAGACGGTGGTCAGAAAGGCTAAATGCTCACATGTTGTTGCCATCCTAGGGGTGGTGGTGGATGCACTGATGGGTCAGGGTTCACCATGAATGTGCCCTGAGTGCACGGGGTGTTTGGCCGTGCGATCCTACACCTGTGGCGAAATATAATTGCGCTATATATATTGTTGGGCTAATGTTATGTAGGGAAAGAACACCGCCGTCCCGACTAAGGGGCGGGGTCGTTATAATTTGGTCGGCTTTTAGCTGACCGTTGCTTTATTTGCCACCGTGCGGTGGTATGTGCTTGTAGGTGCTGCGGAGCCGAGCGCCAAATAGCGGGCTGGAGCCCATGTTGCTGTGCTGGCCCTAGAAGGCTGTAGAATAGCTATTTTTTATATTTATCATGTGTGGCCGGCATGCGAGCCGATGTATGTAAAACACTCTTTATTAAGTGAACATTTGTAAGGCCATAAGGCCATGTACCCGCTTCTGTGTATTTGGGGTTTCATTCCTGTTGTTGTAGCTACGGACATTCATATTGATGGATTTAATTTTGGGTTCTTTCAATTTTAAAAACTTCTGCTAGAATGCTTTGTGATTAGGACGAGTAGTCTTAATTGGTTGGTTTGATTATTCATTTGGTAATCCTTCCGACTGTCTGTGGTATATGGCGTCGGGTTCCAGCTGGACCTTCTGTTATATGCCATGCGACAGATGGGGTGTTACAATTTGGTATCAGACTTCTGGTTACGGTCAGGCTTAAATGAATTCGTGGGCGAATTCTTTTAAGGGGTGGTGAGCACATGTGTGCGTCATCGTTATAACATCAAAAGAACCCATGAATGTCCACTTAGGAATGAAAATACACTTGTTTAGTGGAACCTGAGTGTTCCAATGATTGCATTTAGCAATTTGTTTGTCGTCTAATCGTGTTTCTTTGCTACTATAGGCAGCTTGGAGCGGTGCTGGTCAGTCAGAGCGTCCGCAATCAGCGGAAAGTAGTGCACCAAGGGACGTGCCTGCTACACCTCCTTCAGCGGAAACCATCAGGATGGTGGCTGAGGCAGTGTTCGCAATGACAAATGCCCAACATGCATGGCAAATGCATCGCTCACCTCCTGTGAATGAGCAAGAACCGGTTAGGGTGGCAGAGCCGAGATTGGTGGAACGTGCAACAATGGAGTTAGTAGAGCCGAGAAGAACTACGGAGAGGCAGCTAAAGCATGTGATGGGCTTTAATCCTCCGAGGTTTAATGGGGTTGAAATGCCAACTCAAGCTGAGGACTGGCTCTCTTCCATTAAGAGGGTCTTGACGGCCACAATAACTAAGGAGTGGCAGAAGACCACCATAGCGACTTTTCTTTTGGAAGGTGAAGCGAGGCTGTGGTGGGACGAGATGGAGTTTCATCTTCTAGTGGGAAGGCAACTTGCGGATGTGCCGATGGAAGAATTTTCAAGATTGTTCCTAGCCAGATTTGTACCCTCTGCTCAGAAGATGGAGATGGAGAATCAGTTTCTTTGGTTGACTCAGGGATCCAGAAGCGTGGACGAATATCTGCAGGAGTTCACACGGTTGGGTCGTTATGCTGGTGCTATGTTTACAGATGAAGAGAGGAAGACCAACCGATTCTATGAGGGTCTTCGCGACGATTTACAGTTACTCCTTGCTGGGCCTAAGGCGCAGGGCTTCCTAGCCTTGGTCAATTCGGCCCGATCGTTGGAAAAGGTTGTGAAGAAAGTTCAAGAGAAGAAGGACCCAGGAGAAAGGAAGTCCGAGTTCAAGGTGCCACATAACAAGTCAAGTTTCCGCAGGTGGAACAAGAAGCGGAGGACTTCGAACTCAGCCCCTTCAGCTGATGTGTCGGGGGCAACTACAAGTCGAGTCCCCGGAGCTTGCTACAACTGCGGGAAGACGGGGCATTTTGCTCGGGAGTATTGGAGCGGACGTTCAAAGTACGAGAGGAGACCTGGAGCGACTTATGAGGAGAAAGGGAAGGCGGTGGAGTCAACCACGTCCCATCATGCTCCAGCCCAGCCTAGAGTCTACAACCTTGGTCTGTAGGAGGCCATTAAGCAAGCCGACGTGGTGACAGGTATGAGTTGAATTACAGTGGTTTAACTTTTATAGTTGTTACCTTTGTATTTGTTAGCTTACATTTGTCAGTTCTAGGCTTTGTGTTAATCTTTAGGTTTCCGGCGAGAGCCCTTTTTGATACGGGAGCATCACATTCCTTCCTGTCCGAAAAATTTATATCGCACATCGGAGTTCCGTTCTCGATGGCAGAAAACAAGTTGGATGTGTTGTTGCCTAATGGGTGCTCCATGCGTGCGGATAGGGTTTGTGTTGTGAAGATTCGGATTGGAGACCGGGAGTTTGATTTGCGGGCGTTGGTTCTACCGTTGGTGGAGTTCGACGTAATTTTCAGTATGGATTGGCTCTCAGAGCAGAGTGCATGCATTGATTGCAACCGTAAAGAAGTCAAGTTGGGTCTGGACACTGATCGAGAGACTACTTTTGCGTGCATGAAGGGGTCAGGGAAAGTTCTGATGTCAGCCCTTCAGATGTTCAAGGCAGTTCGGTCTGGGGCAGAACTATATGTCACTCTAGTGCAGACTTCGACGCCTAAGCCTAGTTTGGACAACATCCCAGTTGTGTCCGAGTATCCTGATGTGTTTCCAGATGATCTCCCAGGAGCCCCTCCTCAGCGGGAGATAGACTTTACTATAGAGCTGGTACCGGGTGCCAAACCGGTGTCACGCTCCCCCTATCGGATAGCCCCAAGAGAAATGGCAGAGTTGAAGGTGCAACTGCAGGAGTTGCTAGAGCAAGGATATGTGCGTCCAAGTTCATCGCCTTGGAGCGCACCAGTCCTCTTTGTTAAGAAGAAAGATGAGAGCTTGCGGCTTTGTATCGATTATCGAGAATTGAACAAACTTACGGAGAAGAACAAATATCCAATCTCGAGGATTGACGATCTATTTGATCAGTTGGTTGGATCAACTGTATATTCGAAGTTATATTTTAAGTCCGGTTACTATCAGTTGAGGATAAGGGAGAGCGACATCCCAAAGACAGCATTCAGTACGCAGTTTGGGCATTACGAGTTCACGGTTATGCCGTTTGGGTTGACAAATGCGCCATCCATGTTTATGGATCTGATGAATAGGATGTTCAGAGAATACCTGGACCATTTCGTGATAGTATTCATCGATGATATTCTGGTGTATTCGCGGTGTGAGGAGGATCATTACAAGCATTCACACATGGTGTTGGAGACATTGAGGAAAAGTTAGTTGTATGCAAAGTTCTCCAAGTGTGAATTCTGGTTATCCTCGATAGCGTTCCTTGGTCATGTTGTCAGTGGAGAAGGAATAGCTGTAGATCCGGCGAAGATAGTGGCGATACTAGAGTGGTCTTCTTTGACTACGGTGGCAGAGGTCCGGAGTTTTCTGGGGCTTGCTGACTACTACAGGCGCTTCGTAGAGAACTTCTCGCGGATAGCACTACCACTCACGACGTTGATAAGAAAGGATCAGAAGTTTGTGTGGTCTTCGGAGTGCGAATAGGCTTTTGAAGAATTGAAGAGGCGGTTGACCACGGCGCCCATTTTATGTTCGCCAAGTGGAACCGAAGGGTTTGAGATCTATAGTGATGCTTCGGGCAGTGGTTTGGGCTGTGTTTTGCTACAGCATGAGAGAGTGATAGCTTATGGTTCACGACAATTGAAGGTTCACGAGAGAAATTACCGGTTCCACGACTTAGAGTTAGCAGCCGTGATATTTGCTCTAAAGCTCTGGAGGCACTATCTGTACGGTGTGAAGGTCGATATTTACACCGATCATAAGAGTTTGAATTACCTATTGGACCAAAAGGATCTGAACATGAGGCAGAGGAGGTGGATGGAGTTCTTAGGGGACTACACCTTCAAGATACACTATGTGCCTGGGAAGGGAAATGCAGTGGCGGATGCGTTGAGTCGTAAGATTCTCGCACAAGCCAATTGGTTATCGGTACATAACGAGAGATTGGTCCAAGAGTTGGAGGCATTGGAGATATCTTGTGTCGATAAGCAGTCTAGTGCCTAGGCGAAACTATTTTGGACAGAGGTGCAGTGTGACCAAGCGGATAGAGTTTGGCGGGCTTTGGTTCAGGATAGCAGCATGAAGCAAATCTTGGATGAATCTTTGGATGGGTCAAATTCCCAGTTTGTGGTTGAAGATGGGTTGCTAAGGAAGGACAGTCGTCTATGCGTTCCTAGTGCGGATAACATTCGGGAGGAATTGATGTATGAGGCTCATCATACCAAGTACTCAATCCACCCGGGAAGCACGAAAATGTATAGAGACATGAAGAAATTATTCTGGTGGCCGGGTTTGAAGAGGGATGTGGCACTTTATGTGGCCAAGTGCCGTACTTGTGCATTGGTGAAGGCGGAATGCTAGAAGCCCGGAGGTTTCTTGAAATCCCTTCCTATCCCAGAATGGAAGTTTGACGACATATTTATGGATTTTGTACACGGTTTGCCGAAGTCGCAGAAGGGAAACGACGCCATTTGGGTGGTCGTAGATAGATTGACAAAGGTGTCGCACTTTATCCCAGTGAGAAAGGAGGATCCAGTGGAAAAGTTAGTCAAACTCTACGTGGATAATATTGTACGATTGCATGGTGTGCCTCGCAGTATTGTTAGTGATCGTGATGGACGCTTCACGTCAAATGACTGGAGGTTGGTGCATGGTCTGTTGGGTACTAAGCTAAAGTTCAGCACAGCCTTTCACCCGCTGACAGATGGCCAAACCGAGAGAGTCAACAGGACTATGGATGACATGCTTCGCATGTGCGTCCTAGATTTCGGGAAGAATTGTGAGGATCACTTGTGCATGGTGGAGTTTGCATACAACAATAGCTTTCAGGCAAGTATTGGAATGGCGCCTTTCGAGGCCTTGTACGGGAGGAAGTGTCGTACACCGTTATCTTGGTTGGAGGCAGGCGAATCGAAGTTGTATAAACGTCAAGCGGTGGAAGACGCCACTTCAATGATACGGACAATTCAGGAAAGGCTGAAGATTGCTCAGGATAGACAGTCAAAGTATTACAATGCCAAACATAGAAATGTGGAGTTCAACGTTGGCGACATGGTATATCTAAAAATCAAGCCGTTCAAGGGTGTATCACAGGTTCGACGCTTGAAGAAGCTGAGTCCGAGATACCTTGGACCATTTGAAATCCTAGAGCGTGTTGGCGAGGCGGCGTATAGGTTGAAGCTGTCGACGGAGTTGAGTGGGATGCATGGCGTGTTCCACGTATCGGTGTTGCGTAAGGCAGTGCAAGAGCCTTCGCAGATCGTTGCGGACAATCAGGTATCGGTTGATTATGAGTTAACAACAAGGGTCAAGCCAGTACGAATTGAAGATGTTGCAGTCAAACGACTCCGCAACAAGGAGGTCCGAATGGTAAAAGTCCGCTGGGATAATTGCGGACGTGAGGAGCTTTCTTGGGAGCGAGAGCAAGCTATGTTGGAGGAATACCCCGAGTTGTTCCACTCAGGTATCAGTTAGATTTTGTGTACCTTTGTTTAATTTCGTGACGAAATTCCTTAAGTGGGGGAGATTTGTAACGCCCTAAAAATGGTGTGCAAGTCAGTCGCGAAAAAAAAGTATTTTTGATGCCTGTATAGGGGTACACGGCCTAGGACACGGGCGTGTCCAAGGCCGTGTCTGGCTGGTGATTTTTGGCCGTTTCCAACCCGAGAAGGACACGGCCAGGAACACGGCCGGATGACACGGGCGTGTCATCCGACACGGGCGTGTGCCTACCCATGTCCCTACCCGTGTACAGTTGGGTCGTGTCCGTTGCCGTGGCGGTTATGCGTGACACGCCCCCGAACACGGGCGTGTCGAGGAACCCGACACGGGCGTGTCAGGTGAGACACGGGCGTGTCATGGCCCGTGTGCGTCTCTCAGTTCGACGATCGTGCCTGGATCGAGGCACACGGCCTGGGACACGCCCGTGTGCCAAGTCGTGTTCGGCCCAGCTCTGGAGAATTTTGGGCAGATCTGAGCCGTTCGTTTCCTTTAATTTAGATCTGACGGCTCAGATGAGTTCCTGCTCTGTTAAGGCCAGGAATAGGGGGTTAATTCCTCATTTTCTCTCCAAAGCTTTCTCCTTCCAAAGTGAGAGAGAAGAGGAAGAAGAAGGAGGTTTCCGGCTGCTGGCGGAGCATCGGAGTGCCGTTTCGAAATCAGAGAGTGGATCCGTGGAGGGAGGGTCGTTGCGAAGAGTTCTAACCGCGTAGTTTTTCCATGGCGCCAAAACGAACTACAAGGGTAACGATTCTCAACTTGAACGTTTGAAGCTCTTTCTTTCTGCATAGGGAATCCCGCTCCCGCGAGTGTGCGGTGAGTGCGTGGTGTTCCTTGGGGTTGATGTGAATAGTCCCCCTTGTGTTGCATATAGAGCCCGAAATCGTAAGTACCGGCATAGGCATTGTATGTGAAGCCTACCCGGACGTGTACCGTCTGGATCGGTGATGTTGCATTTGATGTGCTTTTGCCGGAGAAGACTCCGTGCTTTGGGTTTTTTTTCGGGTTTCTACGTGGTAGATTGCAGCAGGGATCCTTGGAGGTTAGCTTCAAGGCGCACCCGAAAAATTGAGCGGAAACGTGTTCTGCTAACTTGGCAGTCTGGGAACCGGCCTTGATCATAACTGAGTTATGAGATTGTTTTGGAAAATTTGGGATCCGAGAGAAGATTGGTCGCGCATAGGACTTAAATTGGACATGCGGCGTGAGCAACAGGCAAGTGGAATTGGACCTAGGCTTGTGGTTCGGTGCGAGAGACCCGAAGACGGGGACTGGCCGTTGGCATAGTCGGAGCCTTAGACGGTGGTCAGAAAGGCTAAATGCTCACATATTGTTGCCATCCTGGGGGTGGTGGTGAATGCACTGATGGGTCAGGGTTCACCATGAATGTGCCCTGAGTGCATGGGGTGTTTGGCCGTGCGAGCCTACACCTGTGGCGAAATATAATTGCGCTATATATATTGTTGGGCTAATGTTATGTAAGGAAAGAGCACCGCCGTCCCGAGTAAGGGGCGGGGTCGTTATAATTTGGTCGGCTTTTAGCTGACCGTTGCTTTATTTGCCACCGTGCGGTGGTATGTGCTTGTAGGTGCTGCGGAGCCGAGCGCCAAATAGCGGGCTGGAGCCCATGTTGCTGTGCTGGCCCTAGAAGGCCGTAGAATAGCTGTTTTTTATATTTATCATGTGTGGCCGGCCTGCGAGCCGATGTATGTAAAACACTCTTTATTAAGTGAACATTTGTAAGGTCATAAGGCCATGTACCCGTTTCTGTGTATTTGGGGTTTCATTCCTGTTGTTGTAGCTATGGACATTCATATTGATGGATTTAATTTTGGGTTCTTTCAATTTTAAAAACTTCCGCTAGAATGGTCTGTGATTAGGACGAGTAGTCTTAATTGGTTGGTTTGATTATTCATTTGGTAATCCTTCCGACTGTTTGTGGTATATGGCGTCGGGTTCCAGCTGGACCTTCTGTTATATGCCATGCGACAGATGGGGGTGTTACAAGCTGCCTCTCCCATGGCTCTCCGTGGTCCAGTATGCAAAGACGCAACAAATCCTCCAGTGTCTGATTGGTGCGCTCTGTCTACCCATCCGTTTGAGGGTGGAAGGCGGTACTAAATGTCAACGGGGTCCCCAAATAAGCCTGGACCGACCTCCACTCCTTAGACGTAAATCGTCCATCACGATCTTATATTATCGTCCTCGGTACTCCATGGTATTGGAAGAACTGCTCCACAAACCTCCTTACCAAGTCACCCACAAGAGCATCCTTCCTGATCGGTAGAAATCTGACCACCTTCATCAATCGATCAACGATCACCCATATCGAGTCGTTCCTCAGATGTGACCGAGGAAGACCATGTATGAAATCCATGGCGATATCGTCGAACTTCCACTCCGACATCGGAAATTGCTCCAACAATCCAGCCGGACCCTTACACTCCGCCTTCACTAACTAACAAGCCTCGCAATGGGTCATGAAGTTTGTGATATCCCTCTTCATGTCTGGCCAGTACATCATCCTCTTCAGGTCGACCGTCATCTTGTTGATTCCTGGGTGCACCGAGTACCTACTTTAGTGTGCCTTGGTCATATTGTCCTCCCGAATCATGCCCCCAACCAGTATGTACACCCGTCCTCTAAAGCATAACAACCCATCCTTCTCTATATACTCCCCAGCCGTGCCCGCCTTCAAGATCCTGAATACTAGCTCTAGCTTGTCATCCCTCCTCTGCTCAGCCCTGATGCGATCTCAAATATCATCGGTAGTGCTCATCTTGGGCAGATACTCCTCATAAAGCTCTGAGTTGTCCGAGGACACCAATGTAATCTACATATCCTCCATCATCCGTATCAGCTCCACAACCATCAACTGGGGCTCTGCTCCTAAAGTGGTAGCCCTCCGGCTTATTGCGTCTGCCACCACATTCGCCTTTCTCGGGTGATAGTGTATCGTGTACTCAATATCAGATAAAACTCCACCAATCGTCTTTGGCGGATATTCAACTCCTTGTGAGTATCAACATATTTAAGATTCTTGTAATCCGAAAATATGTCGCAGTGCGCACCATAAAGATAATGCCGCCAAATCTTTAGAGCGAACACCACTGCTCCCATCTCCAAGTCATGCACAGGGTAGTTTTGCTCGTGCTTCTTCAACTGGCGGGAGGCGTATGCTATCACATGTCTATGCTGCATCAGTACAGCGCCCATCCCCTGAATCTACGCATCAATATACACCTGAAAGCCCTCTTTCCCAGGCGGAAGAGCGAGAATAGCGGCCGACGTAAGCAGACCCTTCACCTCCTCGAAGGCTGTCTCATACTGTGGCATCCAAACGAATGTAGTGTCCTTATTCATCAAAGAAGTCAGTGGGAGGGCTATCTAAGAAAATCCATGCACAAACTTCCGATAGTACCCGGCCAATCCAAGAAAACTTTGGACATCCATGGCCATATTCAACTAAGGCCAGTCTCGTACTGACTGAATCTTCGCGGGATCCACTGCCAGTCCCGCTCCTCTGACAATGTGGCTTAAAAAGTCTACCTCCGTCGGCCAAAACTGGCACTTGCTGAACTTGGCATACAACTGATGCTCCCTGAGCTTCTCTAGAGACAAAGCCAAATGTTGTGCATGCTCTTCCTTCGGCCTCGAATAAATGAGGATTTCATCTATGAATACAATAACAAACCTGTCGAGGTACGGATCGAACACCCGATTCAAGAAACTGATGAAGGATGATGGCGCATTCATTAGTATAAATGGCATCACGATAAACTCATGCAAGCTATATCTGCTGCTAAATGACGTCTTCGGGATGTCTTCTTCCTGAATCCGTAGATGATAGTATCCCGGCCTCAGATCTAGCTTCGAGAACCAATGTGCTCCCTCTAGCTGAGCAAATAACTCATCGATCCTTGGCAGTAGATATGTGTTCCAAACTATCAACCAGTTCAGTGCACGATAGTCAATGCACAACCAGAGGGTCTTATCCTTCTTCTTCACAAACAAAACTGGAGCTCCCCAATACGAGGAACTTGGCCTAACGAATCCATCCTCCAATAGCTCCTGCAGCTGACCCCTGAACTCCACCAGCTCCTCTGGAGCCATCTGATAGGGAACCATAGACACTGGCTTAGTTCCCGGCACCAACTGGATCTGAAAATCCTTCTCCCAATGTGGCGGAAATCCTGGTAGCTTCTCTAGAACCACATCTGCAAAGTCGCGTACCACCGATATATCGGCAACCATCGTCTTGACCTCGACCATCTCGAAGAACACCTGATAGACCTCATCTCCCTGCATGTGGGCCTTGTCAGCCTAAGTAGAAGATAACATCCTACGGGAGATGGGAGTAATAGCTTCGATGGTCACGAAGGTGCCATCATAACTCAGTACAACCTTCCTTGCCGGGAAATCTATCTGGGCATGGTTACAAGTAAGCCATGTCATGCCCAAAACCAGGTCGAAGTCTGGCATCCTCAAGACCGTAGCCGGGGCCTCGAGTGTCAGACCATCAATAGTCTCCATCAGGAGGCACTTAATAGTAGTTGTTGGAGCATGCACTCCACGCCTCCTGATTTTCTAATAACAAATCTTATTTGTATTTGATATTTGGATGTTATTGGTGTGCAGGTAACACAGGTTAATATCTCATATCTTTTTGATGATGAATCAGATTAGAATTGAGATCGGGAGATATCGCCAGGCGATAGTGGGTATCACCAACAGGCGATAGCGACACTCGACACTCGACGCATTTCCGCTCGACGCTCGACGAAATCGTGGCTTGTAGATATCGCCAGGAGATAGTGGGTATCACCACAGGCGATAGCGCCACTCGACGCATTTCCGCTCGACGCTCGACGAAATTGTGGCTACCATTATTTTACTATCGCCAGATGGCGATATCCGATATCGCGTGGCGATAGTGCACGATTCGGAGCTCAACGTTTGTGCGATGCGAAAATGAGGAGTTCGTGGGAAACGTGGCAGCGGTTACCGCTATCGCCAGATGGCGATACCCAGTATCACCCGGCGATAGCGCCAGAATATAAAAGCCTCTCATTTGCTGAGAAAGTTACGAATTTCATTACCTGGAGTACACTTACCTTCAAAGACAATCCAGAGAGCTCCAGAACTCAGAGATACTCCATACTCTTAAGAAGGTCAAATAGCATGGAAGATTGACGGCACGTGCAAATCATTCAAAGCATCTCTTACAAGGATTCATCGGCATCTTCAGCACTTTTTTTGAAGGGTGTGTCTAGCCTAAAGTGCTAAACTTATTTTTAGTTAATTTTCATTTATTTTCTCATTGTAATCGAAAGGGAAATCGCCGCTGAAAGGGCAACTAGATCTGATATACTCTAGAGGGGGGTGAATAGAGTATATGGTGCTTTAAAAACTTTTACAAACTTTTACAACAATTGTTGTAATATGTGTGAGCAGGGAAGCAAAAATAAATCTAATCACAGCACTAAGCAAAGCAAAAACTAAGCACAGAAAAATCAAGGCCAGAAACAAAAATTAAAAACAAGCAAAACCAGAAGACACAAGGAAATATAGTGGTTCCCCAAACTTGGGTACATCCACTCTTCTACCACCCTAAGTAGGAATCCCCTGCAGGATGAGTTGATCAGGTGTCCTGGGCACCAATGAGCTTTTGATAAGGTGCTCAAAAACCAAAGCAGATTTTTTGATCAGGTGTCTTGCCACCAATGAGCTTTTGACAAGGTGCTCAAAAACCAAGCTCAAAATTTTGAAGGGAGTTTGAAAAACCCTTTACAGAGTGGGGGTGAGAGAGTGATGAAAGTCTTCTCTTTCTCAAACAACTGAGAAGACTATGTGGATTGATGTCAAAGCTCCCCCTGAATCCTTGAAATCTTCAGGAAGAAAAGCTTTGCTGAGGGTGATAGGCCTTCAAAGATTGAACTCCAGCAATAGATGATTTCAGCAAATAGCTGAAAGGTTGAATGTCTGGAGTCTGGAAAATATGTTGGCCTTGAATACTTTGAAAACTAAAAGAGATCTGAAGATTTGAAAACTTGATCTCCTTGGATGTGTGTTCTTCAGAATTCTTTGAGACAGAAGATTTTTGAGAGTGTCTCTGTAGTCAGTATATCTCTCTCTGTATTGTGTGTGTTCTTCTATGTGAGAGATTCAAAAATCCTATCTTTTATTCTCTGGTCAGAATAGAATATCATTCTCTGTCAAGTATAGCCGTTGGCCTGCATTAATTGCATCCTTAATTGCATAATCTCTTCTGGAGCAAAGTCCACAGAAACATTTCTTGAAAAATCCCTTGAAACTTGGTCCAGAATTGAATGAAAACGGCTAGCAAATCTCTGAATTAATTGCAGAATAACTCCTAACTGATTTTGAATTTGAATTCTGGAAGTTATCTGAAATCGTCGAACCGAGCTCAGCTATCGTCGAGCTGAGCTCAGCGATCAGGAAATCTTAAGCAGCAAAATATCGTCGATCTGAGCTCAAAGATCGTCGAACTGAGCTCAGAGATAAACATCCAAAGCATAGTCAAAATCGTCGACCTGAGCTCACCGATCGTCGAATGGAGTTCGACGATATAATGAAGTTGAACTCAGCGATCGTCGAATGGAGATCGACGATCTGTCGAAGTTGAGCTAGACGATCGTCGACCGGAGTTCGACGAATCGTCGTGCTGAGCTCGACGATCAGACTTAGTCTCCAGACTGAGAATCCTGGTCTTCAGGGCAACTTCCAAACCTAGACTTCTAACCCTTAGACTCAATTCTAATTGACCTATTAAGCTATACAGAAGGTCAAGCAAAGCTTCCTAGAGACATAGTGATCCTGACCCAAATTAGTAATAGGGTGTTCCAATAATCTCCCCCTATTTGGGTTAGGATTACTATTTACAGACTTTGGACGAACTTTAAATAACAACATACAATCAGAAAAACATAAAAACAACAGCTAGACATGTAGAAACATCACAGAGATATATATATATCATCCAGATAATCAGAAGTTCCAGAAATTGTCACCTTACAATATCACTTCTTCTCTTTGCCTTTAACCATTTTAATTTCTCTGTTAGGATTTAGGGCTTCCTTGTTGGACTTGGTGTCATCTGCTGCACCCAAATATGTTTGCTTTGAAGGCCTGGGAACCACAGCTGCAGGATGTAATTCCATGTATCTGTCAGCATCAAAGAATCTACTTGAACCATATCTCTCTAGTTCTTTTTGTCTCTGTTCAGACATAGTAGAGATGTTGGAAGAATCTAATCCTTGTTCTTTGGCCTTCTTAATCTGATCCAGTGCAGCCAATTCCTTCATCCTGGCAGTCCAAGCAGCTGGATTGTTTTCAGGGTCCTCAAAAGGTACAGGTGGCTCATACCTGTTGGAAGGATTGTCTTGAGGAGGCCTGGCAGACACAGTCTCTTTCAGCTTATAAGGGAAAGGACCTGATGATGTATCAGATGAGATATGTCCTCTCCTAGAATATGGGTGCTGCCTGGAGTACCCTTTGGAATATACTTGAATATCTCTCTGATTACCTCTATATCCTCCTCTCCTAGAATATGAACCCCTGGATTGGCTTTCCCTTTGATAGGATCTGGCATGAGGTTGATAGGGAGCCTGGCTTCTGGCTGGGGGTTGACTTGCAGAGCTTCCACCTGCACCTGCATCAGGAGGAGGTGGTGGAGGAGGATGAGAGTGCTGGAATGGGGATGAACCCTTCTCATATTTTCTCTTTTTCTTCATAGCTTTCAGCTGGTTCTTGGAATACTGCATCCAGTGTTCAGTGATTGGGCAATTATGAAGGATATAATAAGGGATATCATTGTTATCCTTAACTTTAGCAGGAGGAACCCTTTTCATAGCCTTGCTCCTTGCCTTACTTTTTCTGGCAATGGTAGCAGATGAGTCATCAGAGTCTGTTTTGAATTCATCAGATTCAGAGCTCTGGTCATCATATAGAGCATCTATTTTCTTCATCAAATCTTTCTTAAGCTGAGCAGAGGCAGAAGCTGAAACAGCAGCAGCAGTAGGTGTTGAGATGGTAACAGCAGGGACAGCAGCAGATGGAGAAGGTGCAACAACAGCAGCAGCAGGCTCTGGACAGGTGACAACAGCAGCAACTTTACTAACAGCCACAGAAGCTGGAGATATGATAGCAGCAACAACTTCACTGATAACATCAGTAACAGCAGAAACATCATCAAAATCTGCAGCAGGCTCAATTTCAGTGGCCTCTGACATCAAAATGTCCTTGGATATTGGCTCATCAGAAGCAGCAGAAACTTCAGCATCAGTGTTAACAATCTCAGCAGCAGTATCAACAATCCTTTATTCAGAAGCAGCAACAATGACTGAATTTACAAAGGAGGAGATCATGCTAGGGTCACAGCAAGAAAAAGGCACAAGTGCCTTGGATAAGTCTTCTGGAGGCTGGACAGCATGGACCTCTGGCAGATAGCTGAAGTAAGCACAGTCAGAAGCAGATAGCAAAGACCTGAGGTCTATTGCCAGAACTGGAGTTGAAATCTGACTCTCTGGAGGCACAGCAACAGCAACAGGAGGAGCAGCAGAAGAAGCAGAACTAACAGAAGCAGCAGACAGAGGGCTTGTAGAAACAGCAGCAGCAGCAGCAGCATGAAGATTCTCTTCATATAACATCTCCCCCTGCCTAGATGCAGATACATCTGGATCAAGGCACACTGCTGTAGGTGCTGCCTGAGGAAAGAGGGAAGAGAGCCTGGCAGAAAGAGCTTGCACTGACAGGTGTAGAGGAGCCAAGGAGGTCTCCAATAGTAGAGTTAGCCTGGGGGCAAGTAACTCATACAACCTGTCAGCTAGGGCTGAGAGGTCTACTTGCTCAACAGCTGGAGCAGAGGTAGATGGTATGGAAGTAGCTGGGGATGCTGGAAGGGAAGGGATGGAGAATGTTGGTATGGATGGCTGAGGTGTTGGTAGGGTGGATATGGAGGATAGGGGAATGGAGATGGATGGGGTGAATGTTGGTTGATCTAGGATGTGGTGTAGGAGATCCTGGAAAGAAGTGGAGGAGGAGGGTAACTCAGGAGGAGATGATGGGGAATCATCCATAAAGGAGTCATCCAGTAGGGTGAAGGATGGAATAGAGGGTGAGGAAGTGATATCTGGTGGAGGGTAGGAGAACAGTGGGTGGAATTGGTCTGCTGGTGGGGGTAGAATGGGTTCTGGGGATGGAGTTGATGTTGGAGATGGGCTAGATATGGTGATGGTGGAGGGAGCTGTAATGGTGGATGGTAAGGGAAGGGATGGAATTGGAGGAGGAGGAGAGGCAGCAACAGCAGTAGCCAGGTCATCTGCAGGGGCAGAGACCTGTGGAGGAGTGACTCTTTGAGTCCTTGTGCCTGAAGGGGCACTGGAGGAGGGCCTGCTAGGCTTGCTTATTTTCCTGTCCCACTTTCCAAAGAGGGCACAGGTTAGTCTCTTGGAGGCATTGATATGAACTCCAGAGGAGACCAGCAAGGCAGGACACCTATGCTGCAGAAATACTCCAATACTTCTTCCAAAATTAACAAAACTTTTGTTTATTTTCTTTTTAATGAGGTCAAAGAAAATTTCTCCCCAGTGTAGATTTTTCTTATCCATAAGAGCTCCCATGAGACAGAGCTGATGTCTGGATATTGTATCATGGGCTGAGTGCTTTGCCAGGAGCACTTTTCCCACCACATCTGCCATGAACCTATATTCAATAGACAGATTCCTCTTGAAGAGCTTGCTAGGGTTCCCCTCTGGATGACCCATCCTCGCAAGCAGGTCAGAATACTCTTCTCCAGATAACTCAGCAGATTCTTCTCCATTTCTTAACTCAAAAACCTCTGAAAGAATGGTTGGGGTCAAGGGTACCTGATTTCCAGCTATTGACCCAACTATAGTGTTGTTATCTTGATTATGGGCAGTATAAACCCACTCCTTGATTTCATCAGAAGCCAACTTGATCCTGGTGGTCATGAGGGCAATCAGATTCTGATCCTGGAATAAACCCAGTATATCTTGAAAGATCTGATCAGTGGTGCTGAAAGATTCTATATCAATATCAAAACCTGCATCAAACTTCATTGCAGCTAGGACAGCAACTGACACAGCCATTGTACCTGCAAAAACTCAACAAACAAAACGACCAAGCGTAGAACTGTTTGGAGGGAAAGAAAATTCTTTTAGAGAAATCGAAAGCGCAAAAGAGAACGACAGCGAAAAATGAGTTTTATATTAGGGTTCGACGCAGAATTGGAAAGATCGTTGAACTCAGTTCGACGATCGAGGCTCCTAAAGGAATCTGAAGAGTCTTCAACATCGTCGATCTCCGTTCGACGATCTTGGAGAGCGTCAAGCTCCGTTCGACGATCGTTCAGAGAACAAAATCATCGAGCACCGTTCGACGATCGTTGACCAGAAGTGATAGTTCATACTATCTGAGAGGCGCTGAACTCAGTTCAACGATTTTTGGAAATCGTCGATCTCCGTTCGACGATCTTAAGGCAAATCGTCGAGCGCTGTTCAGAGAGCAGAAAAATTCTAGACACTAAGAAAAATCAGAATGTTTGCCTAGTATTGGTCAATTTTTAAGCTTTCAAAATCTTGGATATTATTTGAGACTTCCTCCATCTAACATTCCTAACTGATTTAGGAAGAAGGTGTGTCTCTTTTCATCCAAGGGCTTGGTGAAAATATCTCCCCTTTGTAAATCAGTTGGGATATATTGTAATTCAATTTTATTCTTTTCAACATTATCCCTTAAGAAGTGATGCCTAATCTCTATGTGTTTTGTCCTACTATAGAGGACTGGATTTTGAGCTATGGAAATAGCACTTGTATTGTCACAAAAGATTTTAGACTTCTCTAAGTTGTAGCCATAGTCTAGGAGTTGGTTTTGGATCCACAAGATTTGTGAACAACAACTGCCTGCAGCCATATATTCAGCTTCAGCTGTTGAAGTTGACACAGATGTTTGTTTCTTACAAAACCAAGAGACAAGTCTGTCACCAAGGAACTGACAAGTTCCACTGGTGCTTTTCCTGTCAATTCTGCATCCAGCATAATCAACATCAGAGAATCCAGTTAACTCAAATGCTGAATATTTTGGATACCAGAGACCTAGATTTGAACAACTTTTAACATACCTGAGAATCCTCTTCACTAATGTTAGGTGTGACTCTCTAGGGCTTACTTGGAACCTAGCACATATACATGTAGCAAACATTATATCTGGTCTACTAGCTGTAAGATACAATAAAGAGCCAATCATTGCTCTATATGTTGTCTGATCAATAGATTTCTCATGTTCATCAGCATCCAATACAACATTAGTAGGCATGGGTGTTTTCATACAAGATGCCTCAGACATACCAAATTTCTTAACCAATTCATTTGCATATTTGGTTTGAGAAATAAAGATGCCTTCAGCATGTTGCTTGACTTGCAATCCTAGGAAGAAGGATAGCTCACCCATGCTACTCATCTCAAATTTAGAATGCATCAGGTTAGAAAACCTTCTGCACAATTTTGAGTCAGTAGAACCAAAAATGATATCATCTACATAAATTTGTACTAGCAGGGTATGGGACTTATGTGTTCTAATAAAAAGAGTTTGGTCTACTCTACCCCTTATAAAACCATTTTCCAAAAGAAAGTATGCTAGGGTCTCATATCATGCTCTAGGAGCTTGCTTGAGACCATATAATGCTTTGTTCAGTCTAAAAACATAATCAGGATAAGTTGGAGTGATAAAACCTGAAGGTTGTCTGACATAAACTTCCTCTTTGATGTCTCCATTTAAGAAAGCACTTTTGACATCCATCTGATATACTTTGAAGCCTTTGTGAGCTGCATAAGCTAGAAATACTCTGATGGCTTCCAATCTTGCAACAGGTGCAAAGGTCTGGTCGTAGTCAATTCCTTCTTCTTGAGAATATCCCTGAGCAACTAGTCTTGCCTTGTTCCTTATAATTACTCCTTGATCATCCAGTTTGTTTCTGAATACCCATTTTGTTCCAACAATGGAATGATCCTTAGGCTTTGGCACTAGTTCCCATACTTTGTTCCTCTCAAATTGATGTAACTCCTCTTGCATTGCAATGATCCAGTGTGGATCTAGCTCTGCATCTTGAATGGACTGAGGTTCAATTTGAGATAGGAAGCAGGTGTGCAACAGGTTTTGGTTGACCTGATTTCTAGTTTGTACACCAGCTGAGATTTCACCAATTATTTGGGAAATTGGATGGTCTCTTGATGTTACTAAATCATAGGGGGTGTTGATTGTTCACCAACCTGTGTTGTTGTTTCCTCTTGTGGTACAACAACTGGCTCTTCAAGTTGTGCTTCAATGTGTTGAGCATTCCCTTCATCTTCACTGCTTTCATCCTCTTGAGTAACCTGTAACCTGTTCAAGTCTTCAACTAGAGAATGTTCCTGCAAAGGTTCTATGGTAGAAGAAATCTTCTCCTTGAAAGACATGTTAGTTTCATCAAATGAAATGTGAACAGATTCCTCAATTTTCAAAGATGATTTATTATAGACCCTATAGGCCTTGCTGATCATGGAGTATCCCAGAAACACTCCTTTATCAGCTTTGGCTTAAAATTTTGCTAAATATTTCTTGTCATTATTATGAATGTAGCAAATACAACCAAATACTCTAAAATAGTCAACTTTAGGTTTCTTCCCTTTGAGTAATTCATAGGGAGTCTTTCCCTTTAGTTTGTGTATCAGACTTCTGTTCAGCACATAGTTGGAGGTGTTCACTGCCTCTGCCCAAAAGGATAGAGGTAGATGAGCATCTGACAACAATGTAGTGGCAGATTCAATAAGGGTTCTATTTTTCCTTTCAGCTACCCCATTTTGTTGAGGAGTTCTAGGAGCTGAGAAAGTATGTCTGATCCCTTCACTCTGACAGAACTCTTGCATAAGAAGAGAATCAATCTCTGTCCCATGATCACTTCTGATCAGGGCAATGTGAGTATTGAACTCAATCTGTATACATTTGAGAAACTCTGTCAGACACTTAAAGTTATCAGACTTCTTCCTTAGAAAGAACACCCAAGTGAATCTAGAGAAGTCATCTACAACTACTAAAGTATAGGATTTCCCTCCTAAGCTTTGTACTGTGATGGGTCCAAAGAGATCCATGTGTAATAGATACAATATCCTAGGTGAATCACTCTTATTAAGTGACTTAAAAATGTTTTTAGTTTGCTTGCCTAATTGACAAGCCCTGCAGAGTCCTTCCTTCTTGTAGGGGCCAGGAGGTAGTCCTCTAACAAGGTTGTCCTTGGATAGCCTAGCAATAGTTCTAAGGTTTAGGTGTCCTAATCTCTTATGCCATAAAACATTTGGTCTACAGACAGAGTTAAACAAGCAGATATCTACATCAGTTGAAAGAAAATCTACTAGATAGATGTTACCTTTCCTTTTACCTGTCAACACTGTTGTGTTGTCCTCTGACTTGATTTTGCATAAGGCTTTGCTGAAGGTCACCTGGTAGCGTTCATCACACAGCTGACTGATGCTAATTAGGTTGTGCTTCAGTCCTTCTACACAAGCTACCTTCTTGAAAGTTACTGAACCAATCTGAACTGCACCATATCCTTTAGTCTGTCCAAAGTTTGAATCACCAAAGATAACTTTGGGTCCAAGCTTGGCTCTGAAGGATGTGAGGTTGTCCTTGTTCCCTGTCATATGCTTAGAGCACCCACTATCCAAATACCATTGCTGGTTAGATGTTGGATAGGTCTTCACCTGCATATAAAACAATTTACTTGTTTTTGACCTAGTTTACCTTGGGCCTAGGTTGATAGCCTTTAAATTCAGAAATGAAAGACATCACAGGTTGACTCTTATATCCTTCAGGATGATATCTCCTTGGAGGTAAGATCCATTCAGTATAAGGGTTATAGATTTGGGATGAAGGACCCTCAGGATTCAATTTTGATTTGCCTTTGAAGAATTTTCCAGAGCTCTGACCTCTGTTCGACGATCTTGGAGCTGTGTTCGACGATCTTGGGTCAGATCGTCGAGCTCCGTTCGACGGTCGACTATGGGTGAGGTCAGGTATTTGAGATCGTCGACCTGCGTTCGACGACTCTTGCTGAGATCGTCGATCTACGTTCGACGATTTTGCCTGAGATCGTCGAGCTGCGTTTGGCGATCGTCGATCTACGTTCGACGATCGTCGATCTACGTTCGACGATTTCTGCTGGGATTTAGTTTTCTGAGGCAGATCAGAATTTTTCCTGGCAACCTCTACAACTCCCTTTCCCTTGCCAGAAATGAATTTGATGGGAGTTGTTAGGACTATAAGTTGGCTGGATGAAGCACCTAAGCCCAGTGTACTGTTGAATCTAGAGTTCACTGTGCTTGTGATGTACATCAGCTTGATGCTTCTCCCATTAAGGGATTCTTCAAGCTTCTTGGCCTCAGAGAGCTCACTTTTCAGTGAAACTATCTGTTCCCTACAGCACTCCAACTCCTAAGAGAGTTTGAGGTTTTCTGACTTTAGAGCATTGTGTTCAGATAATTGATTTCTGAGAGAGATAATCTCTTTCTCAGACTTTAGCAGGTCTAAACACAGTGCTTTAAATTCAGATTTAAAATCTTCTGAACTAAAATCAAAAGAACTAATTACCTGATCTTCTTCAGGTTGAGTCTCTGAGTCTGACTCTGACTCTTCTTCCTCTGAATTGTGCTGTGAGGCATTGATTGCCATCATGCAGAACTCCTTTTCTTCTGCATCATCCTCATCATCACTGGAGCTGGATGAGACTTCTGACTCCTCTTCAGTCTCACTCCAGGATTCAGCAACAAACCCTTTTCTTGTATGCTTATTTTTTCTTGAGGAAGGTTTGTCATTTCCATTCCTTTTGGAGTCTTTCTCCTTTCTTCTTTCTTTTCTGTCCCTTCTGTCCTTGTTCTTATTCTCTGGACAGTCAGGAACTATGTGCCCTGGTTTCCTGCAACCAAAGCAAATAATGTCTTTATTATTACCAATGGACTTGTCATACCTTGGCTTATCCTGCTCCTTGTATGATCTTCTTCTGAAGTCCTTTCTGGCCATCTTGTAGAATCTTTTGGCCAGCAGACTGAGTAGTTCATCATTGCCTGTAGCTTTATCTTCAGGCAGATCCTCAGTTGCCTTGAATGCTATGGTCTTCTCTTTTCTTGTGGCTGGTGAGGCAGCCTTCTGTTCTTCCTCTCTATTCTTGATGAGTAGCTCATAAGATTTGAGCTTACCCAATAGAGCTTCAGTGGTAATCTCATTCAGACTTCTGGCATCTTTAATTGGCCAGATTCTGGAATCCCAAGTGCTGGGGAAGCACATTAGGATCTTGTCATTGAGTTCAGTTAGAGAGATTTCTTTGTCCAATGTCCTTAGTTCACTGACAATTAGACTTAGTCTGGTGTACATGTCTCCCACTGACTCAGTCTCTCCCTTCTTGAAATTCTCATATTGGGAGATGAGATGGGATCTTCTGTCCTTTCTCTCATCAGATGAGCCTGAGACTATTTCTGAGAGCTTGTCCCAAATTTCCTTGGCTGAATTGCATTCAACTACCTTTTGAAATATGTCATCTGACATTGTCTGGGCTAGGATGTTCATAGCCTTAGCATCAGCTACCTTCCATCTCTTGATGTCAGCATCTGTTCTTGATGGAGGTGGCACAGCATTTGTGCTTGTGCTCTCTGGGGGTCTTGGACACACTGTCAAAACAGAATTAAAGATATCTTCATCAATAGAATTCATGTAAAGTCTGATCCTTGCCTTCCAAAGTGCAAACTTGGAAAGATTGCACACTGGAGGTCTGGTGCTAGCATAATCTTTGTTTTGGGCCATGATTTGTGCAAACAAAATCTAATAATACACTACAGAAGAAAAACAGATCTAGTTTGGGATCTTTGGGTTCAGGTGTTAGCCTGTACAACCAATCAGGTATGGTATGTTTAACCAACCTCGCTCTGATACCAATTGAAAGTGCAACTAGATCTGATATACTCTATATGGTGCTTTAAAAACTTTTACAAACTTTTACAACAATTGTTGTAATATGTGTGAGCAGGGAAGCAAAAATAAATCTAATCACAGCACTAAGCAAAGCAAAAACTAAGCACAGAAAAATCAAGGCCAGAAACAAAAATTGAAAACAAGCAAAACCAGAAGACACAAGGAAATATAGTGGTTCCCCAAACTTAGGTACATCCACTCTTCTACCACCCTAGGTAGGAATACACTGCAGGATGAGTTGATCAGGTGTCTTGGGCACCAATGAGCTTTTGATAAGTTGCTCAAAAACCAAAGCAGATTTTTTGATCAGGTGTCTTGCCACCAATGAGCTTTTGACAAGGTGCTCAAAAACCAAGCTCAAACTTTTGAAGGGAGTTTGAAAAACCCTTTACAGAGTGGGGGTGAGAGAGTGATGGAAGTCTTCTCTTTCTCAAACAACTGAGAAGACTATGTGGATTGATGTCAAAGCTCCCCCTGAATCCTTGAAATCTTCAGGAAGAAAAGCTTTGCTGAGGGTGATAGGCCTTCAAAGATTGAACTCCAGCAATAGATGATTTCAGCAAATAGCTGAAAGGTTGAATGTCTGGAGTCTGGAAAATATGTTGGCCTTGAACACTTTGAAAACTAAAAGAGATCTGAAGATTTGAAAACTTGATCTCCTTGGATGTGTGTTCTTCAGAATTCTTTGAGACAGAAGATTTTTGAGAGTGTCTCTGTAGTCAGTATATCTCTCTCTGTATTGTGTGTGTTCTTCTATGTGAGAGATTCAAAAATCCTATCTTTTATTCTCTGGTCAGAATAGAATATCATTCTCTGTCAAGTATAGCCGTTGGCCTGCATTAATTGCATCCTTAATTGCATAATCTCTTCTGGAGGAAAGTCCACAGAAACATTCCTTGAAAAATCCCTTGAAACTTGGTCCAGAATTGAATGAAAACGGCTAGCAAATCTCTGAATTAATTGCAGAATAACTCCTAACTGATTTTGAATTTGAATTCTGGAAGTTATCTGAAATCGTCGAACTGAGCTCTGCTATCGTCGAGCTGAGCTCAGCGATCAGGAAATCTTAAGCAGCAAAATATCGTCGATCTGAGCTCAAAGATCGTCGAACTGAGCTCAGAGATAAACATCCAAAGCATAGTCAAAATCGTCGACCTGAGCTCACCGATCGCCGAATGGAGTTCGACGATATAATGAAGTTGAACTCAGCGATCGTCGAATGGAGTTCGACGATCTGTCGAAGTTGAGCTAGACGATCGTCGACCGGAGTTCGACGAATCGTCGTGCTGAGCTCGACGATTAGACTTAGTCTCCAGACTGAGAATCCTGGTCTTCAGGGCAGCTTCCAAACCTAGACTTCTAACCCTTAGACTCAATTCTAATTGACCTATTAAGCTATACAGAAGGTCAAGCAAAGCTTCCTAGAGACATAGTGATCCTGACCCAAATTAGTAATAGGGTGTTCCAACAGCCGCCTTGTGCGTGGCGTCTATGTCCTTGTGTGGCTTAGGGGAAAATCACCGCCTTGTGAGTGGCGTCCAAGTCCTTGTGTGGCTTAGGGAGAAATCGTTGCTTTGTGTGCATCGTCTAAATCGGGGTTAGATCTAGGGGGAGGCTCGTAGAAAGATCTATGGAGAGATACGCTTTAGCCTGCCGGTTCTTGGTAGAAGAACCGGCGAATACACTAGAAAATTATTTATTTCATGAGCCTTTATCTCTAGCTCTATAGAGACACTTTGTTTGCAATTTAACTCTTTTGAAATATATCATTATTGTTTCTAGCTAGTATTCGTTTGCACTCTTCTATTACTTTGTTATTATTCATCTTGTAAAGGTTGCTTAGATTGTTTAAGAAAATTAAAAAGAACCCTTATTCACCCCCCCCCCCCTCTAAGGGCGTCGTAAGATCCAACACTCGGTATCAGAGCCAGGTTGCTCCAAAAATGGTTTCACCACTGGGAGTAATGACGCAAAACACGCATGCGTTTTCTGAGGGGCAAGGTATTAGTAGACATCCCTTATTCACGGGCACTGACTACAACTATTGGAGAGCTCGAATGCGATGCTTTCTAATAGCACTAGATATTGATGTTTGGGGCATGGTAGAAACATGCTACACTGCCCCTATTATTGTTGTAGGAAGTGTCTCTATGGAGAAACCCAAGGACAAATTGGATGAAGCTGATAATCTTCGATGTAAAAATAACTCTAAGGCAATGAATGCTTTATTTTGTGCGTTAGATAGGACTGAATTTAACCGTGTTTGTGCATGTGATACTGCATATGTTATTTGGAATCTTCTTGAAGTTACTCATGAAGGAATATCGCAGGTAAAGGACTCGAAGATTTTCAAATTAGAATCAGAGTTTGAGAAGTTCAAAAAGGAGGTTGATGAAGATATAGACTCCATGTACACGAGATTTAGCAAGATAGCAAACGACTCGAGGATTCTATGGAAGAATTTCTCAAATGGAGATTTGGTGAGGAAAATACTTAGATCGCTTCCCCCGAAGTTTAATCCTAAAGTGACTGCCATCTCGGAGTCACACGATCTAAAGTCTCTCCAAATTGAGAATCTCATAGGAAACTTGAAAACTCATGAAGTGGAGTTGAGGATTCAACAACAAGTGTATAGCTTAGAGCCAAGAAAGAAAACTTTGGCGTTGAAGTCCAAGAAGGTGAAGGAAAGCGAGTCTGATGAAAGTGAAGATGAAGATCAAGAGAGTTTGTTTGTGAAGAAATTCAGGAGATTTATGAGAAATACTGAAAGAAGAAATTCTTTCAAGAGATTTTTCAAGAAGAAAGAATATGGGAATAGGAAAGGAAAATCCCAAGCTGAAGAAGAGGATGATGAAGATAGACCACCACCTAAATTCTATCATTGCAGGAAGATTGGTCATATAAAGAGTAAGTTCTCAATGTATCTGAAAGAGCTGAAGGAGAAGAGACATAGAAAGAAAGATAGGAAGAAGGTTCTAAAGGCTGAAACATGCGATGAAGCCACTTCTGAGGTGTCGAGCAATTCAGGGTCAAAAACTGAAGGGGAGGCCAACATGTGCTTGATGGGAAAGAGCGCTTCATCTTATGATGAAGGAAGTAGTGTCCAGAGCGACACAGAGGTAACTCCTGAAACTTATGATGATTTATTTTCACAATTTTTAAGTACTTGCGAGTATTTAGATAAAAAACTTGCATGAAATTAAGTTGATCAAATCTGAAAATAAAGTTTTAGTTAAAGAAAATAAAAAACTAAAAAATGAAGTAAAAATTCTTGGAAAAGAGTGAAAGAAATTGTACCTAATCACCTAGAGGGGGGGGGGGGGTGAATAGGTGACTTAATTTTTTTTAACTTTTAGGCAGATTATATCACAGATTTCACAGAACTATTACCAGCATACACAGCATCAATCATATACACAGAGTACACACAGTTTTATAGTGGTTCCCCAAGGTTTGGGTACATCCACTTTCCCCCTTCGCCTATCTAGTAGTGTAATAGATTCGACCAAACTCCTCCACTATTCCTCAGATCCTCAGATCTTACACTCAGAACCCCAACCAGGTTCCTACAGCTCAGAGTGATCCCACTCCTACAACTCAGGCTCAACAGCCCTACCACTCAGTCTTCGCAAAGACCTACACTCAGCCACAAGGCCTACACTTAGAGAAATGAATCTCCTACACTCAGGCACACATGCCTTACCACTCAGCCTTTATAATTTCAGGCTTACAACTCAGATCCCTAAGGATCCTACAAGAAATTAAAAATACAAAGTATATACCTACAACTCAGAATAAGAGATAAGAGTTGATAGGTTTCTTGATGAGTTCTTGAATGAACTCTGCTGAGATCAACCTCACCTGGCTTTCTTCAAAGCTTCTTGAATGTAGAACACAATAGGATTGATACTCTCTGCAGCTGATCTTCAATCACTGCAACTTAAGAATCATAACTAGGTCTGAAACTTTCTTCACAGCCTGGTTCCAACAGCTGTCTTCTTGGAAGGAGCTCTCTCTCTCCAACTTCTGAGATCTTCACTTGAATTGATTCTTCAATGAATTGCTAGATCTTCTTAATCTCTTGTTGTTAATCTTCTTCTATATTGTTGTGGATCCTCTTCTTCTGTTAACAGAATAAGCCTATATATAGGCCTTCTTCATGGTGACTGGCTGATCCGGTTCCTAACGACTTTCTGACAACTCTGACAGTTGCAGTAGACCGGCTGGAATGGCAGCTGTCATGTCATCCAGTCACTTCTTGAAATATCTGTAACTGTCTGAAAGTGTCGAGACAGTCTGTCTTTAAGTGTCGACACTTATAGACTAAGTGTCGACACAAGTTGACTAAGTGTCGACACTAGCCTTCATGGTGTCGACACAACTCCTTGTGTTGTAGAATTTAGTTCTCGACACAGCTTCTTCAATATGTGTCGACACTGATATTGTGTGTCGACACAACTCCTTGTTCTTCAGTACTTAGTTGATTTCTTGTAAGTGTCGACACAACTCCTTTGTGTCGACACATCTTCTTGTGTTGAACTTGTTCAGTGTCGACACATCTTCTTGGTGTCGACACATGCCTTCTGTGTTGATACTTGCTGGGTGTCGACACAGCTCCTTGTGTCGACACATTCTTCTTATGTTGAGACTTTGGCTGAGTGTCGACACATCTCCTTTATGTCGACACTTGTACTTAGAATTTTGTTGAACTTTACTGAGTGTCGACACAGCCTCCTAGTGTCGACACTTTCTTCATGTGTTGAGTCTTCTGCTGTGTGTCGACACATTCTTCATCATGTCGACACTTATACTTAGACTCTGTTGAAATTTGCTAAGTGTCGACACAGCCTCCAAGTGTCGTCACTTTCTGTTGTCGACGAAGTTCCTCTGGGTGTCGACACTGCTTCTAAGTGTCGACACTGCTTCACTAGACATTTCTTCATTGAGTGTCGACACATCCTCTATATGTCGACACTTTCCTTCTGGTGTCGACTCTGCATCCCTGGTGTCGACACAATTACTTCAAGTGTCAACACTGCTTATCTGGGTGTCGACACAAGTATTCTTAAGTGTCGACACTTTTCTTCTGGGTGTCGACACATGAACTTAGAAACTTTTCAGCTTTCCCTGCAAATACTTAACCTGCACAACTAAACTCAAAACACATCAAATACATTTTGATGTATATCATTGAGTAGGGTGAGGCTTCTTCAAATCAGGTACATTTATTCCAATGTACCCAACAATCTCCCCCTATTTGGAGAAGTCATAACCCTTAGTCAATGATATACACCATACATAACAAAATTACAGTATGATGTAAAACAAGATTATATAATCAGGGAAAACATAAACATGTATTAAAACAAAACATTTATATACCAATATCTCAGAACAATTATGTAATAGAATTAACACACATCACATAGTTCTAAGAACTTCATCATTTACATTATCCAAAAGTTTACAGAAAGGTTTAATACAAGTGATTACACATGTAAACTTAAGAAAAAATGTCTATCCTATTGCTGCTCATCCTCCTTGATCACAATGCCCTTTCCAGACTATATCTTTGCTTGTACCGGGGCTTCAACATATTTAGCAGTAGCATGCTTCTTGCCTTTAAGATCCTTCTTCTTTAACTCTTCAGCTTTGATCTTCTACCTTTCAAAGTAATGATAAGGCTTGGGAAAGTACTTGCTAGGCTCCTGGGCAGTAGAAGGTAGCTTTCCCATCTTTGCCTTTCTTCTATACTGCACAATGGCTTCTTGCCTGTTCTCATGCTTCCTCCACTCCACATCAGAATACCATTTGCCTCTGTCCACAATATTGTCTTTGGCAGCCTTCCATGCAGTCAGAATGCTATTCCTGGAGGTGGGGCTCCACTATTCAAAATCAGGCCTCAATTTAGTTTGCTCTCTGAATCTCTTCTTAGACAATTGAGTCTCTTGTTCTTTGAGCAAAGCTTCTTGTTCTTTCAGTATAGCCTCTGACACTGGCTGAACCACTTTTTCTATGATGACATTTTGCTTTCCCTCAGGCGGGCTATACATTGACTGTATATCTGCATGTATCATATCAAAGTCTGGTGGAGGGTATATTACTTGAGACACTTCAGCTTGCTCCCCTCCAAGATATGCAGGATTAATCCCAGACTCTGCAACATTATCATCATCACATAATGGAGGATATCCAAGGGTGGCTCTGATGGAATTAGAAATCCACTTTGCATGATCAGAGCCTGCTTTGACTAACACCCTCTCCCCCTTTATGACTTCTCTAACAATATGATACCTCAGATCATCTTTCTTAAATCTTATTTGGGCATCCAAATAGTTTACTCCATCCTTAAAGAAAGGTTTCAACCTGTGGAGCTTGTCAGTTATAGCCTTTTGAGAGTCTTGTATAGCAGTTTTAACAGCAGTTATTCCCTCTTGTAATGCTTTGTCAAATTCTGCCTTAGTTATAGCATTAGTTGTAGTCTGAGCAGTAGCTATATTCTTCATTTTTGTGACTATTGTATTGTGTGAAGTAGTTAAATTATCATTCATCCTTAGCTGGTTCTCCAGAACATAGCCTTGCTTCACTGCAAAATCATCTACTTGAGCTTTGATCTTTTCCTGATGAGTGGCTAGATAGACTACTGCATTCCCTCCTTTATGGAAGCAGTCAGTCATCTCTTTCTTATTCAGATTCATTTCAAATCTGATGGACTTAATATCTTGGGCCAGATCAAACTGTAGTGACTTATGCCCCTCATCCATATAAGATTGCAAAGCCTGTCTTTGCTCATCCATCTTTATCTGCATTGCAACCATCAGAGAACTATAATCTGCAGATGAGGCTGGCTATGGTGTAGGCTGTGGTGCTATTGTTTGCAGAGCTTTCTTATATGTCTGGCTCCTCCTCTTGAAAACTTGAAATTTTCTCTTCTTGGCTCTTGCAGCCTCTTCATCTTCAGAAGCAGATGTGCTATCAATAGTCACTCTGTCCATAGGACTAGGAGGTAACTCCTTCTCAGTCTTTTGTAGCCCTTCAGCATCTTTTGGCACCTCAGTCTCTTTGCCTGCAGTTTTCTCTATAGTCTCCACTTGCTCCCCCTCAACATGAGCCTTCTCCCCCTCAGCAACAGCACTTTCTTTCTCAAAGTCAGTTTGTAGAAGATCTGGGAATAGATCTTCTAGGGTAAATTCTTGTTGAGGATGGGGTGGAGATTTTATTATCTCATCAACCACTTGATCAGATAACACTTGTGCTGCAACAGATGTGTCCTTCATGACAACATCTTGGGGTTGGCTAGGTGATTGAGGTTGCTGATTAACATGAGGTATTGAATCAGACAAAACATCATCCTCAATATGGAAATCTAATGCATTAATCTCAGTGATTACCTCAAGTATAGTGTGGGTAGCTTGTTCACTTTCTAGTGGAGGTGGCTCATTCACAAGTAAGGGCTCCCCCTGGATGGAATCCTGGTGGATTGGGCTTGCTTGAGGTAGCTCCCCCTGCCTTGGTGCAACTTCTTGTCTTGCTGGAGATTGTCCACCATTTCCAACTGCTTCCTCATCAGGAGTAAAGATAACTTGCTCTTCAGAGCTACTAGAGGATTCTTGAGCCACTGGGGCTGTCTTCTTCTTCTTCTTTTGTGGTGTTACCTTCTCAGGTGTTGGCATTTCCTTAGTCAAGACTCTATCCCATCTAGAGAAGATTCTCAAATCCATTCTCCTCATGTGGTTAATCTTAGTTCCAGCAGCTTGACTCATGACCTCTGGAATACTACCAGCCAGGTATAGACTTAGTATTCTACCCAAATTGGGCTTCTTCATGCTCTCTTTAATCTTATCAAACAAGACTGTAGACCAATCAGTACTCAGTTTGAATATGATCCTTGTCATTAGATTGAACATATGAGCTGAAATCCTGTCATGTCCTCCAGGCTTGCACAGGATAACCTTGCCCACAATCTCAGATAAGAATTTGCCTTGGCAATTGCCCTTCCTGTTGAAAACGGAACCTATTTTCAGGTTGGAGTCTAATCCACACCATGTTAGTGCTTCCCTAGTTTTAGAAGCAGAAACATCTTCTTCTTCCTTAGTCCTAGGTAGTTGAAGTACCTTTCTCAGACTCTTAGAAGAAACTTTCACCTTAGCCCCATGAACTCTAGACTTTATCTTGAGTCAGATTCATCTACTGTAGCTCCATTCAGGAATTCCAGAACCACTTTCTTCCATATCTTTGTTGGTTCAGAAATAAGAAATTCTAACCCTATCTCTTCTATTAGGGTTAACACGCCTTTTATCTCTGGTTCCCTGTCATCAAACGCATGCCGCACGAGTTCGTAACCTTCATTCACATTCTCTTCGAGCTTGGGCGCCATTAGGGTTTGAAGAAATTTGAATCTAGAGAAGAGAGGTGTCGACACACAAGTTTGGTCTCGAAACTTTGGTGAGCGTGTCGACAGACAATGACAAAAACCTATTTATACCTTTCTAGAATCGAAGATGAAAGGGCGCGTCAAAAATACTCAAATTGTGTCGACACTATTGATAAGTGTCGACACAGACTTATAATGCCTCGACAACTATGTGTCGACACAAGTATAGTCGACATAATATATGTGTCGACACTTGTTTATGTGTCGACACCGCTTAGCTCGACACTTAGTCGAGACTTTACTTGTCTAATTCTGTGTAAATCTTAAGTGTCGACACCACCTTGGATGTGTCGACACCTACACTATATGTGTCGACACAAATTCTCTGAAGTGTCGACACAGACTTCCTAGATGTGTCGACACCTTTTCACTTAAGTGTCGACACCAAATCTCTGTCTCGACACAGACAACTCTGTGTGTCAACACTATTTTACTTAGCCATTTTTTAAAACTTATTCTAAGTTTATCATACCTAATTCAATTTTAAACCTATTGAATTTGGTTTCTTCTAAGGGCTTAGTATACATGTTAGCTAGCTGATTTTCTGTATTAACATACTCTAGGGTATATCTCCTTTTTCTACATGTTCTCTTAGAAAATGGTATTTTATTTCTATATGCTTAGTCCTACTATGGGAAACAGGATTGTTTGCAATAGAAATAGTACTAGTAGAATCACAAAATAGAGGTGTTCTACTTACCTGAATACCATAATCTTCAAGCTGATGTTGTATCCATAGAAGTTGAGCACAACAACTTCCTGCAGCCACATACTCTGATTCTGCTATGGAGATAGCCACACAGGTTTGTTTCTTGCTACTCCATGATATCAGTCTTCCACCTAGGAATTGACAGGTACCAGTTGTATTTTTCCTATCTTCCTTGCAGCCTGCAAAATCTGCATCTGAATAACCTGTCAGTTCAAAGTCTCCATTCCTAGGGTACCAAAGGCCTAAATAAGGAGTGCCCTTTAGATATCTCAGAATTCTTTTGACTGCTGTCAAAGGAGATTCTTTAGGGCAAGCTTGGTACCTAGCACAGACACATGTAGCATACATGATATCTGGTCTACTTGCAGTCAAATACAATAGGGAGCCAACTATCCATCTATACAAAGTCTCATCTACAGGTTTCCCTGCATCATCTTTGCTAAGAGACATACTTGACCCCATAGGAGTTTTCATGGTACTGGATGATTCCATACCATACTTCCTTATTAATTCTAGAGTGAACTTAGACTGACATATGGATAAACCATTCTCAGTCTGTCTAACTTGGAGACCCAAAAAGAACTTAAGTTCCATCATACTGCTCATCTCAAATTGTCCTTGCATAAGTTTTGCAAACTTCTTGCAAAGACTACTTTCAGTAGACCGAAATATGATGTCATCTACATATATTTGGACTAGTATGATCTTTCCTCTGGATTCCCTAAGGAATAGAGTCTTGTCTATTTTCCCCCTTGTAAATTTATTCTCAATGAGGAAACTAGGCAGGGTTTCATACCAAGCCCTAGGGGCTTGTTTTAACCCATACAAAGCCTTCCTAAGTCTATAAACAAAATTAGGTTTAGTTGAATCAACAAAACCTGATGGCTGTTCCACATAGACTTCTTCCTTCAGATTACCATTCAAAAATGCTGACTTAACATCCATTTGGTATACTTTAAACCCTTGAAAGGTTGCATAGGCCAAGAACATCCTTATGGCCTCCAGTCTGGCTACTGGAGCAAAGGTTTGATCAAAGTCAATACCTTCTTCCTGCCTATATCCCTTAGCAACCAGTCTTGCTTTGTTCTTGATAATCACTCCATGTTCGTCCATCTTATTCCTGAAGATCCACTTTGTTCCAATTATATTGTGGTATTTTGGTTTAGGAACAAGCTCCCAGACTTTGCATCTCTTGAACTGATTCAGCTCCTCTTGCATTGCCTCAATCCAATGAGGGTCTAGGATGGCTTCTTCAAATTTCTTTGGCTCTACTTGGGATAGAAAACTGGAGTAGAGTACTGAACTTAGATTTCTGCTCCTTGTTTGTACCCCTTAACTTGGATCACCAATAATTTGATTGGCTGGATGATCTTTTAGATGTCTATTAGCTGGAGGCAGCCTGTCTTCAGGTTGTACTCCTTCAGCTTCTTCAACTTGCTGCACCCCTTGGTCTTCTTCTGCATCAGGTGCATCTAGTACTCCCCCTGGACAACAACCACTATCATCTACATGCTGACTTGCAGTAGATCCTTCTTCAATAGTGAGCTTGTCCATCTTCTTAGTCACACCTGTGGAGCTGCAAATACTTCTAAACAATTCATGGTTAATGAGTCTAGCTTCATCAAACACTACATGTACTGACTCCTCTACAACTTGAGTAGTCAAGTTGTAGACTCTATAAGCCTTACTGTTGTTGCTGTACCCAACAAAGATCCCCTCTTGGGATTTGGCAGCAAACTTGGTCAAGTAAGAAGAACCATTGTTAAGTATATAGCATTTACAACCAAAGATCCTGAAATAGGATATGTTTGGTTTTCTGTCTTTCACAATCTCATAGGGGGTCTTATTGTGGCTCTTAGTAATGGTAGCCGTATTAATTATATGGCATGCAGTATTAACTACCTCAGCCCAGAAATATTCTGGGAGAGATGTGTCACTTAATATGGTTCTACCAGCCTCTATCAAGGTTCTATTTTTCCTCTCAGCAATGTCATTTTGCTGAAGTGTTCTTGGTGAAGAAAATTCCTGAAATATCCTAAATTCTTCACATAGCTTTGTCATACTATCAGATTGGAATTCAGTACCATGGTCACTTCTTATTTTGACCACTGTACTGTCTAACTCATTCTGAATTTGTTTGACAAAACTATAGAAGATACTAGGTGTTTTAGATTTCTGTCTAAGGAAGAACACCCAGGAAAACCTTGAGTAGTCATCTACAACCACAAATGTGTAGACCTTCCTACCTAGGCTGTGAACTGGCATAGGGCCAAAGAGATCCATATGCAAGTGGTATAAGCACCTCACATCATCTTTGTTCTCAATGCTATTAAAGGTGGATCTAGTCTGCTTGCCCTTTTGACAAGCTGAACATACTCCATCTTTAATACACTTAACCTGAGCACCATTCCTCACTAACTCTTTGCTATAGAGTTGGCCAATTGTATTGTAGTTAAGATGGGCTAGTCTCTTGTGCCATTTGACACAATGAGAGACTTTCTCATCAGCTACAAGACACACTGGAGAAACATTGTTCTCACACATAATGTCTAGACAATAGACATTTCTCTTTCTATAACCTGTCAGAATGATCTCTTGATCATTTGACCTCCTGATATGACAACTGTAACACCCCCTATCCGTCGCATAGCATATAGCAGTAGGTCCGGCCGGGGCCCGACGCCATATACCACAGACAGACCGGGTGGTTACGTATGGAAACCATCCAACCAATCTCAACGTCCTACACAGAGCATTCTAGCGGAAGCAATTTATAAGAGTTACAAATCAAGAACCCAGCACAAGCATGAATGTCCACTAAAACCAAAAGGAATGTCATTACAAAATACTCAAAAGTCGGCCTTAAGGCCTTACGAGATGTTTCATTTGTCTATTACATGATTTACCAACCTCGGCACGCAGGCCGGCCATACATGAATAAAATAGAAAACATTTCCACTTGGGCCTTCGAGGGCCAGCTTCGCAAAAAGGGCTTTAGCCCGCTATTGACCGCTTGGTCCAGCTGCACCTGCAAGCAAACAAACCACCGCACGGTGGCAAACAAAGCAACGGTCAGCAATGCTGACCAAATTATAACGATCCCGCCCCCAACTCGGGGCGGCGATGCTCCTTCCCTGCAGTTCATTAGCACAAGCGAGCAATGCATATAACCATAGCCATCTCATCACAGACGTTGGCTCGTACGGCCACACGTCCCGTGCACTCAGGGCACATTCTCGGCGAACCGGTCGATGTCACGTCAATTAAAGCCATTAACATTCCGGACTCACCACCGCCACTTAGACGGCCATTCCTATGAGCAATTCGTCTTCATGGTATTGGTCACGTCAATTTAAGCCATTGACCACCGAAGACTCACATCTATGCCAACGGCGAGTGCCATGTAACTTTAGGTCTCTCTAACCCGAACGACATAAAGCGGGTACGGCTCCATCTAACCCGTGCTCACATCGCAACGGCAATTTAAGCCATTTGCGCGGGTCAAACTTTCACCGAGTCCCATTCTACCGCAAGACACATAACCCCGTTATGTTCATGTTGGCACTCAGGCCACCAAGTTGGCAAGACCTCGTGTCCGCCCAGTTTTCCGGGTGCACCTTTGGGTTAGTCCCCAAGGCTCCCTACTGCAATCTACCGCGTAGAAAACCCGAAAACACCAAATAGCACGGAGTCTTCTCCGGCCTTATGCAATGCAACATCACCGATCCGAACTAACATGTCCGGGTAGGCTTCAACCACAATGCCTATGTCCGTTCTCGCATACGGACGCTAAACAACGGGGACTTTACATATCTACCCGAAGGAATGCCTCCAACTCTTCGCAAACTCGCGAGAGAGGGCTTCCTATGCTAAGAAAGAAAGCTATCAAGCTCACAAGTGAGGATCGTTACCCTTGCGTTCCTCTTTGGCGCCATCGAAATGTAATCGGATAGAAATCACCGCGCTTGCGTTGCCTCCGTGGATCCGGAGTCGGCTTGCGATTCGGAGCTCCGAAGCTCCTCCAATGGCGGATCTAGCTCCTCTTCCTCTAGCCTTGGCTCTTCTTTCTCCAAGGGTTTGGAGAGAGATCAAGTGATGAAAAGTGTGGATTTTTCTAAGTCAAACCCGTGTATATCCTCCCAGGAACCATCCCCAGCCGTCGGATCTCAACCTAAGAAAACGAGCGGCTTTGATTCGGGGCTGAAATGCCCAATCTGGGCCGAACACGGCTTGGCACACGCCCGTGTCCAGGGCCGTGTGCCGCATTCGCCGTCAAAATCGAATCTTCTGAACACGCACACGGGTATCGAACACGCCCGTGTTCGAGCTGACACGCCCGTGTTCCAGCTGACACGGCCGTGTAGCCGGCCGTGTACCCATGA
This sequence comes from Platanthera guangdongensis, assembly GCA_039583875.1. Lineage (NCBI taxonomy): Eukaryota > Viridiplantae > Streptophyta > Magnoliopsida > Asparagales > Orchidaceae > Platanthera > Platanthera guangdongensis. The sequence continues at coordinate 109,634,037 of CM077153.1, read as the reverse complement.
TTTTTCCCCCGTTTCCAACCCGAGCACTGCACGGGTTCTAGGACACGCCCGTGTCCTTGCCCGTGTCACATTGACACGCCTGGGCCCCCAGGCCGTGTACACGGGACATTTCGTCGAGGGGAGAACGACGACTGGATGACACGGCCTTGGACACGCCCGTGTCCTAGGCCGTGTGCCTTGTCTCGACGACCGTCGAGTGAATCTCGACGATTTCACCTTGACGCTCGTCGACACGGGTCGACACGCCCGACGACACGCCCGTGTCGCGGGCCGTGTGCCCATTCTCGACGAATCGTCGAGAATAACTCGACGATTTCACGGCTAAGTGTCGACACGGGTCGACACGCCCTGGGACACGCCCGTGTCCCAGGCCGTGTGCCTTCAGCCAGAAACCAAAACTGGCCCAAAACGTCCCCCTTTGCTCCTTTGAGTTTCGGGGCGTTACAACTCTACCCCTCTTAAAAGAATTTCGCCCACGAAATCACATAAAGGGAAAAACATGTACAAAACAAAATTTGTACCTGAGCGGAACAACTCCGGATATTCGTCAAGCATCGTCTGCTCTCGCTCCCAGGAGAGCTCCTCACGACCGCAATTGTCCCACCGGACTTTGACCATCCTGATCTCTTTATTGCGTAGCCGCTTGACCTCCGAGTCTTCAATCCGCACGGGCTTGACCTTTGTCGTTAGCCCACTATCCACCGGCACTTGATCGACCGCGATCACTTGCGTAGGCTCTTGCACCGCCTTCCTAAGTACCGAAATGTGGAATACATCGTGTAAACCACTTAGCTCCACAGAAAGCTTCAACCTATAGGCCGCTTCTCCCACTCGCTCCAGAACCTCGAACGGTCCAAGGTACCTCGGGCTTAGCTTTTTCAATCGCCGCACCCGCGAGACACCCTTGAACGGCTTGATCTTCAAGTATACATAATCGCCCACAGCGAACTCCACGTTCCTGTGCTTGGCATTATAGTACTTTGCTTGCCGGTCCTGAGCCATGAGCAACCTCTCCCGAATGGTTCTTACCAAGGAAGTAGCATCCTCCACTTCCGATCGCTTATACAACTTTGACTCGCCCGTTTCTAACCAAGACAACGGCGTGCGACATCTTCTACCATAAAGGGCCTCGAAAGGCGCCATCTGAATACTTGCTTGGTAGCTGTTGTTGTATGCGAACTCCACCAAATAAAGATGGTCCTCCCATTGCTTTCCAAAGTCCAAGACACACATGCGAAGCATGTCTTCCATGGTTCTATTGACCCTCTCGGTCTGCCCATCCGTTTGTGGATGGAAGGCTGTGCTAAACTTCAGCTTTGTTCCCAACATTTGCTGCACCAGCCTCCAATCATTGGACGTGAACCGCCCATCACGGTCACTCACGATGCTGCGGGGCACACCATGAAGCCGTACTATATTATCCACATAAAGCTTCGCCAGCTTCTCCACCGGATCGTCCTTCCTATGCGGAATAAAGTGCGACACCTTCGTTAATCGATCGACCACCACCCAAATGGCGTCGTTCCCCTTCTGCGACCTTGGCAAACCATGCACAAAGTCCATAGAGATGTCGTCGAATTTCCACTCCGGAATAGGCAAGGACTTAAGAAATCCTCCCGGCTTTTGGCACTCCGCCTTTACTAAGGCGCAGGTTTGGCACTTCGCTACGTATAGCGCCACATCCTTCTTCAAACCCGGCCACCAAAATAGCTTCTTGATATCGCGGTACATCTTCGTGCTCCCCGGGTGAATCGAGTACTTGGTATGGTGTGCCTCGTACAACAACTCCACCCGTAAATTGCCCACACTTGGGACGCACAAACGACCGTCTTTCCAAAGCAATCCGTCCTCCACGACGAATTGGGAATTTGACCCATCCAGAGCCTCTATCATGAACTGCTTCATATGAGCATCCATATCCAAAGCCTGCCGAATCCGATCAGCCAGGTCATATTGGACTTCAGTCCAATTCAGCACTGCTTCAGCGCTAGATTGTCTATCCACACAAACAATCTCCAACGCCTCCAGCTCCTGCACCAACCGCTCATCATGCACTGATAGCCAATTCGCTTGAGCTGGGGCTCGGCGACTCAATGCATCCGCAACCGCATTCCCTTTGCCATGCACGTAGTGGATCTTAAAAGTATAGTCCCCCAGGAACTCCATCCACCTACGCTGCCGCATATTCAAATCTTTCTGATCTATTAGATACTTTAGGCTCTTGTGATCGGTGTAGATGTCAATCTTCACACCGTACAAATAGTGTCTCCACAGCTTCAAGGCAAAAATCACGGCCGCTAACTCCAAGTCATGGACCGGATAATTCCTCTCGTGCACTTTTAGTTGTCTCGAGCCATAAGCTATCACGCTGCCGTGCTGCAGTAGCACGCAACCCAAACCGCTGCCTGAAGCATCGCTATATATCTCATAGCCTTCGGTCCCAACCGGCGAACTCAACACAGGCGCCGTGGTCAACCGACACTTCAATTCCTCAAAAGCTCGCGCGCACTCCGGCGTCCAAACGAACTTATGCTCCTTCCTCGTCAAAGTAGTGAGAGGTAGCGCTATCCGCGAGAAGTTCTCTACGAAGCGCCTATAATAACCGGCAAGCCCCAAAAAGCTCCGGACTTCTGCTACCGTAGCAAGCTCAGGCCACTCCCGTATCGCAACAATCTTCGCCGGATCCACCGCAATACCCTCTCCACTCACTATATGCCCGAGGAACGCCACTGAGGATAGCCAAAACTCGCACTTCGAGAACTTGGCATACAACTGGTTTCTCCTGAGTGTCTCCAACACCAAATGGAGATGCTTGAAGTGATCCTCCTCACTTTGCGAGTACACCAAAATATCGTCGATGAAGACGATCACGAAATGGTCTAGGTACTCCCTGAACGTCCTGTTCATCAAGTCCATGAATACTGACGGCGCATTAGTCAGCCCAAACGGCATGACCGTAAACTCATAATGCCCGTATCTCGTACTAAACGCTGTCTTCGGGATATCACTCTCCCTTATCCGCAGCTGATAGTACCCAGACTTGAGATCTAACTTCGAGTACACCGTCGACCCGACTAACTGATCGAAGAGATCATCAATCCGGGGGATCGGGTACTTATTCTTCTCAGTCAGCTTGTTTAGCTCCCGATAATCAATACACAATCTCAAGCTTCCGTCCTTCTTCTTAACAAAGAGGACCGGTGCGCTCCAAGGCGAAGAACTCGGGCGCACATACCCTTGCTCCAACAACTCTTGCAGTTGAACCTTCAGCTCCGCCATTTCCTTAGGCGCTAGCCGATACGGAGATCGTGACACAGGCTTTGCACCTGGCACTAGCTCGATAGTAAAATCTATCTCCCGTTGTGGCGGGGCTCCAGGAAGATCTGCAGGGAACACATCAGGGTATTCCGATACCACTGAAATACAATCCATAGCGGGCTTCGGCTTTGCAACCTCCACTAGAGTGAAGAACAGTTCTGCTCCGGCACGAACTGCCTTAACCACTTGAAGAGCAGACATCAATGTTTTGCTCGACCCCTTTAAGCCCTTAAACGTCGTCTCACGACTCGCTCCCAGCTTGACTTCCTTGCTACCGCAATCTATATGGGCCTGCTGCTCCGAGAGCCAGTCCATGCCAAATATGACGTCAAACTCCACTAACGGAAGTAAAGACGCCCGCAGGTCGAACTCCTGCTCTCCAATACGAGTCTTAACCTCGCAGATCCTAACCGCTCGCATCGAACACCCATTGGGCAATAACACATCCAACTTGTCCTTCGCCATCGAAGAAGGGACTCCGATGCGTGATATAAATCCTTCGGACAAGAAGGAGTGTGAAGCTCCCGTATCAAAGAGTGCTCGTGCGGGATTTTCACAAATCATTACAAATCCTAAACAAGCAGTGGTAAGGTAACATATACATAACAAGCATATAAAGGAATTGACTTGCTATAAATTAAACCGTACCTGTCACCACGTCAGCTTGTTTAATGGCCTCCTGTTGGCCAAGATTATAGACCCTTGGTTGGGCCGGAGCATAGTGGGATGCGGTCGACTCCACCGCCTTTCCCTTCTCTTCGTAGGTAGCTCCTGGCCTCCTTTCGGACTTAGGACGTCCGCTCCAACAATCACGGGCAAAGTGCCCCGTCTTGCCGCAAGTAAAACACGCACCCGGGGTCCGACCCGTAGTCGCCCCAGAAGCGCCAGAAGGAGCTGGACCCGAAGTCCTATGCTTCTTGAAAGCCCTCCGATAGCCAGACTTCGAAGTAGTCGGCACTTTAAACTCAGACTTCTTTTCACCCAAGCTTTTCTTTGCCTGTACACTCCTCATGTCCTTCTCCAAGGACCGGGCAGTATTGACCAAGGTTAAGAAACCCTGCGTCATCGGCCCCGACAGTAATAGTCTCAGCTCATCCCTCAGACCTTCGTATAAGCGATTAGTCTTGCGCTCCTCATCCATGATGGTAGAGCTCGCATAACGACTCAACCGCGTAAACTCGTGGAGATATTCATCCACGCTTCGCTCACCCTGCACCAACCTCAGGAACTCATTCTCCATTGAAATCCTCTGAGTAGAAGGGAGGTATCTTGCTAAGAACAATTCCGAGAACTCTTCCATCGGAACGTCTATCAATTGTCTTCCTCTCAGATGATGCAGCTCCAAGCCTTCCCACCACATCCTTGCTTCACCGTCCAACAGGAACGTAGCAATGGTGGTCATCTGCCACTCCTCCGTCTCCGTCGCTGTCATGACTCTCTTCACCCTAGAGAGCCAGTCTTCAGCCTGCGATGGGGTTCCCAACCCCGAGAATAACGGAGGGTTAAAGCTCATTACATGCTTCAACTGCCTCTCAGTCGCCCTCCTTGGCACTATTGGTTCTACAACCACTTGCTCCATCCTCCTCGGCTCCGCCTCTTGAAGAGGTACTTGCTCCATCACAGGAGCTGGCTGCTGCGCTTGCCTCCCAGGCTGCGCATTTATCACGGCTAACACCGCTTCAGCCACCAATCTTATATTTTCAGCCGACAAAGGTGTTGCGGGAGCAACTTCTGGTGCACTACTTGCCTCAGAACCTCGGCGTTCTGACGGCCCAACACCACTTCTGGTCACCTATAGTGGTACAAAACACCGTTAAGCGACCAAATAACATTGCAAACAGCAATTATAGGAACACGCAGGTTCCTCAAACACGAGTATTTTCATTCCTAAGTGGACATTCATGGGTTCTCTTTACTGTTATAACGATGACGCACACAATGTGCTCACCACCCCTTAAAAAGAATTCGCCCACGAATTCAATTCAAGCCCGACCAAAACCAGTAGTCTGATACCAAATTGTAACACCCCCTATCCGTCGCATAGCATATAGCAGTAGGTCCGGCCGGGGCCCGACGCCATATACCACAGACAGACCGGGTGGGTACGTATGGAAACCATCCAACCAATCTCAACGTCCTACACAGAGCATTCTAGCGAAGCAATTTATAAGAGTTACAAATCAAGAACCCAGCACAAGCATGAATGTCCACTAAAACCAAAAGGAATGTCATTACAAAATACTCAAAAGTCGGCCTTAAGGCCTTACGAGATGTTTCATTTGTCTATTACATGATTTACCAACCTCGGCACGCAGGCCGGCCATACATGAATAAAATAGAAAACATTTCCACTTGGGCCTTCGAGGGCCAGCTTCGCAAAAAGGGCTTTAGCCCGCTATTGACCGCTTGGTCCAGCTGCACCTGCAAGCAAACAAACCACCGCACGGTGGCAAACAAAGCAACGGTCAGCAATGCTGACCAAATTATAACGATCCCGCCCCCAACTCGGGGCGGCGATGCTCCTTCCCTGCAGTTCATTAGCACAAGCGAGCAATGCATATAACCATAGCCATCTCATCACAGACGTTGGCTCGTACGGCCACACGTCCCGTGCACTCAGGGCACATTCTCGGCGAACCGGTCGATGTCACGTCAATTAAAGCCATTAACATTCCGGACTCACCACCGCCACTTAGACGGCCATTCCTATGAGCAATTCGTCTTCATGGTATTGGTCACGTCAATTTAAGCCATTGACCACCGAAGACTCACATCTATGCCAACGGCGAGTGCCATGTAACTTTAGGTCTCTCTAACCCGAACGACATAAAGCGGGTACGGCTCCATCTAACCCGTGCTCACATCGCAACGGCAATTTAAGCCATTTGCGCGGGTCAAACTTTCACCGAGTCCCATTCTACCGCAAGACACATAACCCCGTTATGTTCATGTTGGCACTCAGGCCACCAAGTTGGCAAGACCTCGTGTCCGCCCAGTTTTCCGGGTGCACCTTTGGGTTAGTCCCCAAGGCTCCCTGCTGCAATCTACCGCGTAGAAAACCCGAAAACACCAAATAGCACGGAGTCTTCTCCGGCCTTATGCAATGCAACATCACCGATCCGAACTAACATGTCCGGGTAGGCTTCAACCACAATGCCTATGTCCGTTCTCGCATACGGACGCTAAACAACGGGGACTTTACATATCTACCCGAAGGAATGCCTCCAACTCTTCGCAAACTCGCGAGAGAGGGCTTCCTATGCTAAGAAAGAAAGCTATCAAGCTCACAAGTGAGGATCGTTACCCTTGCGTTCCTCTTTGGCGCCATCGAAATGTAATCGGATAGAAATCACCGCGCTTGCGTTGCCTCCGTGGATCCGGAGTCGGCTTGCGATTCGGAGCTCCGAAGCTCCTCCAATGGCGGATCTAGCTCCTCTTCCTCTAGCCTTGGCTCTTCTTTCTCCAAGGGTTTGGAGAGAGATCAAGTGATGAAAAGTGTGGATTTTTCTAAGTCAAACCCGTGTATATCCTCCCAGGAACCATCCCCAGCCGTCGGATCTCAACCTAAGAAAACGAGCGGCTTTGATTCGGGGCTGAAATGCCCAATCTGGGCCGAACACGGCTTGGCACACGCCCGTGTCCAGGGCCGTGTGCCGCATTCGCCGTCAAAATCGAATCTTCTGAACACGCACACGGGTATCGAACACGCCCGTGTTCGAGCTGACACGCCCGTGTTCCAGCTGACACGGCCGTGTAGCCGGCCGTGTACCCATGATTTTTTCCCCCGTTTCCAACCCGAGCACTGCACGGGTTCTAGGACACGCCCGTGTCCTTGCCCGTGTCACATTGACACGCCTGGGCCCCCAGGCCGTGTACACGGGACATTTCGTCGAGGGGAGAACGACGACTGGATGACACGGCCTTGGACACGCCCGTGTCCTAGGCCGTGTGCCTTGTCTCGACGACCGTCGAGTGAATCTCGACGATTTCACCTTGACGCTCGTCGACACGGGTCGACACGCCCGACGACACGCCCGTGTCGCGGGCCGTGTGCCCATTCTCGACGAATCGTCGAGAATAACTCGACGATTTCACGGCTAAGTGTCGACACGGGTCGACACGCCCTGGGACACGCCCGTGTCCCAGGCCGTGTGCCTTCAGCCAGAAACCAAAACTGGCCCAAAACGTCCCCCTTTGCTCCTTTGAGTTTCGGGGCGTTACAACAACCATCTTTGATAAATGAGATGTCATATCCTAGATCACTTAGCTGACTTATACTAATGAGGTTGTGTTTCAAACCTTTAACATAAGCCACTTGAGTAATAGTTATAAGGTTGCTAGAAATGTTACAAAAACCTTTGATGATTCCTTTTTCAGAACCACCAAAGGTGACTTTAGAACCATCCTTGATTGGTGTGTAGTCCTTTAGCAATCCCCTAGTTCCAGTCATGTGCCTGGAACATCCACTGTCCAAGTACCATATTGGGGCATGGTCACTTGGACTCACCTGCAAAACAGATTAGTTAACCTTAGAACCCAAAGAATTCTTGGGTCCTTGGTGCTGGTTAGTTTGCCTCTTAACAAAGCTACCTGTAGATCTTCCAACAGGCAGTTTGCTATACATCTTGGCACTAGAATTGTGCCAACAGTCTATGTTAAAGTGGCCTACCTTGCCACAGCACCAACACTCAAATCTATTGTACCTTTGCTTAAGTGCAACCCTAGCTGTTCTATCTACAGCAGGCTTGTTGAGTACTGGGGCTTTGCCCTTAGACTTGGACTTTACAGTCCTAGCAGGTTGTGTAAACCCTAATCCAGTTTTACCCTTTTGATGTACAAATTCATCAATCAAAGGTAGAACAGACTTTGGTTTAGAAAACCTTGCATCTATATCTCTCTCCTTCTGAAGACTAATCTCCAGATTTCTGATTTGATCATTCTTAAATGTTATACTTCCCATCTGAATAACAGTAATGTACTTCAGCCTGGCTATTTCATTTAATTTCTGATCAACTAACTTATCAAAATCAGTTGCAGCCTCTTTGAGACTAGCAATCTCCTTTGCCTAACTCTTGGCTAAGGATTTGCTTTTCTTAAAAGCTTGCAACAGAACTCTATATTCATCAATCAACTGATGAATATCCCCTTCAGATTCAGATCCACTGGCATCACTTGATGCCGATGTAACTGAATCTGAACTAGCACTAGAAATTGAACTTAAAGAACAATTTTGTACCTGACTAGGTCCAGGATGATCCTGGATTTTGTCACCTTTTGTTAAGGCCATCAGTCCTTGGCACTGATTGTCCTCTTGCTCATATATAGAGTTCATTAACTGGATGAACTCTTCTTCCTCTTCTTTAGCAAACAGTCCAAAGTAAGCTTCTACTTCTGAATCAGTTTTTGAAGATGATATGTCTGACAGACTTTTATCCTTCTTGTCAATAAAGGACCTTTGCTTCTTGCACTTGATTTGAGTCTTCTTCTTATCAGTAGACTCTCTCCTTTTCTTTGGACAGTCAGCAACAACATGTCCTTGTCTGTTACAGCAATAGCATACAATTTTTGATAAAGTTACTTTGCTTGACTTGGGCTTTCTCCTGTCTTTCTTTGATGACTTCATATTCTGATAATAGTCATCTTTTCCCTGTGAAGTGGATGGCTTTGACCTCCACTGTTTCTTCTTTAGAAACTTCTGAAAGTGTCTTGTGAAAGCTGCAAAATCCTCATCACTCTCACTGCTTTCAGAATTCCTGCATTCTGTCTCATCTGTCTCAGATCCAGCAACCTTTGGAGGTGGAGATGGAGACTTACTTTTGTATTTCTTGGTGGCTTCTGTCTTGAATGCCACAGCTCTTTCTTTATGCTCAACTCTGGTAGTCTTCTCCTCTTCTTTCCTTACCATTAGCTGCATTTCATAGGATAGCAGCTTTCCAAACAATGTTGGAGGAGGAATGTCTGCTAACTTGGTCATTTCCCTTATGGCACAGATCTTGGTTTCTCAGTCCTTTGTTAGGGACCTCAAAAACTTATCATTCAGCTCATAATTGCTGAATTCTCTTCCATAGGACATCAACTCATTGATAATCCTATAGAATTTCTTATATCATTCTGTTATACTATCAGACCTGGCTTGTCTGAAGCTCTCATATTCTTGTTTTAACAAAGACTTTCTGTCCTGTCTAACTTCTTTTGAACCCTCCATGTACACTATCAGAGTATCCCTCATCTCCTTTGATGTTTTATAGTGTATCAAGTTCTGAAATATAGCATCATCTATTGCACTTACTATAATATTCTGGGCCCTTTTGTCCATGGTGGCCAGAATAATCTCATCCTTGGTCATTTCAGAAAAGTCTTTTGGTGTTCTCTGATTTGCATCAAACACAGATACCTTCATTGGCACATATGGCCCTTCTTTAACTGTGATATAGATTCTAGGGTCAGAGGCTTCCATAAACAGTCTAACCCTTTCTTTCTAGATGCCAAAAATCTCCTTTCTGCAAATTGGCAACTTCATGGATCCAAGTTTTTTATGATTCTCTGTTGAAACCATTTTCTTGATTTTCTTGATTATGCTGAATCTGTACTTGAATTCACTGAATCTGCCAACAGGATCTACTCAGACATTTATGTGCTTTTTGAGCAACCTCGCTTTGATACCACTTGAAAGAAATTGTACCTAATCACCTAGAGGGGGGGGGGGGGGTGAATAGGTGACTTAATCTTTTGAAACTTTTAGGCAGATTATATCACAGATTTCACAGAACTATTACCAGCATACACAGCATCAATCACATACACATAGTACACACAGTTTTATAGTGGTTCCCCAAGGTTTGGGTACATCCACTTTCCCCCTTCGCCTATCTAGTAGTGTACTAGATTCGGCCAAACTCCTCCACTATTCCTCAGATCCTCAGATCTTACACTCAGAACCCCAACCAAGTTCCTACAGCTCAGAGTGATCCCACTCCTACAACTCAGGCTCAACAGCCCTACCACTCAGTCTTCACAAAGACCTACACTCAGCCACAAGGCCTACACTCAGAGAAATGAATCTCCTACACTCAGGCACACATGCCCTACCACTCAGCCTTTATAATTTCAGGCTTACAACTCAGATCCCTAAGGATCATACAAGAAATTAAAAATACAAAGTATATACCTACAACTCAGAATAAGAGAGAAGAGTTGATAGGTTTCTTGATGAGTTCTTGAATGAACTCTGCTGAGATCAACCTCACTTGGCTTTCTTCAAAGCTTCTTGAATGTAGAACACAATAGGGTTGATACTCTCTGCAGCTGATCTTCAATCACTGCAACTTAAGAATCAGAACTAGGTCTGAAACTTTCTTCACAGACTGGTTCCAACAGCTGTCTTCTTGGAGGAGATCTCTCTCTCCAACTTCTTAGATCTTCACTTGAATTGATTCGTCAATGAATTACTAGATCTTCTTAATCTCTTGTTGTTAATCTTCTTCTATATTATTGTGGATCCTCTTCTTCTGTTAACAGAATAAGCCTATATATAGGCCTTCTTCATGGTGACCGACTGATCCGTTTCCTAACGACTTTCTGACAACTTTGAAAGTTGCAGTAGACCGGCTGGAATGGCAGCTGTCATGTCAGCCAGTCACTTCTTGAAATATCTGTAACTGTCTGAAAGTGTCGAGACAGTATGTCTTTAAGTGTCGACACTTATAGACTAAGTGTCGACACAAGTTGAGTAAGTGTCGACACTAGCCTTCATGGTGTCGACACAACTCCTTGTGTTGTAGAATTTAGTTCTCGACACAGCTTCTTCAATATGTGTCGACACTGATATTGTGTGTCGACACAACACCTTGTTCTTAAGTACTTAGTTGATTTCTTGTAAGTGTCGACACAACTCCTTTGTGTCGACACATCTTCTTGTGTTGAACTTGTTCAGTGTCGACACATCTTCTTGGTGTCGACACAAGCCTTCTGTGTTGATACTTGCTGGGTGTCGACATAGTTCCTTGTGTCGACATATTCTTCTTATGTTGAGACTTTGGCTGAGTGTCGGCACATCTCCTTTGTGTCGACACTTGTACTTAGAATTTTGTTGAACTTTACTGAGTGTCGACACAGCCTCCTAGTGTCGACACTTTTTTCATGTGTTGAGTCTTCTGCTGTGTGTCGACACATTCTTCATCATGTCGACACTTATACTTAGACTCTGTTGAAATTTGCTGAGTGTTGACACAGCCTCCAAGTGTCGACACTTTCTGATGTCGACAAAGTTCCTCTGGGTATCGACACTGCTTCTAAGTGTCGACACTGCTTCACTGGACATTTCTTCATTGAGTGTCGACACATCCTCTATGTGTCGACACTTTCCTTCTGGTGTCGACTCTGCATCCCTGGTGTCGACACAATTACTCCAAGTGTCGACACTGCTTCTCTGGGTGTCAACACAAGTCTTCTTAAGTGTCGACACTTTTCTTCTGGGTGTCGACACATGGACTTAGAAACTTTTCAGCTTTCCCTGCAAATACTTAACCTGCACAACTAAACTCAAAACACATCAAATACATTTTGATGTATATCATTGAGTAGGGTGAGGCTTCTTCAAATCAGGTACATTTATTCAAATGTACCCAACAAAGAGAAAGCATCTTGTCAAGAGAATTGTCCATCTTTGACAAAGATAGTGGAACTTGAGAAAGATCTCTCTAAGACTCGGACTCGGGTTGAGACTCTTACAAAAGAGAAAGAGGCCTTAGAGAGATCTCTAAAATTCTCTCAATCTCAAGTGGAAGGCAGCAGGAAGTCCTTAGCTAATCGTTGTGGCACCATTGTTGCCGAAAATAATGTGTTAAGGGGACAAGTCCGAAATTTAGAAATGGACACTAACAAATTTGGAGTGGGCCAAAAATCTCTAAATATGATTTTGGGAAATCAGTAGTATGGTTCTTGAAAATTCAGACTTGGATACTCTCCTGAATGCTATCGCCCGACGACATCCACTGTCGCTAGCAATAAGAAAAATTCCATGAAAATTACTTTTCAGATTAAAAACAATCAATCTCATGTCCCTGTATCTTCCAGCAAAGGGTCAAAATCTATTTTAAAAAACCCATCGACTTCTTTCATCAAGTGTGCCAAATGTTATAAGTTTTGTCACACAACACATACTTGTAAGAAGACGAGATATTGCTTAGTCAAACAAATCTGGGTGCCTAAGGCTTCCACCTATTCTATGGGAGGAACCACTTGGGTAGCCGAATCTTTACTCTCATCGCCTTTTTTAGGTGTGTTGGCAGGCTAAGGACAAAGAAGACGTGTGGTACTTGGACTCTGGGTGTTCAAAGCACATGACAGACAATAAATCAAAGTTCCTTAGCCTGGAGATGAAGAAAGGAGGAGTAGTTACTTTTGGAGACAACGGAAAAGGGAAAATCATCGGCATTGGAGTAGTAGGTAACAAATCATTTTCTATCTCAAATATTTTATATGTTAAAGATTTGAAGCATAATTTAATTTCAATAAGTCAACTATGTGATATTTGCTTAAATGTCTTGTTTGATTCATCTTCAAACCTATGCAAAACTATTAACTCTAAAACAAATGATATTATTATTACTACTCCTAGATTTCAAAATTTTTACATGATTAGATTTAATGATTTATCACATTCTTCGTTAAAATGTTTTATTTCTAAAAATGAGTAATTAGATTTGTGGCATAGACGACTTGGACATTCTAGTTCAAAACCTATTATAAAATTGTCTCAAAATAAACTTGTTAAAGGTTTCCCTTCTTTGCATGGAAATTTATAATCTTTATGTTCACCATGTCAAAAAGAAAAATTTACAAAGTCTTCTTTTAAAAGCAAAAATATCGTTTCCACCACTAGGCCTTTAGAATTAATACATATGGATTTGTTTGGTCCTGTTAAAACACTAAGCATATGTAACGCCCCGAAACACAAAAGAGCGACGGGGGATGTTTTGGGCCAGTTTTGGGTTCTGGAAGGGGCCACACGGCCTGGGACATGGGCGTGTCCCAGGGCGTGTCAAGCTTGTGTCGACACTCAGCCAGCGAAGTCGACATTTTGCTCTCGACATTGTGTCGAGACTGGGCACACGGCCTGCGACACGGGCGTGTCGCAGGGCGTGTCGACCCGTGTCGACACTCAGCCCGCGAAGTCGACACTCTGCGCTCGACGAAGTGTCAAGACATGGCACACGGCCTGCGACACGGGCGTGTCGCAGGGCGTGTAGACCTGTGTCGACACTCGTCCCGGGAAGTCGACATTTTGCTCTCGACATTGTGTCGAGACAAGGCACACGGCCTAGGACACGGGCGTGTCCGAGGCCGTGTCATCAGGTCGACGATCTTCGCTCGATGAAGTGTCGAGTGTCGAGACCGTGTACACGGCCTGGAGCCCAGGCATGTTGAGGTAGACACGGGCAAGGACACGGGCGTGTCCTAGAACCCGTGCAGTGCTCGGGTTGTTTTCGGGGAAAATCTATGGGGGTACACGGCCGGACACACGGTCGTGTCAGGTGGAACACGGGCGTGTCAGGTGGAACACGGGCGTGTTTGATGCCCGTGTGTTATTCCAAGAGAGTTGATTTTGACGGCGAATGAGGCACACGACCCTGGACACGGGCGTGTGCCATGTCGTGTGCGGTCCAGATTGGGCATTTCAGTCCCGAATCAAAGCCGTTCGTTTCTTTAATTGGTGATCCAACGGCTGGGGGTTGTTCCTGATGGGATATACCTGGGATTGGGCCTTAGAAACCCTCACTTTTTATAAGTGGTTGTCTTTTTAAAACTTAGAGAGAGAGGAGAGCCAAGGAAGGAAGAAGGAGCTAGATCCGGCCATTGGAGGAGCTTCGAAGCTCCAAATCGCGAGCCGACTCCGGATCCACGGAGGCAAAGCTAGTGCAGTGCTTTTCATCCGCTTACTTTTCCATGGCGCCAAATAAGAATGCAAGGGTAACGATTCTCTTCTTGAGCATGAGTAGCTCTCCTTCTTTGCATAGGAAGCCCGCTCTCGCGAGTTTGCGGTGAGTTGGAGGCGTTCCTTCGGGTAGATATGTGAAGTCCCCGTTGTATAGAGTCTGTAAGCGAGAACGGACATAGGCATGATGTGTGAAGCCTATCCGGACATGTTGGTCTGGATCGGTGATGTTTCATTGCATAATGCCGGAGAAGACTCCGTGCTATTGGTTGTTTTTCGGGTTTTCTACACGGTAGATTGCAACAGGCAGCCTTGGGGATTAACACAAAGGTGCACCCGGAAAACTGGGCGGATGCGTGATCTTGACAACTTGGAGGCCTGAGAGACAACTTGAACATAACCGGGTTATGTGAAATGTGTGATGAAAATGGGACTCGGGAGAAGTTTGACCCGCACAAATGGCTTAAATTATCGTTGCGACGTGAGCACGGGTTAGATGGAACCGTACCCACTTCTATGCCGTTCAGGTTAAAGAGACCTAAGGTTACGTGGAACTTGCCATTGGCATAGATGAGGGTCATCGGCGGTCTATGACTTTAATTGACGTGACCCATGCCGGGAAGACAAATGCTCATAGGTTTGGCCGTCAAAGTGGCGGTGGTGAGTCCGGATTGTCTATGGCTTTAATTGACGTGACATCGACCGGTTCACCGAGAATGTGCCCTGAGAGCACGGGGCGTGTGGCCGAGGGAGCCAACGTCTGTGATGAAATGGTTATATATATATTGCTCGCTTATGCTAATGAAATGTAGGGAAGGAGCATCGCCGCCCCGAGTTAGGGGCGGGATCGTTATAATTTGGTCAGCATTGCTGACCGTTGCCTTGTTTTGCCACCGTGCGGTGGTTTGTTGCTTGCAGGTGCTGCTTGACCAAGCGGTCAATAGCGGGCTAAAACCCATTTTGCGAAGCCAGCCATCGAAGGCCTAATTGGAAGTGTTTACTATTTTTATTCATGTATGACCGGCCTGCGTGCCGTGCTTTGTAAATCATGTAATATCAAGTGAACCATTTTGTAAGGCCTTAAGGCTTGTACTGGTGTATGTATAACATTCCTATTTTGGTATTAGTGGACATTCATTCTTTAGTGCTGGGTTCTTTATTGCAACTATTATAAACTGCTTCCGCTAGAATGCTCTGTGTAGGACATTATGATTAGTTGGATGGTTTCCATTGAGTAACCACCCAGTCTGTCTGTAGTATATGGCGTCGGGCCCCGGCCGGACCTACTGCTATATGCTATGCGACGGATAGGGGGTGTTATAATTTGGTATTAGACTACTGGTTTTGGTCGGGCTTAAGATGAATTCATGGGCGAATTCTTTTTAAGGGGTGGTGAGCACATTGTGTGCGTCATCGTTATAATGTTAAAAGAACCCATGAATATCCACTTAGGAATGAAAATACACGTGTTTGAGGAACCTGCATGTTCCTATAATTGCTGTTTGCAATTTTATTTGGTCGCTTAACGGTGTTTTGTACCACTATAGGTGACCAGAAGTGGTGTTGGGCCGTCGGAACGTCGAGTTTCTGAGGCTAGCAGTGCACCAGATATTGCTCCTGCAACACCTCTATCGGCTGAGAACATACGATTGGTGGCGGAATCGGTGTTGGCTGTGATAAATGCGCAGCCTGCAAGGCAAACGCAGCAGCCCGCTCCTGCGATGGAGCAGGAACCTCTTCAAGAGGCTGAGCCGAGGAGAGTGGAGCAAGTGGTTGTGGAACCGGTGGTGCCAAGGAGGGAAACCGAGAGACAACGTAAGCATGTTATGAGCTTTAATCCTCCTGTATTCTCGGGGTTGGGAACCCCATCTCAAGCTGAAGACAGGCTCTCTAGGGTGAAGAGAGTCATGACAGCAACGGAGACGGAGGAGTGGCAAATGACCACCATTGCTACGTTCCTTTTGGACGGTGAAGTGAGATTATGGTGGGAAGGTTTGGAGTTGCATCATTTGAGAGGTAGACAACTTACAGATGTCCCGATGGAAGAGTTCTCGGGATTGTTCTTGGCAAGGTACCTCCCTTCTACTCAGAGGATTTCGATGGAGAACGAGTTCCTGAAGTTGGTGCAGGGTGAGAAGAGCGTGGATGAATATCTCCACGAGTTTACTCGTTTGAGTCGATATGCTAGCTCCACCATCGCGGATGAGGAGCGCAAAATGAATCGATTCTACGAAGGCTTGAGAGATGAGTTGAGATTACTACTCTCGGGGCCGATGACGCAAGGTTTCTTGACCATGGTCAACACGTCCCGGTCCTTGGAGAAGGACATGAAGAATGTCCAAGCAAAGAAAAGCTTGGGTGACAAGAAGTCTGAATTCAAAGTGCCGACTACTTCAAAGTCCGGCTATCGGAGGTCCTTCAAGAAGCATAGGACTTCGAGTCCAGCTCCTTCTGGTGCTTCTGGGGCGACTACGGGTCGGACCCCGGGTGAATGTTTTACTTGTGGAAAGACGGGGCACTTTCCCCGCGATTGTTGTAGCGGACGCCCCAAGTCCGAGAGGAAGCCGAGAGCTACTTATCAAGAGAAGGGCAAGGCGGTGGAGTCGACCGTGCCCCACTATGCTCCGGCCCAACCAAGGGTCTGTAATCTTGGCCAACAGGAGGCCATCAAACAGGCTGATATGGTGACAGGTACGATTTAATTTATAGTAAGTCAATTCCTTTAAATACTTGTTATGCACATGTTACCTTACCACTGCTTGTTTAGGATTTGTATTGATTTGTGAAAATCCGGCAAGAGCACTCTTCGATACGGGAGCTTCACACTCATTCTTGTCCGAGGGATTTATATCACGCATCGTAGTCCCTTCTTCGATGGCGAAGGATAAGTTGGATGTGTTGTTGCCCAATGGGTGTTCGATGCGCGCGGATAGGATCTGCGATGTTAAGATTCGTATTGGGAATCAGGAGTTCGATCTGCAAGCATCGTTACTTCCGTTGGTGGAGTTCGACGTCATATTTGGCATGGACTGGCTCTCGGAGTAGCAGGCCCATATAGATTGCGGTAGCAAAGAAGTCAAGCTGGGAGCAAGTCGAGAAACGACTTTTACGGGCTTAAAGGGGTCGAGCAGACGTTGATGTCTGCTCTTCAAGTGGTGAAGGCAGTTCATGCCGGTGCAGAACTGTTCTTTACACTAGTGGAGGTTGCAAAGCCGAAGCCCGTGTTGGATAGTATTTCAGTGGTATCGGAATACCCTGATGTGTTCCCCGCAGATCTTCCTGGAGCCCCGCCTTAACGGGAGATAGATTTCACGATTGAGCTAGTGCCAGGTGCAAAGCCTGTGTCACGATCTCCTTATCGGCTAGCGCCTAAGGAAATGGTGGAGATGAAAGTTCAACCGCAAGAGTTATTGGAGCAAGGGTATGTGCGCCCGAGTTTTTCGCCTTGGAGCACGCCGGCCCTCTTTGTTAAGAAGAAGGACGGAAGCTTGAGGCTGTGTATTGATTATCGGGAGCTCAACATATTGACGGAGAAGAACAAGTACCCGATCCCCCGGATTGATGATCTTTTTGATCAGTTGGTAGGGTCGACGGTGTACTCGAAGTTGGATCTCAAGGCTGGGTACTATCAGCTGCGAATAAGGGAGAGTGATATCCCGAAGACAGCATTTAGTACGAGATACAGGCATTATGAGTTTACGGTCATGCCGTTTGGGCTGACTAATGCGCCGTCAGTGTTCATGGATTTGATGAACAGGACTTTCAGGGAGTACTTGGACCATTTCGTGATCGTCTTCATCGACGATATTTTGGTGTACTCGCAAAGTGAGGAAGGTCACTTCAAGCATCTTCATTTAGTTTTGGAGACTCTAAGGAGGAATCAACTATATGCCAAGTTCTCGATGTGCGAGTTTTGGTTATATTCAGTGGCGTTCCTCGGTCATATAGTGAGTGGAGAGGGTATTGCTGTGGATCCGGCGAAGATTGTTGCGATACGAGAGTGGCATGAGCTTGCTACGGTAGCGGAAGTCCGGAGCTTTCTGGGGCTTACCGGCTATTATAGGCGCTTCGTAGAGAACTTCTCGCAGATAGCGTTACCTCTCACTACTTTGACGAGGAAGGAGCATAAGTTCGTTTGGACGCCGGAGTGCGCGCGAGCTTTTGAGGAGTTGAAGTGTCGGTTGACCACGATGCCTGTGCTGAGTTCGCCATGTGGGACCGAAGGCTACGAGATTTATAGCGATGCTTCGAGCAACGGTTTGGGTTGCGTGCTACTGCAATACGGAAGTGTAATAGCTTATTGCTCGAGACAGCTAAAAGTGCATGAAAGGAACTATCCGGTCCATGACTTGAAGTTAGCGGCCGTGATTTTTGCCTTGAAGCTGTGGAGACAATATTTGTACGGTGTGAAGATTGATATCTACACCGATCATAAGAGCCTGAAATATCTGATTGATCAGAAGGATCTGAATATGCGACAACGTAGATGGATGGAGTTCCTGGGGGACCATACATTCAAAATCCACTACGTGCCTGGTAAAGGGAATGCGGTTGCGGACGCGTTGAGTCGCCGAAACCCAGCTCAAGCCAATTGGTTATCGTTGCATGATGAGCAGTTGGTGCGGGAGTTGGAGGCGTTGGAGATTGTTTGTGTGGACAGGCAATCAAGTGCTGAAGTAGTTCTGAATTGGACTGAAGTCCAATATTACCTGGCTGATCGGATTCTGCAGGATTTGGATATGGATCTTCATACGAAGCAGTTCATGGTAGAGGCTCTGGATGGGTCAAATTCCCAATTCGTTGTGGAGGATGGATTGCTATGGAAAGACGGTCGTCTGTGCATCCCAAGTGTGGGTAATTTGCGGGTGGAATTGTTGTACGAGGCGAACCATACCAAGTACTCAATTCACCCGGGGAGCACGAAGATGTACCGCGATGTGAAGAAGCTGTTTTGGTGGCCGGGTTTGAAGAACGATGCGGCGCTCTACATAGCGAAGTGCCAAACTTGCGCCTTGGTGAAGGCGGAGTGCCAAAAGCCGGGAGGATTTCTTAAGTCCTTGCCTATTCCGGATCGGAAATTCGACGACATCTCTATGGACTTTGTGCACGGTTTTCCAAGGTCGCAAAAGGGGAATGACGCCATTTGGGTGGTTGTTGATCGGTTAACGAAGGTGTCGCATTTTATTCCGCATAGGAAGGATGATCCGGTGGAGAAGTTGGCAAAACTGTATGTGGATAACATAGTACGGCTTCATGGTGTGCCCCGCAGCATCGTGAGTGACCGAGATGGGCGGTTCACGTCCAATGATTGGTGGCTTGTGCAGCAAATGTTGGGGACAAAGTTGAAATTCAGCACAGTCTTCCATCCGCAAACGGATGGGCAGACCGAGAGGGTCAATAGAACTATGGAAGACATGCTCCGCATGTGTGTCTTGGATTTTGGAAAGCAGTGGGAAGACCACCTTTATTTGGTGGAGTTCGCATACAACAACAGCTACCAAGCGAGTATTCAAATGGCGCCCTTCGAGGCCCTATATGGTAAAAAATGTCGCACGCCGTTGTCATGGTTAGAAACGGGTGAGTCAAAGTTGTATAAGCGATTGGAAGTGGAGGATGCTACTTCTTTGGTGAGAACAATTCGGGAGAGGTTGCTTATCGCTCAGGACCGGCAAGCGAAGTACTATAATGCCAAGCACAGGAACGTGGAGTTCGTTGTGGGCGACTATGTGTACTTAAAGATCAAGCCATTCAAGGGTGTCTCGCGGGTGCGGCGATTGAAAAAGCTAAGCCCGAGGTACCATGAGCCGTTCGAGGTTCTGGTGCGAGTTGGTGAAGCGGCATATCGGTTGAAGCTTTCAGTGGAGCTTGGTGGATTACAGATGTATTCCATATTTCGGTGCTTCGGAAGGCGGTACAAGAGCCTACGCAAGTGATCGCGGTTGATCAAGTGCCGTTGGATAGTGGGCTGACGACAAAAGTCAAGCCCGTGCGGATTGAAGACTCGGAGGTCAAGCGGCTACGCAATAAAGAGATCAAGATGCTCAAGGTCCGGTGGGACAATTGCCGTCGTGAGGAGCTCTCTTGGGAGCGAGAGCAGACTATGCTTGACGAGTATCCGGAGTTGTTCCGCTCAGGTACAAATTTTGGTTTTGTACATGTCTTTTCTTTATATAATTTTGTGGACGAAATTCTTTTAAGAGGGGGAGAGTTGTAAAGCCTCGAAACTCAAAAGAGCGGCGGGGGACGTTTTGGGCTAGTTTTGGGTTCTGGCAGGGGGCACACGGCCTGGGACACGGGCGTGTCCCAGGGCGTGTCAAGCTTGTGTCGACACTCAGCCGGCGAAGTCGACATTTTGCCCTCGACATTGTGTCGAGACTAGGCACACGGCCTGCGACACGGGCGTGTCGCAGGGCGTGTCGACCTGTGTCGACACTCAGCCCGCGAAGTTGACACTCTGCGCTCGACGAAGTGTCGAGACATGGCACACGGCCTGCGACACGAGCGTGTTGCAGGGCGTGTCGACCCGTGTTGACACTCGTCCCAGGAAGTCGACATTTTGCTCTCGACATTGTGTTGAGACAAGGCAAACGGCCTAGGACACGGGCATGTCCGAGGCTGTGTCGTCAGGTCGACGATCTTCGCTCGACGAAGTGTCGAGTGTCGAGACCGTGTACACGGCCTGGAACCCAGGCGTGTTGAGGTAGACACGGGCAAGGATACGGGCGTGTCCTAGAACCCGTGCAGTGCTCGGGTTATTTTCGGGGAAAATCGATGGGGGTACACGGCCGGCCACACGGCCGTGTCAGGTGGAACACGGGCGTGTCAGGTGGAACACAGGCGTGTTTGATGCCCGTGTGTTGTTCCAGGCGAGTTGATTTTGACGGCGAATGAGGCACACAGCCCTGGACACGAGCGTGTGCCAGGCCGTGTGCGGTCCAGATTGGGCATTTCAGTCTCGAATCAAAGCCGTTCGTTTCTTTAATTGGTGATCCAACGGCTGGGGGTTGTTCCTGATGGGATATACCCGGGATTGGGCCTTAGAAATCCTCACTTTTCATGAGTGATTGTCTTTCTAAAACTTAGAGAGAGAGAGGAGAGCCAAGGAAGGAAGAAGGAGCTAGATCTGGCAATTGGAGGAGCTTCGAAGCTCCAAATCGCGAGCTGACTCCGGATCCACGGAGGCAAAGCTAGTGAGGTGCTTTTCATCCGCTTACTTTTCCATGGAGCCAAAGAAGAACGCAAGGGTAACGATTCTCTTCTTGAGCATGAGTAGCTCTCCTTCTTTGCATAGGAAGACCTCTCTCGCAAGTTTGCGGTGAGTTGGAGGCGTTCCTTCGGGTAGATATGTGAAGTCCCCGTTGTATAGAGTCCGTAAGCTAGAACGGACATAGGCATGATGTGTGAAGCCTATTCGAACATGTTGGTCTGGATCGGTGATGTTGCATTGCATAATGCCGGAGAAGATTCCGTGCTATTCGTTGTTTTTCGGGTTTTCTACACGGTAGATTGCAACAGGGAGCCTTGGGGATTAACCCAAAGGTGCACCCGGAAGACTGGGCGGATGCGTGATCTTGCCAACTTGGAGGCCTGAGAGCCAACTTGAACATAACCGGGTTATGTGAAATGTGTGACGAAAATGGGACTCGGGAGAAGTTTGACCCGCGCAAATGGCTTAAATTGTCGTTGCAACGTGAGCACGGGTTAGATGGAACCGTACCCACTTCTATGTCGTTCGGGTTAAAGAGATCTAAGGTTACGTGGCACTTGTCGTTGGCATAGATGAGGGTCTTCGGCGGTCTATAGCTGTAATTGACGTGACCCATGCTGGAAGACAAATGCTCATAGGTTTGGCCGTCAAAGTGGCGGTGGTGAGTCCGGAATGTCTATGGCTTTAATTGACGTGACATCGACCGATTCACCGAGAATGTGCCCTGAGAGCACGGGGCGTGTGGCCGAGCGAACCAACGTCTGTGATGAAATGGTTATATATATATTGCTCGCTTATGCTAACGAAATGCAGGGAAGGAGCATCGCCGCCCCGAGTTGGGGGCGGGATCGTTATAATTTGGTCAGCATTGCTGACTGTTGCCTTGTTTTGCCACCGTGCGGTGGTTTGTTGCTTGCAGGTGCTGCTGGACCAAGCGGTCAATAGCGGGCTAAAGCTCATTTTGCAAAGCCGGCCCTCAAAGGCCTAATTGGAAGTGTTTACTGTTTTATTCATGTATGACCGGCCTGCGTGCCGTGGTTTGTAAATCATGTAATATCAAGTGAACCATTTTGTAAGGCCTTAAGGCTTGTACTGGTGTATGTATAACATTCCTATTTTAGTATTAGTGGACATTCATGCTTTAGTGCTCGGTTCTTTATTGCAACTATTATAAACTGCTTCCGCTAGAATGCTCTGTGTTGGACGTTATGATTAGTTGGATGGTTTCCATTGAGTAACCACCCAGTCTGTCTGTAGTATATGGTGTCAGGCCCCGGCCGGATCTACTGCTATATGCTATGCGACGGATAGGGGGTGTTACAGCATAGGAGGTAGAAAGTATACTTATGTTTTGATTGATGATTTCTCTCGTTTTAGTTGGACAATTTTCTTATCGTCTAAATCTGATGCATTTTTAGAATTTTCCAAATTATGTTTACGTGTTCAAAATGAAATAGAATTAAAAATAAAATGCATTCGTTCAGATCATGGAGGTAAATTTGATAATGAGAAATTTGTTGCTTTTTACAATGAGTTAGGAATTAAACATGAATTTTCTATTCCTCGTACACCACAACAAAATGGTGTGGTGGAAAGGAAAAATAGAACTTTGCAAGAACTAGCTCGCACTATGCTATCTTAATACAAATTACCTCGATCATTTTGGGCCGAAGCTGTTAGTACTTCTTGTTATGTTATTAACCGTTTTATGCTTCGACCCATCTTTAAATTAACACCTTATGAGTTATATTTTCAAAAGAAACCAAATGTGTCTTATTTTAAAGTTTTTGGATGTTAATGTTTTGTTTTGAATACTAAGGATAATTTAGGCAAATTTGATGAGAAGTGTGATGCAGACATTTTTATTGGTTATTCTTCTACAAGTAAAGCTTATAGAGTTTACAATAAGAGGACTAAAGTAGCTGAAGAATCAATACACGTTAAATTTGATGATTTTTCTCCTTGTGTATAAGCTAATAATATAGGTAAACATGAAGAGCCTTCTCCTCTACAAAGGGTGGATGACGATGAAAACCTTGGAGACAAAGATGAAGAAAAAGAAGTCGAACAAGAAGAAGAGCAAGGATATGTGCCTCCAAGCGAACTGAGATTTTCAAAAGATCATCCCCAAGATTTGGTTATTGGAGAACCATCAAGAGGAGTAAGTACTCGTTCATCCGTACGTGAATTATTTTCAAATATGTGCCTTATTTTTGATATAGAACCTGAAAGCATTGAATATGTTTTAAATGATAATTCTTGGTTTTTAGCCATGAATGACGAGCTTAATCAATTTGAACGTAATAAAGTTTGGAAGTTAGTAGAAAGACCGTCAAATCATCCTGTTGTAGGGGTTAAATGTATTTTTAAAAATAAACTTGATAGTGAATCTAGAGTCACTAGGAACAAAGCTAGACTCGTAGTAAAAGGCTATTCACAAATAGAAGGAATAGATTTTGATGAAACTTTTGCACTCGTAGCACGATTAGAAGCAATTAGAATATTTCTTGTATTTGCTAGTTTTAAGAAGGTTAAATTATTTCAAATGGATGTTAAAACTGCTTTTATTAACGGGTATATTAAGCAGGAGGTTTATGTAGAACAACCTCCAGACTTTGTTGATGTTAGATTTCCTGATCATGTTTATAAATTAGAAAAAGCCTTGTATGGTTTGAAACAAGCACCCCGAGCATGGTATGATAGATTGACTATTTATTTATTAAAAAATAATTATAAAATGGGCAGTGCTGATTGTACTTTATTTGTTAAACATATCCATGATGATCTTATCGTTTTACAAATATATGTTGATGATATTATTTTTGGATGCACAAATGAAAAATTATGTGATAGTGTTATTGAAATTATGAAGAATGAATTTGAAATGAGCATGGTAGGCGAACTCACTTATTTTCTTGGTTTTCAAATCACTCAAAAGCATATTGGAATTTTTATGTGCCAATCTAAATATATTCATGATGTTTTAAAGAGATCTGGGTTTGAAAATCTAAAACAAGCAAATACCCCCATGAGTGTCTCATTAAAGTTAGGAAAAGATGAAAGTAGAATATCCATAGATCAAACACTTTATAGAGGAATGATAGGATCACAATTATATTTGACTGCCTCTAGGCTTGATATTATGTTCGTTGTATGTTTATGTGGTATATTTCAAGCTAATCCCAAAGTGTCTCATTTAAAAGCAGTTAAACGCATTTTTAGATATCTTATTGGCACATCTAAATTACGATTATGGTATCCACATAACGATACATTTATATTACATGGCTTCTCTGATTCAGATTATGCTGGATGTTCATTAGATCTTAAAAGCACCAGTGGCACCTGTCATTTTCTTGGCCATTCACATATCTCTTGGTCGAGTAGGAAACAAAATTCTATTGCCTTATCTACCACTGAGGCCGAGTACATATCACTAGACAGTTGTTGTGCACAAGCTTTATGGATGAAGCAAACATTAGAAGATTTTGGAATAGTTCGTGAAACCATTGAATTAAAATGTGATAATAAAAGTGCAATTGACTTAACGTATAATCCAGTTCATCATTCTAGATTCAAACACATTGATGTACGTCACCACTTCATAAGAGATCACATAAAACAAAATACGATCAAAGTCAATTTTATAAGCACTGATTCACAGCTTGCAGATATTTTCACTAAACCACTTACAGATTCTCATTTTTCATTCTTACGATTAGAACTAGAAATTCTAGACTTGTCAAATTAATAAATTACCATCGCAAGCCTCATAAAAAATTAACATAATTACATTGTTAACATCATGAACATTAAACCAAAATAACCATTACATAAATCATAAGTGGAAACACCATAATTTTAACATTCCATATCAAGTCTTACAGTCTTCCAAAAGAAATACCACATATCATTACAGAATAGATAATATTACAGCATGAAATCCATCCGGCGACACCCATTGTCACCGGGCGATAGCGAAAATTCGTTATTCTCCATTTCTAACTTCATATCTGGTTTCCTCCTTCCTCCAACATACCAGATCTGCAAGTTAGTGTTCTTAAAATCATTTTGCACAACTTAAATTCACGAAATTGTCAACATAATTTCTCTAATACAAGCTTAGTTTCTTAAGCTCCAAAAACTAAATTTTTCCACTTTCAAACCTGAAAATTTCTCATCTAAACTCACATGTTACACTATCCTAACAATTAGATCCAAAAAAAACCAAAGAATTAAAGAAAAAAATCCAAGTTTTCATACCTAGATTTAGGGTTTCACCGACTTCTCCTCCGCGTTCCGCCCTCAGTCTTCAAGAAAACTGGTTCAGTTTGATGCTTTTGACTGAATGCACCGATTTTAAACAATTTACCACTATTGTCGACCGGCGATACCCGGTATCGCCCGGCGATAGTGCCTTTTTCTTGATTCTTCAAATTTTCTTGCTGACTCAATTTACGGCCAGGTGTAATGTTTTTTTGAGTTTTATACTAACTTGGTTCTCTAGTTCACCACTCTTATATCTGTTTTACATATTTCAGTACTAGTGTTCTTAAACTCATGAACTTGTTTTCGCATGCCTCTAAGTATGAGAAATCTTTTAGTTATGATAATGTTATTTCACTCACGGTTGTGAAAATCTCCGTATGCCTCCATCTTACAAAATGTGAATTGCGAATGTTTTAACCATAACCACTTATGCTGCATGCTTTCAGCATCTTCTTTATCCGAGTTTAGTACAGTGCACCATAACATTAAATTATTCTGTATGCTCTCACAAGTGAATTCGGACTCCTTTGTTCAGCTAAAGAAAAAATATATATCAGTACAAAATTGTATCATCCCAAAAGTACAAACATTTGGTGATAGTTTCACACAACAAAAAAAGAAACACTCAAATAATAAAAGGCTGACAAGGAACCTCCACCAAGCACTACTTACCCTCCTGATAAGTATTCATGAGCATTGTGAGGTTGAGCACCTTGGCAAGAATTGTAAAGTGTCTTGTGCGAATTTTACATGAATAATTTCTTTCTTATGTGTGCTGACCTCTTGGGTACAAGTATAGCTCCTCATGTCTACCACTGTGTTATGTTTTTTTTTCACATTCGCATTTTCATTTTTTTTGTGAGACTAAGCATAAGTTTTGCCACACCATCTCACATGTACACAACATTATTTTCTCTAAA
The DNA here is from genome assembly GCA_039583875.1 of Platanthera guangdongensis. Classification (NCBI taxonomy): domain Eukaryota; kingdom Viridiplantae; phylum Streptophyta; class Magnoliopsida; order Asparagales; family Orchidaceae; genus Platanthera; species Platanthera guangdongensis. The sequence goes on along the minus strand of CM077153.1, from coordinate 109,607,387 downwards.
CGTTCTTCTTATGAGAATTGGACTGAGAACTAGTTCACCAACACCTTTTCACTAGTGTATGTGTTTGTGATATAGTTTGTTGACTGTTGCCACAGTTACTGTATACTAATTTTATTTCTACTACATTGCTCACCTATCCTCTCTGAGTCTCTCTTCTTATGTTTTTTTCCTTCTTTTCGCTTCCGCCATACTCTCTGATCTCTTTTGACAATACCAAAGGGGGAGAAACTTTACACAAGCAATCATTCACCGCAGTCTGTTCTTATATCTTTGTGCACACTTGGAAGGACCATTATTTGTTTGAATTATTTCTCACATTTTAAATTAAACTACATGAATTTTAATATGCTTCCATTTAGGGGGAGATCACATGTAGGGGGAGTGTTTCATCCAAGAGCAATTGTGCACATACACTTGTTTTGTCTTGATACTCAAATATGGTGGACCTTTTTAACATTCATGATTTCTTTCTTAATGAATTTGTTATTATCAAAAGGGGGAGATTGTTGGAGCATGCACTCCACGCTTCCTGGTTTGCTAATAACAAATCTTGTTTGTATTTGATATTTGGAAGTTATTGGTGTGCAGGTAACACAGGTTAATATCTCATATCTTTTTGATGAATAATCGGATCAGAATTGAGCTCGGGAGATATCGCCAGGCGATAGTGGGTATCTCCAACAGGCAATAGCGCCACTCGACACTCGACACTCGACGCATTTTTCCTCGACGCTCGACGAAATCATGGCTTGGAGATATCGCCAAGTGATAGTGGGTATCGCCACAGGCGATAGCGCCACTCGACACATTTCCGCTTGACGCTCGACGAAATCGTGGCTACCGTTAATTCGCTATCGCCACATGACGATATCCGGTATCGCGCGGCGATAGTCCACGATTCGGCGCTCAACATTTGTGCAATGCGAAAATGAGGAGTTTGTGGGACACGTGGCAGCGGTTACCGCCTTCGCCAGATGACGATACCCAGTATCGCCTGACGATAGCGCCAGAATATAAAAGCCTCTCATTTTTTGAGAAAGTTAGGAATTTCATTACCTGGAGTGCACTTACCTTCAAAGACGATCCAGAGAGCTCCAGAACTTAGAGATACTACATACTCATTAGAAGGCCAAATAGTGTGGAAGATTGACGACACGTGCAAAGCATTCAAAGCATCTCTTGCAAGGATTCATCGGCATCTTCAACGGTTTGTTTGAAGGGACTGTCTAGCCTAAAGTGCTAAATTTGTTTTTAGTTATTTTTCATTTATTTTCTCATTATAATCGCAAGGGAAATCGCCGCCTTGTGCGTGGCGTCTAGGTCCTTGTGTGGCTTAGGGGAAAATCGCCGCATTGTGAGTGGCGTCCAAGTCCTTGTGTGGCTTAGGGAGAAATCGTTGCCTTGTGTGCAGCGTCTAGATCGGGGTTAGATCTAGGGGGAGGCTAGTAGCAAGATCTAGGGAGAGATATGCTTTAGCCTGCCGGTTTTTGGTAGAAGAACCGGCGAATACACTAGAAAATTATTTATTTCATGAGCCTTTATCTCTAGCTCTATAGAGACACTTTGTATGCAATTTAACTCTTTTGAAATATATCATTATTGTTTCTAGCTAGTATTCGTTTCGACTCTTCTATTACTTTGTTGTTATTCAACTTGTAAAGGTTTCTTAGATTTTTTAAGAAAATTAAAAAGAACCCTTATTCCCCCCCCCCCCCCCCCCTCTAAGGGTGCTGTGAGATCCAACAGTAGTTGAGACCTCCGTCCTGTTGGGGAGATGCACCCTCCTGGAGACTCTCGAATAATGACTGGCTCCCTCCAATCCCTTTACAAACTCCTAGGAGATGAAGTTGTGCGACGCCCCCGTATCCACTAAGGTATGGGCAGGTTTGTCGCAAACCATAACTATCCTGTTTATTTAGATGTGGTTAAGTAATTGGGCCTTTGGTTTGGCCATACCGATCGCAAACGAGAAGTAGAAGTATAAGTACATGAGTAAAATGAATCTTAAATACTGGTCCACCAGAAGTCACATGAATACTAATAAAAAGGGCTCCTACCCTATACATCATGATCCTCACTACAAGTCACTCATCGTGGAATCAAATTTAAAGTAACTACTAATGTTCGGGACTCACTGTCCCAGCTGCGTGAACTCCCTTGCTAGATTGTCCCGTTTCCAAGCGCACCGACCTCTGGAGCTGCATCTCCTGGTTCAGCACCACGATCCCCTAAAATGATTTGGTCAATGACCTTTAGTCTAAAAGACTAAGTCCTATCATCTCCCACTCCTCCCCCATGGCTCGTAGTCACCGAGCGGGGAGAAGGAATGGGAAGGTATTTAATGTGGAGAGTAACAAAAGTTAGCAGTTGACGACGGAACTAGTCTATCATGAGTATATAATCACAATAAGAATAAGAATCAAATAATAGATAAGCAATATGAGTATACACATGAACAAGGTGAGCAAGTAAAGTACAAGAAGGTAACTAAGGAAGTAACCAGGACATATAGGAATGTCCGTAAAAACCTATAGACCAAGGAGTCGTTTTGTAAGTCCTATTGTATAAAGAGTCTCATACCAATTTATACAATATATGTCAAGGGTTATATGCAATGAACATGCTAATACATGTAAGTATGCTATGATAAGAACATGCAAGTGTAACACACACCGAGATGAGTCAACGTATTGGTGCCGGTGTGATGACCCTCCAATATAGAAGACCCACCACCTTATACTTATGCACATGCAACATTAATGTATTTCCCACCGAGCCAAATCTCCCCGGACAATCCCGTCCGTCACAAATATCTATCGAGCCATCGACTCGCTGGGCTAACCCGCCCATTAACAAATCGCCGAGCCTACCGCTCGTAAGACCCAACCTAGCTCCTAAAACACCGGGGGGTGTTAGTGTAAGTGTACTCTTAGGGTATTTCTAATTTCTCTTGTATTCCATTTAGTCTTATAACTTACGTTAACCTTGGACTACCGAAGACATTCCCTGTGAAGGGCTCTTGAGGGCACTAGGAACTACGATGGGCTAAAGCCCAAAGCTCCCTTTTGCAAGGTACTTATTATTATTGGTATCTACCCATAATAAACCCCATTTAAAGTTATACTTAATCTAACCCGAGTGCATTTGACTCTTTTCTCTCTCCATAGGAAGGACGATGTTTCGTCGATGCCGGGCATCATTTATACCATTCAACCCTATACTTCCACATCATGTCTTCTAATGATGAACTCATTTTCACTTCACCGCAAATCAGTAATCTATTAACCCTAGCTCCCTTTGTCCATTCCTCATTTTATCACAATATCGCAGTTTACTATATGTAGACCAATCTAAACTATATGACGTACATGGCAGGTGGTACTATAAATTTTCATCTAAACGTCCTAAGATAATTATTGTGGGTCTATCATGACACATTTAGCCTAAAACCAGGAACTTGTAATTTTCCTAATTAATTTGGCATTTATAAAATTTTCTCAAATATTAGGTCATGGGTAATTTGAACATGAAGTACTAGATTTCCTTAAGTTATGGCGACCATAAAATTATAATCACTATATGATTGCAGAATATTAGTGAATACAAAAGTTCACAGATTTGTATAAATGTAATAACCTCTAAATAATTAATTCAAAGTAATTCAAATAATTAGAGTTAACGAAGAGAGTACCATAAATCATAGTCCAAAAATTATGTAAAAATTACCAGAGACTTATGAAGATCATAAAACACTACTGACTAAGTTTCATGCAATTTTAAGGTAATTGAGGTATGTATAAAAATACTTCATATAATTCCATTAAAGTGCACTTGAGAAGGAACATTCTTATAAACTCATCCAAATGATATGTAATAATTTTGTAGGCTCTATTAGGCCATAAAAAATTCTCTGGCCAAGTAACACAATTTTCCAGTAATATATAGCATTTATAATCTATTTATCAAAATAAGGTGCACTAGTTCACTTTACACATGAAGTACTAAGATGAAATGCCCATACAATCCAAATAATTTCCTAGTGCATGTAAATGATATTTAATTAACCTTGCCAGTGTTTCATATCATTCTAAGTTAATTAACCATGGTTACTTAAAAATCATCACACGGGGCAAGATGATGCTTATAACTACAAGTATGAGCTACTATTTTCTAAACATCCTATAATAAATTTCAGAGGTGAATTGAACTATAAAATTACTCCTACCAAAATCTCATGAAGATCCAAGATCATATGACCCTTCAATATTTTCATAAAAGGTATAAGCATAAACTATCCCCAATTAGTTTAAGTTGTGGGCCTAAGTCTAAACGTCATCAATTTCCTTCCCAGGGAAATTTACCATCCTAGGATTGCATGGACTAAACCCCAAGTCCATACTTGGACATATCACACCATGTCCTTCACAAACCCCAAAGTTCAACGTTAGGGTTTGAACTAGGGTCCTCGGGCAAATCCACCGTAATCCACCTTGAACTCCATGTGAGGGATTTTAAACTAACCTTTGGCCTCTTGCCAAAGTACCAACCCCTTTGGGTGAGAATTGACCCCTCCATGCCCCAAGCTTACTCTTGCCCTAATTAACCCCTTAAGGGCCATACTTTGGTCTCACCAAAACCTATTCAAATCAAATCCAATTGGGCTGAGATTTTTATCACAGTCATGCCATACCCTAAGAGACAGTCACCAAAATTTTGGTGGGTTTAGAAGTCATTAGACCCCTTAAATAATCCATACATGGTTTATTAAATTTCTACATAAACTTTAGGAAAATATTTTCCAAAAATTCCCATTTTTGGATATGTTATAAATCTTGAGATAAGTGGCTCATGCTCAACTTTTCAAGTCATTTGGAGGTAAGGATTGATGGGGGCACCCTAAAAAATGTCTGATCAAGTTTAGGTATAGATCTCATCAAAATGAGTGATGTGGTCTGATCTAAACTCCAAATTGCTTCAAACAAATTCTACAATAAACTAGACTCATAGGACTAAAAGTTTTATATTGAACAATTTTTCTGAATAGGCCTATAGGTATTTTTAATTTAAATTCCAATATAGGTGATTTTAGGTGACATAAAATACATAAATTTAGATTTAATATATTGGATCTTGCACAGCTCTTAAAGCAGATAGGACGGGCCCTGGCTTTCTTCTTCCTCCAACCGTCGGCGTAGATCTGCCCAACCTAGAGCAAACTCTATGCCCAATTGCCAGCCCTCCAGCCACCTCCCCGTCCAATCACCGCCACCACCACCTCCATTGAGGTGAGGGCTATCGGCCGGAGGTGGTTTGGCAGTCGGAGACGGTGGATTCCGGCAAACCCGACATTAAATTTTTTGTGGAAAAACTAGTGGAAAAGTTCCACTAGATCGTGCTTAATTGATCCTGATTCTCATCTCTAATGAATCCCATGATCGAGCCCATGAAGGAGTAGAGGAGGACCTTAGTAGACGGTTGGAGTCGTGTCGTTCACCGTACCACCATCGCCGAAATTTGCGATTTCTGGTGCTCTGCAACTACACTACAAAGTAGCTTGATTTCTTCAGGTAAGTGGTGGGAAAGCCTCCTCACAGTCCACTGATGGTGTTTAAAGCCAAAGTTGGGGAGGGGAAAGGCCAAGGCATCATTGGACATTAATGGCCATTGAAAGCTTACTTTGGCCATGGAAATTCTCCTCCCCTAGTCACTGCGATGGCCAGGAAAATCCTTGGCCTTCTCCTAACTGACCAGGGGAGATGATTCAAGCAGGAAGAGAGGGGCTCTTGGCCTTGCAAGCTATGAATGGCTATCTCTCTCATTCTCTCTCCTCCATCAAAGAAAAAATGAATCTTTTCTCTCTCCTACTCACCATGGCCGAAATTGGTGATTATTTTAGCGTAAAGGCACCCCACTAACCCATATTATTCAAGGAAATAAGGTTAGCCTAAGGGGGATTGGGCTTGAGCTTGAGTTAGCCCATTTGAGCTAGTTTGACCTATTTCAAGGCTTATCTTGACCTTGGTCAAATTGACCTTTTAGGTTGACACCAATGGGTTCTAAGTGGCCCATTGGCCTCCTCTAAGGTCTAGGAGGACTTGGAAAGGGTTGGTTGGGCACCTTGGAGGTCACTTGACCCTTAGTTAGGACACTTTGACCTTTTTAGGGCTAGTGTAGACTTATGTCAACTTAGCCTCTTTGGTTGACCCCAATGAGTCCTTGGTGACCCATTGGCTTCCCCTACGGTTAGGGCTGCCATGGTGGGGTCAAATTGGCTAAGGGAAGGTCCATTGGCTGAAGATAGGTCACTTTGACCATTTTAGGGTTAGGGTTGACTTTGGTCAACTTGACCTTTTTAGTTGACCCCAATGGGTCCTTGGTGATCCAATGAACCTTCTAAAGGGATAGGGATATTGTGGTGGGGTCAAAGAGTCAAGTTGAGGCCCTAAAGTCAAACCCTAGGTTAGGTAATTGGAAAGTGTTATTTGCAAACCATGGTGATCTCATCTTCATTCTTAGGTTCACTTGACCTTCTTGGGCTTTCTATGGTTTTGTCATGACCTAGTCATTAAAAAACCACTCATAGGGGTCTAGGTTTTTGAGGGATGTTATAAGCTCTCGCTAAATGGATAGGTCGAATGTGCATCGGTGGCAAGAAGGTTACACTCCCGAGAGGATCTCCTCACCAAGGCTCTCATTACTTTGATGGGTCGAATGTGCCTTAGTGGAGAGAAAGTTCCTACCGAGAGGGGATCTCATCACACAGGCTCCCATTAGCTGGTAGGGCAGGTTGACGCCTCAGGGGGGTTAATTAAATTCTACCCGGAGGGGATCTCGCCACCCAGGCTCCCGTCAGCTGGCTTGGCAGGTTAACCGCTCAGAGAGGCCAAGTATTTTTGGTATCAAGAGTGCTACACTAAGCGAATACATTGGGTTGGATGTTTCTTTCCAAGCATGGAACTTGCTCGAAAAGTGCGAGGATTGTATACAACCCCGTATTTGCGGAGTGGGGTCCCTAGGTAGGCGCAAGACTTGCTACACATTTTTAAGCTTTTAAGGGGTTTTGCACTCTTAGGGTCAAATTTATTGTTGATCTGCAAAATGTACTAGTAGGGGGTGAAAATTTTGCCTAGCATGCTAGTGCTTGGTGTACTCTTCAGGGGGCGAGTACGGTGGGAGGCTAACACTCTCCTCGGCCCCTCCTTCAAGGGGTAGGTGTGGCGGGAGGCCAACACTGACCTCAGACTGTTTCAAGGGGCAGGTTCGGCACGAGGCCAGCACCCGCCCAGGGTCATCTTCAGAGGTAAAGTGCGGCGGGTGGCCGACACTCGCACCGACCCCTCCTTCAGGGGCCGGGTACGGCGGGAGGCCAACACCCACCCCAGCCTGTTTTAAGGGGGCAGGTGCAGCGCGAGGCCAGCACCTGCCCCGGGCCTAGTTCTCGCCAGACTTGAGGGTCTCGCCCGGCTTGAGGGTTCTCGCCTGACTTGAGGGGTCTCACCCGGCTTCAGTGTTCTTGCCCGGCTTGAGGGTCTCACTAGGCTTGAGGGTCTCATCCGGCTTGAGGGTTCTCGCATGGCTTGAGGGTTTTAGCCCATCTTCAGGGTTCTCGCCCTGCTTGAGGGTTCTATCCAGGCTTGAGGGTCTCGACCAGCTTGAGGGTTATCGCCCAGCTTGAGGGTCTTGCCCGGCTCGAGGGTCTGATATTTTTCCCCTGGAGTGTTACGAATAGTTGTTCAGAATAATGGAGTTTGGCTGTTGGCAGACCATCCCCATGGTATTTCAGTAATTTTAGAAGCACCAGGATTGCGCTATAGGTAGTCTATCCCTAAAAATCTATAAATAGACCCTTGAGGTGCCTTGGAGAAGGATCCGTTTTCACCAATATTCAGCTTCCTTCATCCTCCAAAGCACCAAGATCAGCATTGGCTAGGGAGGGGAGATCTAAAAAGTCTTCCGGGTCTGAGGTGGGACCTCCACGCTAGAGCTAATGGTCATTTTCCAAATTCAGGTCTCTCACCAAGGGATGGCTTAGGATAATTAGGTGTGAGCTACACCCCTTGGTCCGAAATCTAGGTTTAACCGAATCTCAGTTTCAACACTCCTGGTTGCGCATTGATCATTGTGAATGTTGGAACCCTACTTGTGATTTGTGCTAGGTTCACTATTAGGATTGATTAGATGACCCAATATGTATAGTGTAGGATCATAAGTTATTTCTAGGTTCAAGGTCAGCAGCACATAATTACACTGTCAGCACCCTCCTTCAGAAGACTTTAGAGATAGAAGACTTCAGAGGAAAAGCTGTTAAAAAGAATGCAGAAAAGTCGTTCGACGATAGCTAAACTCAGCTCGACGATCGTCGATATCAGATCGACAAAATCAGAGTTCCTTATCTGAGTTGAGCTCGATGAAAGTCTAGGTGAGATCGACGAACTCAGAGTTCCTTCTCTAAGTTGAGCTCGACGAAAGCTGAGCTCTGGTCGACGAACTCCGATCTTTTCTCAGAATCTCAGCTAGACGAAAGCCATCATCAGTTTGACGAACTCCAGGCTCAGGTCGATGAAATGCAGGCTCAGTTTGACGATTTCCAGGCAGTGTCTTAGGCAGTTAGTTTAAGAAGAAGCAGAATACTTCCAAGCTCAATTTCAAGATATTCTGAAGGTAGAATATTTAATGGCATAATTGCAGACAGCTATAACTCTGATATTTAATGCTCAATATTCTTATGAATATAGCCGTTTAGAGGCAACATTAAGTAGAAAATTGATCACAGAGTTCTTATTGCCATTCTAACCAATTTCAAAGGAAGTTACTTTCTCGAAAATTCTCCAACCGTTTCATGATTAATGAATTCAAATATTTGAATTCTTCTTAGGGATCAAGAAGAAAAAAGGCTGAGACGTTTTCTGCAATAAATGGAGATAGTTACAGTTTTGGAGATACATTTTTCTTCCAGCAACAAATCTTCAATCTGAGACCAAAAAGTTCACATCTCTCAGAAACATTTACTGGAAGAGGAAGTTTTCAAAGAAAGCCAACACCCTGAAGCAAAGCTTCCACTCCTGATCAGATCCATACAAGTCAGGGGGAGATTTGACATCATCAACAAATCCACTTGTCTTCTCAGGGATTTGAGACAGAGAAGACAACATTATTTTCTTATTTTCCTTTCACTATGTACAAGGTTATATCTCCCTTCAAAATTTAAATACTTTTGGTTCACAAGTTACCTGATCAAAAGACTTAGTCTAGTTTTGGGGCACCTGATAAAAAACTCAAAGTGTTGTTAGATCTCACTTAGAAAAAATAGATGTTCTGGTGACAGGACACCTGATCAAAAACCCGTAGTGGATTCCTACCAGGTTAGTGGAAGAGTGGATGTACCCAGGTTTATCAGGGAATCACTATAAATTCATTTTGTCATCTAGTTGTGCCTTTACTTGTTTATTTTTCTGTGCTGTGATATTTCTCTTTATATATATATATATATAAATATAAATATATATATATACACACGAGTGATAGGCACGGGCCTTCGGCGGGGGTGCGACATTTATTGTTCGTGCAACATTTGTCGTAAGGGCGAGATTTGTCGTGGGTGCGACATTTGTCATGGGAAAAACATTTATCGTGGGGACGATATTTGTCCTGGGCTGCGACATTAGTGATGAGGGGTGACATCGTTCATGGGGGGAGACATTTGTCATGCACATGGAGATATTGGTCGTGGGGACGACATTTGTCGTGGGTGCAAAATTTATCGTGGGGGCGACATTGGTCTTGGGGGGGGGGGGGGGGGGGGCGACATTGGTCGTGGGCGGCAGCATTGATCGTGGACGGAGACATTGGTCGTGGGCGCGCGACATTGGTCGTGCGAGTGACATTTGTCGTGGGTGCGACATTTATCGTGGGGTCGACATTTGTATTGGGGGCAACATTTATCATGGGTACAACATTTGTCATGAAAGAGACATTTGTCGTGGGGATAACATGTCGTTAGAGCGACGTTTGTCAAGGGCAGCGACATTTGTCGTAGGGGAGACTTGTTGTGCGGGCGACATTTGTCGTGGGGGCAACATTTGTTATGGTGGACAACATTTGTCGTAGATGCGACATTTGTCGTGGTGGGCAACATTTTGTTGTGGATGAGACATTTGTCATAGGAGGATACATTTGTCGTAAGAGGCTACATTTGTCGTGGGGGCGACATTTATCGTGAGAGCGACATTTGTCGTGAGGACGACATTTTCTTGGGGGCAATATTTGTCGTGCGCAACATTATTTGTCGTGAGGGGAGACATCTGTCGTAGGGGAGGGGAGACATTTTTCATGGGGAGGCATATATCGTGGGGTGCGACGATTGTCATGGGGTGCAACAATTGTCATGGGCGACAACATTTATTTGTCGCGGGCGAAACATTGGACGGGATATACATTTTGCGAAACAAGGGTGAAATATTGTACGGGCAAAACATTCGGCAGGCGAAACATTATCCCGACAAAACATTGTGCGGGCAAAACATTGGCAAGCGAAATATTATACAGGCGAAACATTAGTACCTCTAAAGCCTTAGAGCCTTCATGCCGAAGGCCGGAAATGAATTCCGCCTCACCCAATTCCAATTCTGAATTTCAATTCCAGTTGGCCGAAGAGGGTGTAAAGGAAATATTATTACAGAAATTTCAAAAAATAAAGTCATAAAATATTAAAATCTCACAAAAGACATGTAAGACTTTTAAAATCTAAAAAATGAAATGATATAGAATATTAAAATCTAAAAAAAGATCTTATTTTTTTATCAACCTTGGGCTTGAGAAGCACTATTTTTTATTATTTATAATCAAATGTGACTCCATATGAGAAAGAAATAGGGAATGAGAGAAAATAAGAAGAGAGGAAATACAAATAATTAATATTGCATATATATCCATATAAGTGCATTTATAATCATATGTTTTCAATATTGCTATGAAAAGAATGCTAAGACAAAAATTGGCCTTATTGGAAGAGGAATCAGTTAAAACTTAAAACTCATCAATAAAACTCATCAACGACTCATTTTCAGTGAATGAGTAGAGGACCTAAAACGTAAACATAAATCTATTCGAACTTTGTGGTGATAATTTTGAATAACACATCGAAGCCAAGGTAATTTTGTCATGCCAAACGCAGCCTAAAGATAGCTGATATATTGTTAGATGACAGTATGTCCATAAAAACATAACTTTTATTCGAAATATTCAACAAAAATTCGATGCATGACGTAGACCTCTTTTTTTAAAAAAAAATGTAATGAGACTTAATATTGATCGTAACCAAGGAGATCAAGGTATCAAGATGCAATTATATATATAATTTTGTCATGCCCAACACTGCCTAAAGATAGCAGGTATAATTTTAGTTGACACTATCTCCATAAAACAAAACTTTAATTCAAAATATTAAACAAAGATTTGATCCAGGTTAAACTTTTTTTGTTGGAAAATTACTAATGCTTTGAGCTGATAGCAAAACAAAAATCCATCAAGGGATATACGTTTTTGCTAACCAAACAAAAAATCCATCTTGGTAGAATCCATCTAGATGGCAAGCCACGAATAAATTTTTTTTCTTTTCAAACCGCTTTTAATCTGGGAGGAAGCTGACGTCATAGCTTGGGCGTGTGCTGGAGGCTAGAGATGAACATAGTGAGGAATACTGAGATTCACTGCCTCAGAACACCCTGAATAAATTAATGAAGAGGATGAACAGAGCTGCGAAGAATACAAAGTGAGTTGGGTGCATAGCTTTTGGAGTGGAAACACCAAGAGCGTACCTGTGAAGAAGAGGAAATTAATAAGATGTGCAAGCCTTTGGAGACGAAGAAACCCCTAGAGAAAGTTTCTTTCCACTGATGTGGTCGAGTCGGCTGGAACAGGCTGCAATGTAGGTACTCTATCTATGAATAAGAGGAAATAAGCTGTGTAAGGTTTTGGAGAAGAACGATCTACTGAAAAACCTGCTGAAGAAGCTAGAACCTGAAGAAGTTGATGTGTGGATGACTGAATCCTCACACGGGTAGCTTATTCTATGGTTGTTCGGAGATTTCCTACAAAAAAATGTTTGACTGTGTAAACCCATTAATGCTCTGCATGAACCTCTATAGCGTTCATTTCTAAAGAATTAACTTCTTTTCTGAATAAATAAACTCATTAACTCCTTTCTGAAGAATTATATAAATATAACAAAATACTTCAAAAGTCATTACAAATCCAAATCATAAAACTTAATAACCGTACACCCATTACATCTATAAACTCCTCAAACAAATGCTCAAGAACAACATGGAGGCATCTATAAACCCTAAAATTGGAATGTAAGTGGTTGTCATAAATGCCACACCTTTTTGGCCAAAGCTGCAAGGATGAGTAGGTAGTTCCCGAGGTAGGATAAATGAAACCTAGATGATTTCTTGCAATAAAAAATGTGGAAGTTGACTTAGAGAGAGTTATGGAGCTGTAGCAATGCAAGCAATACTTATAGTACGCAAGCCTCTACTGAAGAGGAAGAGGTCGAGGAGGAGCTGATGAGGAGTAGCCGCAGAGGAGGAGCGGAGGAGTCTTTATGGAGGAGGAGCTTTGGAGTGGGCAAGGCTCTGCCGAGGAGGAAGTTGAAAGTGAGCTGTTAGATCAGGAATACTCTAGAGGGGGGGGGGGGGGTGAATAGAGTATTCATGGTTTATAAAATTTTCTTCTAATTTAATCTAGTGCAGGAACAAAATAAAACAGCAATCCTAACAAACAGCCGCAACACAAAAACAAAAGTAAAAAAGTAATCCAGACAACACAAGAATTTATAGTGGTTCCCCTAAACCTGAGTACATTCACTTTTCTACCACCCTGGAAGGAATCCACTCAGATTTTGGAAGGAGACTTGTGAACCAGAATAATTTTGAAGGGAATTAAAACCCTGTATAGAGGTGGGGATGAGAGAGTGATGAAAGTCTTCTTTTCTCAATCGCAATGAGAAGACTATGTTGATTCAGTGATGTTGTCAAAGCTCACCTGAGATGTAAAAGGGTTCAGGCTGGGAAGCTTTGCACAGGGTGAGTAGCCTTCAATCTGCAACCTTGACCAGAGAAATCTCCAGGAACTTCTTTGACAGATGGATTTCTTGTTGTCCTTTGAAGTGTCCTGCAAAGATGAAGAAGGAAGACTCTTGATATTTGATTGATTGTTCTTCTTCTTCAGAACTGACTGATGTTCTGGTCAAGGGCTTCTTCTGTATGAGAAATCTTGTGTAAGAAAATGAGAGCAGACTGATTGTGTTTTTTTTCTGTGTGTCTTGTTCTGTCTACCTGTCTCTTTGCCTGTCTACAGGAAGAAGAGAGAAAATCTCTTTTGTATTTCCTGTCAAAAATGATCTTTTGAAATTCGAAATCTTCTGTAATCAATGCTGACGACCTAGAGAATAAACATCATTGAATTATTTCCCAACTGTCCCATGGAAAAATGGCAGGCAATAATACTGGAGAATACCATAATCAATGCTCTTCTAACGGTTATATTCAGAGAATATTAGAGCACTAATTACTCAGGAATTATTGCAGTAGAATGGGGACAGAAGGATGGAAAAATGACTAAGTCTGGATTCGTCAAACTGATGGTAGAAATCGTCGAGCGAGTCCACAGTTCGTCGAGCTGAGTTGTTGAGTTCGTCGACTAGATGACTTCTGTTCGTCGAGCTGAGTTCTAAGATCGTCTAGCTGAGAGCAGAAAACTGCATTATCCAGACTTGATTATTCTATGTCTCAAGTTCGTCGAGCTGAGATTGTAACTTTGTCGACTGGAGATGATTCTGGACTTAGAGTAATTTCAGATGCTTCTGGATGAAGGTGTTGAAGTGAAGTATCTAGAATTCGTTGACCTAGGAATTGGTTTTGTCAAGCTGAGTTCCACTTAACTGCTGTTGGATAACTCTAGCTATTATGGTCACAATTCGTCGAGCTGAGAATCAATTTCGTCGACCAAAGTCTGACTCTGGACTTAGAATAAAGAGATGTTTTCCTGATCTTGAAGTGTTGAAGTATAGTGTCCAAAGTTTGTCGACCTGAGTACCAAGTTCGTCGAGCTCAGCTCAGAGAATTTACGCTGAGATCGTCGAGCTGAGCATGACTATCATCGACCTGAGTTCGACGAACGTCGAACTCATTTTACTTGGTCTTTAGAAAAACTCTATGTCTTGAGTCTCTGGCAGTCTTGTTGATAGCTGGTCCATGCAGTGTTGCTTCTAAGGACTTGGCGTAGACTCTAGGACACAACCATGACCCTGGCTATACATTGTGGGTAATTTGATCCTAACTTAGTGAACCTAGCCCAAATCTTACTAGGGATCCAACAATCTCCCCCTATTTGGGTTGAAGTCACTAATTACAGACTCATACTCAAACTAAAAATAAACAAAGCAGAAAAAAGCATATATCTGGCAGAGATCAATAACACATGCAGCAGATATATATATACATAAGCTTTGTTCAGAATATAGAGCAGTTACAGATAATTGTAGAAAATAAAAGAGTTCAAAATTTACTTCTTTTGTTTCTTTTCCTTCGGCATTTCTTGCTTGCTCTTCTCTCCAGGCTATGTAAACACAATCTCTCTGTTTGGATCTGAAGCTTGCACTTTTGTCATGGTCATATCAGCAGCCCCTATAATCTTCAAAGATGTGGCTCTGGGGACAACTACTTCTGGGTGCAACTTCATGTAGTCATCAACATTGAAAAACTTTTTTTATTTCTCAAACCTCTTAAGTTCCTCTTTCTTGTACTTTGACATTGTTGAATATTTAGAAGGATCCTTTCCTTCAGCTTTGGCTTTGTTAATCATAGAAAGACCTACTAGTTCCTGGAACCTGGCCATTCTAGCAGTAGTAGCTGTTTTTGGATCTTCAAAAGGAACAAGAGGAGAGTTTGGTTTTTTAGGACTTTCAGCTTTCTGATCAGCAGGGGATGATAGTTGTTGTTGATGCTGCTGCTATGGTTGATGCTGCTTTCCTGAAGAGTAATGCCTGTGCTGACTACTTTCAGAAGATGATCTCCCATGGTGTCTCTGATATGTTTGAACAGGGGCAGATCTTTGAGAAGTTATGCCTAAAGCACCAGTAGCTGGAGGAGGTGGAGGAGGTGGATCTTTTCTGAATCTTTGAACTGGAGGAGGAGAGTACCTTCTTCTTTTCTTCCACTCCTTCTGCTGATTTTTGGATAACCACATCCAAGATGGCATCCCTTTGTATGGAGTTGTCTTTTTGGAGAATATAATAGGGAGTGTCATTGTTTGGATTTGGCTTTGGAGCAGGAGGAGGAGGAGCTTTTCTTTTCTTGGAAACTGGCTTCCTCTCGGGCTCATCATCAGAATCATCATCCTCATCCTCCTCCTCATCATCATCAGATCTCTGAGAGTTATCATATAACTCATTTAAAGCTTTTAGAGCCTCAACAGAAATGATAGGCTTTTCAGGTAGAGATGGAGGTTGAGCAGGAACTTCAACATGAGCTGGAGGAGAAGCCACAGGAGAAGCTGGAGAGCTAATTCTGACAGTGCTTTCAGCAGCTGCCTTTTCCTCTCTTCAATATCAGCCAGGATCAAGTCATCCAGATCTAGCAATGGAGAGTCATCCATGACATAACTGGGTGCAGAAGACATTGCTGGGGAAGCTGGAATGACTATGGGCTTAGGAACAACAAAACTGTCACTAAGTTGCTTTGCAACTTGAGGACTTACTGGGGAAGTATATGATACAATAGCCAAGAATGGCTTAGTATACTCTGCTGTAGGAAATCTCAAATATATAGTATCAAAAATGCTCAACAAATTAACTAAATTTACTGTGGGATTAATGATGAAATCACCAGCAGTAATAATGTCCCTCTGGTACTGACTCTTCTAAGTCCATGTCAGTATTAATGAATTGAATTAAATCAATTAAATATGTATCAGTATAATCTGTATCAATTACTACTGCTGTTGCTACCTCTGCCACTGCTGGAGCTAGAGCTGCTGCTTGAATTGTTGTTGCTGCTGGAGCTGCTGCAGCTTCTTCATCAAGTATCTCCCCCTGCCTAGTTTCAGTAATAATTGGAGCCAGGGCCCTGAATGAAGAGGGGGCAGCAGTGAAGGCATAGAGTTGAGCAAAAAGAGTAGAGATAGAAGTCGCAAGAGGTATAATGGCCTCTGCTATGAGAGATTTGAGTAGAGGAGTGATGAGAGTAATTATAGAGGAAATGGTGGAGGGATCTAGAGGTGTAGTAGCAGAGGGTTCAGTAGAATGTTGGGTGGAGACATTTGGAGGGATGGTAGATGTTGGAGATAATGGAGGAGGGACATCTTGCATGTTCGAATATGGAGGGGAGGGAGAGTTGAGGGGGGGAAGTCAGAAGATCAAAAGTTGGAATGGAGGATAGGTGAGGTGGAAGAGGAGATGATTGTACAACCCCGTGTCTGGAGAGCAAGGTCGCCCGGAACCAGAGATCGGGATGAAGGCAGTAGGCGAGCTCGGCAGTCGAAAAGCCGAGCCCGAGCTCTGCATTTGTCGACCAGAGGTCGGCATTCATCGACCGGAGATCAGTATTCGCCGACCCCGAGCTCGGCATTCGCCGAGCTAGTCCCAACTCACGCCCTCGCAACAAAACTCGACAATAGTAGGCGAGCAGGACCTGCCGAGGTGATCAAGCCCCCCAGCTCGCCTGGATGAATGAGGTACTTTTTACCGTTTTGCCCCCGCTGGCCTACCCATAACCTTTCAAAATAGCGGAGTTTGGCTGTTGGCAGACCCAACCAAGGGTTTTCTGGTAATTTCAGGTCAGTTCTTTTGGTTATTGGCAGTTCAGATTTCAAAAACTATAAATAGGACCCAAGGGGTACCCCAGAAGGCATGCTTCCTGTGCTTTCCTGCTCCAGTTTTCAACTGATTTTTGAGGGTACCTTAGCTCGGCCTCTGGCTAAGGAGGGGAAGCGCTCTGAGATCCTCCGGGTGTGTGGTGGGACCTCCCCGCCAAGCCCTTGGGTCGGTCTTTCCTTGTTTTTTGTTGTTTTGCTTGCAGGAGTAAAGTAGGCGCAAGACCACCCCTTCCCCAAGGGCGAACTCCACAGGAGACCGAGAAATTGGTTTCAACATTTTGGTGCGGTGAGCATGGAGCGTGGTTAGTGCAGAAAAGCTTCAGCGAGTTTGATGACAGGAGGACAGGGATCTGACAGGCCGAACTCGCCCCCCCCCCCCCCCCCCCCCCCCCCCGCCTCTCGCCACGGTGGGGATGTTTGAAGATTTCAGGAATGAGGTGTTGAGCCTCGTCAAGTTCGCACTCGGCACACGGGCCGAGTGCTCGACTCTAGCAGTCCAGATCATGGCCGCCCCCTCTTTGGGCGAGGACTCCCTCGACAGGCGAGCTGGGAAGGAAGTGGCCGAGGAAGGCCGAGGGTGCGAGCTCCCCGGGCGCGAGCTCTTCCATGGCTCGGCAGGCCGAGGCCGGTTCGGCGAGCTAGGCTCACGAGATTCACTAGCTCGCCCAGCAGGGGGAAGCAGTCCCTTCAGCGAGTTGGTCTCTTCAGCTCCAGTTCCAGACGGGTTCAGGGAACCCGAGATGTCCTACTACATCGGGAAGGGAGACCGGTCTAGCATGTTCAATGGTTTGAGGATGTAGTCTCCATCCGGCAGATGTCGGACGAGTTCAAGTGCCGGTTCTTCGCTATCACCCTCAGGGAAAAGGCAAGGGAGTGGTTCCATCTGCTATCGGCCAGCTCCATCTATTGATTTGAGGACTTGCGTCGGGGGTTCATGCTGAGGTTCACTACCTCGAAGAAGAGGAAGAAGGAGTCGGAGTCCCTGTTCCACATCAAGCAGGGGGTGAACGAGACGTTGGGGAGCTACGTGGACCGATTCCAGGAGGAGGCTGCTCAGGTCTAGGAGATGCCGGGCCACTGTCTGATGATGGCCTTTACCCTGGGCCTGCAGCAGGGGTTCTTCAGGATGGAGCTGAAGAGAGTTCATCCCTCTCCTACGAGGAGCTGATGGAGAGGGCAGCAAGAGATGTTGACGGGGAGGCGTCAAACCCGGAGTTTGCGCGGACGCTGGCTAGGTGGGCCATAGTGGAGGAGAAGAGTCGAGAGGAGGAAGAGGAGAGGAGGAGAGGAGAGCCCCGGCAGAGGGAGCAGAGGCAGCTCTAGTGGTAGCAGCAGCTGAGGTGGGGGCGTTAGGAGCCCGACCATCGACTGGGCTGGAGGCCTGAGTGGCAGGGGCAGGGGCCACAAAGGGGATACCACGGAAGGGATCGCTATCAAGGGGGGCAAGATCAGTTCCACCCCCCGGGCTGGAGGCAGGCCCAGAGGCCCTGGCTCCTCGATCAAGAGGAGGCTATGGTCATAGCCTTGGGGGAGAGGAGGAGGATAATAAGGAGGAGGAGGAGAGAAGTTAGGGTGGAGTTACCCTGTTGCGATTTCCATCAGGAGGAGGGGCACACAATGCCTCGGGTTGTCGCAGCAGGGGAAGGCAGGGAAGAATGGCAAGTCGAGAACGAGGAAGAGCTGAGGCTCTCCCTTGACATGGTGGAGGAGCGGAGGGACCTTTCCGCCATCCGACAGGAAGAGGTGAAAAGGAGGATGGCCAAGTACTTTGACAAGCATGTCAGAGTCAAACAATTCATGGAAGGAGACTTGGTGCTAAAGAAGGTGGATGCAGCAGGGAGGTCGGCATCCGTAGGGAAGCTCAACCCCAGCTGGGAAGGACCGTTTATTGTAAAGGAGGCTTTAAAATCGGGAGGTTATCGACTCCAAAATGTAGAGGGTGAGACCCTGAGTCTCCCCTGGAGTGGTGACGACTTAAAACATTTTTTCCCCTGAATCATGTAAGTAACACATTGATTATAAAAAAATTCTTCAACACTTCAAGTACTATCACAGCTAGCTTGCTTGGAGAAATGGAATGTGTTTGTACCCCGAGCAGATCCCGCTGTCAGGCTCTCACATAGATGACAGTGCAGGAAGTCACTCAGTATCATCCTTGGCCTCGAGCAGATCCCGCTGTCAGGCTCTCACCTAGCTGGCAGGGCTGGAAGTCACTCAATGGCGGTAGTAGTGGACCCCGAGCAGATCCTGCTGTCAGGCTCTCACCTAGCTGGCAGGGCTAGAAGTCACTCGGTGTCATCCTTGGCCTCGAGCAGATCCCGCTGTCAGGCTCTCACCTAGCTGGTAGGGCTGGAAGTCACTCGATGGTATTAGTAGTGGACTCCGAGCAGATCCCGCTGTCAGGCTCTCACCTAGGTGGTAGGGCTGGAAGTCACTCGGTGTCATCCTTGGCCTCGAGCAAATCCCGCTGTCAGGCTCTCACCTAGCTGGTAAGGCTGGAAGTCACTCGATGGTCTTAGAAGTGGACCCCGAGCAGATCCCTCTGTCAGGCTCTCACCTAGCTGGCAGGGCTGGAAGTCACTCAGAGTCATCCTTGTCCTCAAGCAGATCCCGCTGGCAGGCTCTCACCTAGCTGGTAGGGCTGGAAGTCACTCGATGGTATTAGTAGTGGACCCCGAGTAAATCCCACTGTCAGGCTCTCAACTAGCTGGCAGGGCTGGAAGTCACTCGGAGTCATCCTTGGCCTCGAGCAGATCCCGCTGTCAGGCTCTCACCTAGCTGGCATGACTGGAAGTCACTCGATGGTATTAGTAGTGGACCCCGAGCAGATCCCACTGTCAGGCTCTCACCTAGCTGGCAGGGCTGAAAGTCACTCGGTGTCATCCTTGGCCTCGAGCAGATCCCACTGTCAGGCTCTCACCTATCTGGTAGGGCTAGAAGTCACTCAATGGTATTAGTAATGGACCCCGAGCAGATCCCGCTGTCAGGCTCTCACCTAGTTGGCAGGGCAGGAAGTCACTCGGTGTCATCCTTGGCCTCTAGCAGATCCCGCTGTCAGGCTCTCACCTAGCTGGCAGGGCTGGAAGTCACTCGATGGTATCGGCCTTGAAATTACCAGGTAAAGATCAAGGAGTTTCGAATGCCAAGGAATAAGGGGAAGGTTCTGCATAGGCGAGCTCGGACTCGCCTAACCCAGCTCGTCGTCTGCAAGTAGATTCCGCACACACGAGTTTGGACACGCCCAGGTTAGCTCGGCACTTGCAAAGGGGGTGGCAAGCCATATCTCAGGACCTCGCTGAAAGAAAGCGGGCCAGGCCATGGAGCTTCATCCCTTCGTCTATTTTACTTGGAAGAATTTTTCTGAGTTCAACCTGGACGACTCGCGGGCGAGATGAGTTTGCGTAACAAAGGCGGAAAGCAGCCCGTTCCCGAATCGCCTAGATCTCGACAAACACTCGAAACATACCCACTCACGAGCGCGAACTCATGGCTATCCTACTCACAAAATCTGCCTACGCGAGGTCGCTTGGGGAAGTACTCGCAGATGTACAAAACACAGCAAATAGCACGAAAACTATGTGGCATGGGTATGAACAAAAACCTTTCTTTCATTAAATAAGAGGTGTTTACAAAATGTTTACAGTGGCTCGCTTCGGCGAGTAAAACAAAATAGAAGAGTATACACATTCAGGCCTCGCCACCCCCCCCCCCCCCGCCGAACTGGTTCCCCCCTTAACCCGGCTTGTCCGGAAAGCCCTTCCCGAACATCACGTCCATGCTGTCCTCTTTCTCGCTGGGAGGCGTCGCCGGGAACAAGCTCAGCATCATGTCTCTGGCGGAGATCTCCTCGCACCCTTGCACCAGCACCCCCGTGTCCTTCATCATTTGGAGGGTGCACTCGGCCGCTTGGATGGAGTTGATCCGCAACCTCTCGGCAAGATCGGCCTCACCAAAGATCCGCGGCCTCTTGTAAGGGAGGGTAGGGTCGACGTCGTGGGCTGGGATGAAAATCTCCGCCTAGCGGCGGACCTCGCGGAAGAGGTGCTGATTCTCATCTTTCAGCTTCGCGTTAGCCCCCTCCAGCTCGGTAAGGCGGGCGCACAGCTGGCTGATCTCCTCCCCCTGCTCGGCATTGCGAGCCTGAAGCTCCCCTGCAGCCTTGGCATCCTGGTAAAGAGAATTCGGTTTAGTATCAGCGCAGAATGTTCTAAGTAAAAGTGAAGAGTAGTGCTTGACACTTACCAGCCCGCCGGCGGCTTGGGCGAGTAGACCCTCCGCGATGCCGAGCTGCCTCGCCTGATCAGTGACCTTATCCTTGGCGACGTCGCGAGCTTGCTCAGCTTTTTGGAGTTGGTTGCTGAGGGTGAAGTTGCGGCGAGTCAGCATATGGTGCAGCTCCATGGTCTGCAGGTGGGCCTTCAGGCCCTCATGGCCGAGCTGCCGGAGGGTCATATTCTTGTACGCCTCAGCATCCTCGCGTCCGTAGATGCCGAAGCCAAGGGCGTAAGCATTACCAGTGGCGGGCTCACGGTCATGCAAGGATGGGTGCAGAGTGGAGATGGAGACCCGGTGGGCCAGCTCATCCCACTGAAGCATGGGCTCGCCCCCCGAGTCCTTCCACCATCCATCGAAGTTGAAGAGGGGATGTTGCTTCGACGTCACGTGCTAGCGGGCCGCCCTCTTCGCCGATGGAGGAGGGGAGATCGCCGCCGCGGAAGAAGGGCCCTCCCCGCCTTTCCGGCCCTTGCTGGTAACCTCCTTCAGCGTGCTCTCTAGCGACGCGTCGGGAGGGGTCTGAGACGAGCTGTTGTTGTTGCCGCCGCGGAGCCAGCAGGGCTCTCCTCATCTTCTTCGGTGGCTGCTGGCGTTGTGGCGGGGTCGGCCCCGCATCCTCAGGTCGCCTCTTGCTGGAAGAGGGTTGGGAGAGGGCCGCCTCGTCTCGGCAGGCCGCCGCCGCCGCCTTCTTGCTAGCGAAGGGGTCCGGGTGCGACCCCGGATCTACAAACGGCGGGTTTGCAGGAATTATCCGCTCCCCTGCAGGAAAATACTTTGAAAAAATTAGGATAAACTCAGCAGCAATGTGGCGAGCCCGGCCGTCGGGTGAGCTCGGCAAGAAAAGAAGAGAATGATACCTTCGCCAGGGAGAACGAGGGGGGGGGGAGCGAGTCGAGGCCCCTTCGCAGGAAGGCGACCTCGAAGTCCTTGTGGAGGAAGTACTTGTGGAGCTCGGCATCGTTGCCGGACACGGCCGGCGGGCGGTATACCTCTACGCCCTTCTGCTGGGGGGAGTAGGGGATGTTGCCGAGATCGCCCTTGATGAATGCGATCTTGGTCATCCAGGTGTGGTGCTTCCTCGCCATCTCGCGAACGTTGTTCAGCGAGCCGCCAAATTAGGCGACCCCATCCGGCGTCGCCTTGTAGGAGAATAATTTCCTGAACACTGTCAGTTTGAACTCAATCCTCTCCTGCCGGAGGTAGCTCGCGAACGCCAACATCATCGCGACGGCGTTGGAGTTCAACTGGGCGGGTACTGCGCCGTAGTATTTCAGGATTTGCCGAATCTCCGGCCAGAGGGGGAGGCGCAACCCCACCTCGAAATGTGAGATGGGGAAGGCGAGCTCGTCCTCGTAGAAAGTGTTGATAGCCTCACCCTCCCTCGGCATGCGTGCCTCGAAACCAGGCGGCACATACCCAGCCTTGAACTCCTCGAGCTCCTCCTCGCTGGTGTGCCCCTCAAAGAAGCAATAATCAGTAAAGTGCTGCGCGCACTTGGAGCGGCCGTCGGCATCAGGATTGGTCTTGCCCATGTTCGCAGAGGAAAAAGCAGAGCGTGAGCAGAGATAGAGGCATGCACAGAAAGAGAAGGAAAGAAAGCAATAAATGCACAGTACGGGGTTGGTGGGGGGGGGGATATTTATAGCAAATGAAATCTGCGGCAGACCGTCCAATCGGTTAAGCTTGCCGCCTCAGCTCGCTGCCCCAGCTCGCCAACCCCAGCTCGTCACCCCAGCTCGCCGACTTTAAACACATCCCAATCAAGGCTAAGTCAAACATTGCAGTATATTATTTGAATGACATATTCAAGAATATTCTAAAAACTACTTATTACAGATCCAGGAATAAAAGGGGGGGGGGGGGCGAGCGAGCAGGGGGAGCGCTAGGATGCGAGTACCGATCGGCTCGCCATAGGAGCCGCCCACTTACCTACCCCGGCCTCGCGACCCCCGCCCCCCAGGCTACCGTGCGCGGAGCAGCTCGCAGATCCTTCCCGAATTCCTCTGCGCCACCGAGAGGCCATCGTCTATCTCATCTAGGAGCCGGGAGGGGGACATCAGCTCGCCAGCCTGGCCGCTTCGCACCTCGTCGGCGAGACGCGCGTAGTCGCGTTGGAGCGTCTCGTTGACCCCCTACACCTCGCGCAACCCGCACACCAGCTTCTTGAGGAGCTTGACCTCCCTCCTCGTCAGCTCGCCTTGATCCACCTCAGGACCCAGGTAAGAGTCCAGCGAGCTTGGGGAAGGGAGGGGAGAGTAGTGGGCTACCCGCGAAGATTCCTCGGTAGCGGATTGGCTGGGGAGAGCTGTGAAGACAAGCATCAGCAAGAAGAGAAACGCAGGAAAAACTCATGGGGCAAGAATCCAGGCAAGACTGACCTGATGAGCTCGGCGGCTCAAAGGAGATGCGGGGAGGGATGAACCTCAAATCCTTCCCACGACTTGGACCACGAGTCCCCGACGAGAGGAGCTCGAATCCTGGGGTGGGGATGGTTCCCAAACCTGCCCCATAGTTTGCCGAGTAGAGGGGGCGCGCATCAGCGAGCTCGGTCTCTGCGAGATCACTGGCAGGATCCCAAAGAGAAGAGGGGTCCTGAGGACGGTCATCTAGTGCCATGAACCGCGAGTCCACAGGAGTCGTCTCGCCTCGCAGTATGGGCTCTCGCGGCGTGACACCCCCCATGTTGTCAGGTTGACCATCCGGGTCGTCGCCGACTATGACAACCTCTCTATCCTTCTCAAGAATTGTCCGAGTGGAAGAACCGGTCTCGCGCTCCAGGGTGGCCCTCAGGTCATGGTAAATGGGCTCGGCCGCCTGAGGGAATGACTTCGACATCTTGGAGCCGGGTTCGGCAGAATCAATTTGTGGAACTTTGGTAGGAACCGCCGTCAGTGCAGCTACGCGAGCTGCGGAAGCCTGGCGAGCTCGGTCTAAGCGCTCTTGGATCTCCTTAGGAAGCGACATCTTGGCAGGGTTAGAGAAAAAGGAATGGCAAGAGTCAGGCAGGAGAGCAGGTCCATATATATAGTCGTAGGTGGACCCCACCCAAAGATTCCCTCCAACTCGCCAACCCGCGCTCGCCGCACACTTGGGGTTGGATGTTTCTTTCTGAGCTTTGCCAAGCTCAAAAAGAGCGGGGATTATGTACAACCCCGTGTCCGGAGAGCAAGGTCGCCCGGAACCAGAGATCGGGCTGAAGGTAGGAGGAGAGCTCGGCAGTCGAAAAGCCGAGCCC
Organism: Platanthera guangdongensis; assembly: GCA_039583875.1. NCBI lineage: Eukaryota > Viridiplantae > Streptophyta > Magnoliopsida > Asparagales > Orchidaceae > Platanthera > Platanthera guangdongensis. The sequence continues at coordinate 109,583,002 of CM077153.1, read as the reverse complement.
GAGCTCGGCATTCGTCGACCAGAGGTCGGCATTCGTCGACCGGAGATCAGTATTCGTCGACCCCGAGCTCGGCATTCACCGAGCTAGTCCCTGCTCGCGCCCTCACAACAGAACTCGGCAACAGTAGGCGAGCAGGACCTGCCGAGGTGATCAAGCCCCCAGCTCGCCTGGATGAACAAGGTATTTTTTACTGTTTTGCCCCCGATGGCCTGCCCATAGCCTTTCAAAATAGCGGAGTTTGGCTGTTGGCAGACCCAACCAAGGGTTTTCTAGTTATTTCAGGTCAGTTCTTTTGGTTATTGACAGTTCAGATTTCAAAAACTATAAATAGGACCCAAGGGGTACCCCAGAAGGCATGCTTCCTTTGCTTTCCTGCTCTAGTTTTCAAGTGCTTTCTGAGCATACCTTAGCTTGGCCTCTGGCTAAGGAGGGGAACCACTCTGAGATCTTTTGGGTGTGTGGTGGGACCTCCCCACCGAGCCCTTGGGTCGGTCTTTCCTTGTTTTCTGTAGTTTTGCTTGCAGGAGTAAAGTAGGTGCGAGACCACCCCTTCCCCATGGGCGAACTCCACAGGAGACTGAGAAATCGATTTCAACAATGATGGTGGTGTTGGAGCTGGTAAATCAGTGGGGGATTGAGGTGATTGAGGTGGCGTGGTTTGATGGTATTCCTGAATAGGAGATGAGGGGATGTTGGTAAGATCTAGGGGTGGAGAGGTGGCAAAAGATGGAACTGTAGTAGGAACATGAACTTGGTGGAGTTGTTGTTGAAGTTGTGGATGCGGTTGAGGAGAGGGAGTATGAACTATGGAGGGTGAGTGTTGTTGAGTTCCTGGAAGAGATGGAGGTGTGGTGATAATCTCTTCAATAGGGTGGGGAGTGGCTCTTACAGCATTGGTGCTTTCAGAAGCTGGGGTGGAAGTGGTTGAAGACTTGGATGGCTTAGTTATGGTCCTCTCCCACCTGCCAAACAAGGTGAATGTGAGCCTCTTGCCGGCATTAATGAATATGGTCTGTGAAAGCAGGATTTCAGCAGCCTTCTCCTTCAGGAAGATCTCTAGGATCCTTCCAAAGCAAACTTCTTTCTTATTACCCTTTTTCTTAATAAGATCAAAATTGATATGTGCCCAATCCACTTTCTTCTTATTGGCCACTGCACACATGACCAAGAATTGATGCCTGGTGATGTAGTCATGGGCAGTGTGCTTGCCCAGCAAGACTTTTCCCACTATATCTGCCAGAAATTTGTATTCTGTCGATAAGTGTTTCTTCAACAACTTATTGGGTTATCTCCAGCATAACCCATTAAACTCAACATCATATCATATTCTTCAGAATTAATTTCTAAATCTTCTTCTCCATTACTCAGATCAAAAATTTCAGTTAAAACTACGGGAGTCAAAGAAACAACATTACCCACGATTGTTCCTGTCATGGTGTTTTCCTCTGGTGTAGATAAAGTATAGACTCATTCTCTAATTTCTGTTCCAGCCAGCTTTATTCTTGTTGTCATCAGGTTTTCCAAATTCTGTTCTTCCAGTAGAGTCAGGATGTTCAGAAAAATTTGATCTGAGTGTTGAAATGATTCGAAGTCGACATCAAATCCTGTGTCAAACTTCATAGCGGCTAGGGCTCCTGCTTGAATCGCCATGAAATCACCTGCAAAAGAGAGAAACAATGATCAAGTGCCAAGGGAACAGAAAGCGCGGGACGGAGGTCGAAGAAAACCTAGTTAAAAGATTTTATGGAATATGAATCAACAAACTCCGTTCCACAAAAAATAAGAAGTTCTTTGACCTGAGATCGATGAAATAATTCATAGTGAAATAATTCATCGAGCTCAGCTGGAAGAGTTGAAGACATTTTCTCGAGCTTCGTTCGACGAAAGTTTTCTGAAGTGGATTCGACGATCTCCATTCGACGAAAACAACTTCACTCTCTGAGAGTTTGTCGTCCTCCGTTCGACGAATATCTCCCGAACTTTCCCTAGTTCGTCGAGCTCCGTTCGACGAACTCTGGATAATTCGTTGAGTGCAGACAGAAACTAAACTAAGTCTTCTCCATTTATCATTCCAAGCTGATTTATAAAGAATATGTGATTTCTCTCATCCAGAGGTTTGGTGAATATATTAGCTCTTTGTAAATTAGTGTATATATAGAGAAGATTAATTTTGTTTTTTTCACACACTCTATAATGAAATGATGTCTAATGTCTATATGCTTTGTCCTACTGTGATGGACTGGATTTTGGGCCATTGCTATAGAACTTGTGTTATCACAAAAGAGAGTTGAATTATTTAAGTTGAGACCATAGTGTAGTAATTGATTTTGAATCTACAGCATCTGGGAACAATAGCTGCCAGCTGCAATATACTCAGCCTCAGTAGTTGAGGTAGACACAGATGACTGTTTCTTACAAAACTAGGATACCAACCTCATACAAAGGAACTGACAAGTCCCTGAGGTGCTTTTCCTATCAACCCTGCATCCAGAAAAGTCAGCATCTGAAAATCCAGTTAAATCAAAATCTGAATCAGCTGGATACAATAGACCTAGACTAGGATAACTCTTTATATATCTCAAAATCCTTTTTAAGAAAATTAGATGAGATTCTTTTGGGTTCACTTGGAACCTAACACAAAGGCATATGACAAACATAATATCAGGCCTGCTTGCTGTAAGATATAGTAGGGACCCAACAATGCCCCTATATAATTTCTGATCCACAGGTTTCCCATGTGCATCAGAGTCAATCACAGCATTAGTAGCCATAGGTGTTTTATTTGCTGAAGCATCAGCCATCCCAAACTTCTTTATAAGCTCTTTATCATACTTAGCTTGAGTTATGAAGATGCCATCAGGCAACTGCTGCACTTGGAGACCAAGGAAGTATGAAAGCTCACCCATGATACTCATTTCAAATTATGAATGCATGAGCTCAGAGAACCTCTTGCATAATTTGGAATCAGTAGACCCAAATATGATGTCATCAACATATATTTGCGCTAACAATATTTGATCATTATGATGTCTAGTGAAAAGTGTTCTATCTACAATACCTCTAATGAATTTATGCTCTATCAAAAAGCTAGCTAGAGTTTCATATCAAGCTCTTGGAGCATGCTTGAAAACATGATAAGGATGAGTTGGAGAAATAAAACCTGGAGGTTGTTCAACGTAAACCTCTTCTTTAATTACTCAATTAAGAAATGCACTCTTCACATCCATCTAATATACCTTGAATTTTTTGTATGCTGCATAGGCTAGAAAGATTATGATGGCCTCCAGCCTTGCAACTGGTGCAAATGTTTGGTCATAGTCAATCTCTTCCTCTTCCCTATAACCTTGAGCAACAAGCCTAGCCTTGTTTCTCACAATCACTCTTTGGGCATCTTGTTTGTTTCTGTATACCCATTTGGTTCCAATGACTGGATAGTCTTGGGGTCTGGGAACCAAATCCCAAACTCTACATCTCTCAAATTGATTTAATTTATCCTACATTGCAATGATCCAGTGGGGATCTTGCTCAGCATCATGGATGGATAGAGGTTCAACCTGAGAGAGAAAACAGGCATGCATCAAATCTTGGTTGACTTGATGCCTGGTCTGTACACTTACTGATATGTCTCCAATCACTTGAGATTTAGGGTGATCCCTAAGGGTGACTAAATCAGTGGGTGGAGTTCGTTGTGCAATATCATCTTGGATTAATTCCTCCTGTGGAATTATGTTAGCTTTTGGAGGAAGGTCAAGTCCTTCAGTGCCTTAATCTTCACTTTCTTCAATGACTTATGGAGAAGGATGTGTTGGAACCTCTTGTGTAAGGTTTAGTCCATCCAAACTCTCACACAAGTGAGGTACCTGCAAAGGACTATTGGTAGAAATCTCTTTCTCCTTGCAAGACATGTTAGTTTCATCAAAAGAAACATGAATGGACTCTTCAATTTTTAATGATGATTTATTAAAAATCCTTTAGGCTTTGCTTACTTGGGAATATCCTAGAAACATTCCCTCTTCAGCCTTAGCCTCAAACTTTCTAATGTATCTTTTGTTATTGTTGTGAATATAACAGATACATCCAAATACTTTAAAATAGTTGGTTTTAGGTTTCTTCCCTTTAAGTAATTCATAGGGAGTCCTATTCTTCAGTTTATGTATCAAGCTTCTATTCAGGACATAAATTGCAGTGTTTACAGCATGTGCCCAAAAGGTTAGGGGCATGTAAGCATCTGCAAGCAATGTAACTGTAGCTTCAATGAGTGTCCTATTTTTCCTTTCAGCTACCATATTTTGTTGAGGAGTTCTAGGAGTTGAGAAGCAATGCCTGATACCTTCCTTCTCACAGAACTCATGCATAAGAAGAGACTCAAACTCTGTGCCATGATCACTTCTGATCAATGCAATATGAGTAGAGAACTCAATCTGTATGGTCCTGAGAAAATCTGTAAGAACCTTGAAGGTATCTGACTTAGATCTCAGAAAGGATACCCAAGTGAACCTGGAGAAGTCACCCACAATGACTAAGGTGTAGGATTTCCCTCCTAGGATTTGTACAACAATGGGTCCAAAGATATCCATATGTAGCAAATACAAAATCCTAGGTGAATCACTTTTATTTACAGATTTAAAACTAGATTTAGTTTGCTTGCCTAGTTCACAAGCCCTGCATAGACCTTCCTTCTTGTAGGGACCAGAAGGTAGACCTCTAACAAGGTTGTCTTTAGATATCCTAGGAATGTTTTTCAAGTTTACTTGACCTAACCTTTTATGCCATAAATCATTCTGATTACTAGTTATATTAAGTAAGCAGATATCAGAAGTGGCAGATAGAAAATCAACTAAATATATGTTGTCTTGTCCATTTCCAATTAAAACTGTTTGGTTTTCTTTATTAGTAATAGTACAAGAAGATGAATTGAAATGTACCTGATAACCTTCATCACAAAACTGACTTATGAAGATGAGGTTATGCTTGAGTCCTCTTACATATGTTACCTTCTTAAATGTGACAGCTCCAATCTTCACTGCTCCATAGCCTTCTGACTGTCCATATTTTGAATCCCCAAAGATAAACTTTGGTCCTGGATTGGACTTATAATTAGTTAGATTATCCTTACTACCTGTCATATGTTTGGAGCACCCACTGTCCAGGTACCATGGTTGATTCACTCCTGGACAGCCCTTCACCTGCATTGAAAACAACTAATTGTTCTTGACCCAGGTTACCTTGGGTCCTTTATTTTGCTGAAATGAAAAGCCAGAAATTATAGAAAATTCAGGTTGGGATTTATATCCTAGAGGGTGATATCTCCTAGGTGGTATAACCCAATCAGCTAGTGGATTAAATGCTTTCCTTGAATTATTTGAGTTTCTGTTATAATTAAAGTTTTGGTTAAGTCTTTTTGGGTTCGACAAGTTTTTGTGAGTTCGTCGACCAGAGTTCGACGAATTGGGTTGAGATCGTCGATCTCTGCCCAGAGAATGAACATATTAATTTTCTGTGCCCCACGATCGTCGACCTCTGCTCGACGAACCATACAACGTTCGTCGATCGCAGTTGGACGAATAATTATAACTATAGTTTTCGTTCAGAGTTTGTCGATCTGGGTTCGACGAACTGGCTGGATTTCCTCGATCTAAGTTCGACGAATTCTGCTGAACCTTATTTTTAATAGTTTTCTAATTTTTGGTTTTCTGACCTATTAATTTGGGAATATTTTCTGTTGTTTGTTTATTGTTTATCTTTTCTTTCCCCTTAGTAGAGACAAATTTGATGGGGGTAGTCAGGATGTTCTTCTTGAGAATAGGGGGCAAACTTGATGAAGCACCCAAGCCTAGTTTGCCATTAAGTCTGGCATTAACAATGATTGTGATGTCCATCAGCTTGAGGCTTCTTCCATTAAGAGTTTCTTCAAGTTGTTTAGTCTCACTATGCTTAGTCTTCAACATTATGATTTTTTCATTGGCTAAACACAGTTCATCTTTTAATCTATTATTTTCAGTGTTTACATTTTCTAAAATTCCTAGTTTCTCCCTAAGAGTTTTAATCTCCTTTTCTGAAATAATCAAATCTATACACATTGTTTTAAATTCAAATTTAAAGGAATCAGAACTGTAATCAAAAGAAGACAATACCTTGTCAGCTTCAGAATCTGAAACTGCTTCATTGTCTGAGTCCACTTCTTCTGCATGGCTTCTGGAAGCATCAATTGCCATGAGTCAAAACTCCTTAGACCTTGCCTCTTCCTCATCTTCACTGGAGCTAGAAGATGTTGATTCTTCTTCAGTCTCACTTCAGGTTTCAGCCACAAAACCCTTCTCCTTCTTCTTGTATTTGCAGGAAGAAGGTCTACTATTGTGCTGTCTCCTTGTATCTTTCTCTCTTCTCTTTTCTTTCTTCTGATTCTCTGGACACTCAAAGATGAAGTGCTCAGGCTTCCTACATCCAAAACACATAACTTCATTGGTTGGTGTCTTATCATATCTTGGTTTGTCATCCTGTTTGGGTGACTTCCTCCTGAAATCTTTTCATGCCAACTTGTAGAATATTTTGGCAAAAATAATCATGAGTTCTTCATTTGTTGATGGAGTCTCTGTCTCTTCAACTGCCTTGAAAGCAATGCTATGCACTTTTCTTGTTGGAGGGGGTGTTCTTTGCTCAGCTGCCTCCCTGGATTTAATTAGCTGTTCATAGGACTTTAGTTTGCCTAGTAGAGATTTAGTGGATATCTCATTTAGGCTTCTGGCCTCCTTGATGGCCAGATCCTTGAATCTCATGAGCTTGGGAAGCACATAAGGATCTTGTCATTTACTTCAGTCAAGGTGATTTCTTTATCTAAGGTCCTTAGGTCACTGATGATGGAGCTAAGCCTGTTGTACATCACTTCAACTATTTCTTCTTCATTCTTTTTGAAGTTTTCATATTGTGTGATGAGGTTTGATCTTCTGTCTTTCGTTTCATCTACAGATCCAGCCATTATTTGGTTTAGGTAATCACAGATGGCTTTGGCTGAAGTGCATTCAGCAACCTTTTGGAAGATCTCATCTGACATAGTCTGTGCCAGTATGTTCATTGCCTTGGCATCAACAACCTTGGCCTTCTTCTGAGCCTCAATCCACTCAGGTGGTGGAACTGCATTTGTGCATGAGGATGTTGCTGTAGATGTAGAAGCAGTGGCTTGAGGAGGACCTGTCAAGATGGATTTGTAGATATCTTCATCAATAGAGTTTATATACAATTTGATTCTTGCCTTCCAGATGGCAAACCTATTTACGTTGCAAACTTGAGGTCTGGTGCTTGCATAGTCTTTGTTCTGTGTCATTGCTATGTATATAATCTAAGTGGAAATAAAAATAAAATTTATATTTAACAAAGGATCTTTGGTTCAAGGGTTAGCTTGTACAACCAAAGGAACCTGCTCTGATACCAATTGAAAGTGAGATGTTAGATCAGGAATACTCTAAAGGGGGGGAGGGGGTGAATAGAGTATTCAGGGTTCATAAAATTTTGTTCTAGTTTGATGTAGTTCAGGAACAAAATAAAATAGCAATCCTAACAAACAACCACAACACAAAAACAAAAGAAAAAGAGCAATCCAGACAACACAAGAATTTATAGTGGTTCCCCTAAACATGGGTACATCCACTCTTCTACCACGCTGGTAGGAATCCACTCAGATTTTTGATCAGGTGCCTGACACCAATGAGCTTTTGATCAGGTACTCAAAAACCAAAACTCAAGTCTTTTGGAAGGAGACTTGTGAACCAGAATAATTTTGAAGCGAATTAAAACCCTGTACAGAGGTGGGGATGAGAGAGTGATGAAAGTCTTCTTTTCTCAATCACAATGAGAAAACTATGTGGATTTAGTGATGTTGTCAAAGCTCCCATAGAGATGTAAAAGGTTTCAGGCCGGGAAGCTTTGCACAGGGTGAGTAGGCCTTCAATTTGCAGCCTTGACCAGATAAATCTCCAGGAACTTCTTTGACAGATGGATTTCTTGTTGTCCCTTGAACTGTCCTGCAGATATGAAGAAGGAAGACTCTTGATATTTGATTGATTGTTCTTCTTCTTCAGAAGTGACTGATGTTCTGGTCTAGGGTTTCTTCTGTATCAGAAATCTTGTGCAAGAAAATGAGAGCAGACTGATTGTGTTTTTTCTATCTGTAATGTTCTGTCTGTCTGTCTGTCTCTTTGCCTGTCTACACGAAGAAGAGAGAAAATCTCTTTTATATTTCCTATCAAAAATGGTCTGTTGAAATTTGAAATCTTTTGTAATCAATGCTGACGGCCTAGAGACTAAACATCATTGAATTATTTCCCAACTGTCTCATGGAAAAATGACAGGAAATAATCCTGGAGAATATCATAATCAATGCTCTTCTAACAGTTATATTCAGAAAATATTAGAGTACTAATTACTCAGGAATTATTACAGTAGAATTGGGACAGAAGGATGGAAAAATGACTAAGTCTGGATTCGTCGAACTGATGGCAGAAATCGTCGAGCTGAGTCCACAGTTCGTCGAGCTGAGTTGCTGAGTTCGTCGACCTGATGACTTCTGTTCGTCGAGCTGAGTTCCAAGATCGTCGAGCTGAGATCAAAAAACTGCATTATCCAGACTTGCTTATTCTATGTCTCAAGTTCGTCGAGCTGAGATTGTAACTTCGTCGACTGGAGATGATTCTGGACTTGGAGTAATTTCAGATGCTTCTGGATGAAGGTGTTGAAGTGAAGTATCGAGAATTCATTGACCTAGGAATTGGTTTCGTCGAGCTGAGTTCCACTTATTTGCTGCTGGATAACTCTAGCTATTGTGGTCACAGTTCGTCGAGCAGAGAATCAAGTTTGTCGACCAAAGTATGACTCTGGCCTTAGAATAAAGAGATGTTTTTCTGATCTTGAAGTGTTGACGTATAGTGTCCAAAGTTCGTCGACCTGAGTAACAAGTTCGTCGAGCTCAGCTCAGAGAATTAACTCTGATATCGTCGAACTGAGCACGACTATCGTCGACCTGAGTTCGACGAACGTCGAACTCATTTTACTTGGTCTTTAGAAAAACTCAAAGTCTTGAGTCTCTGGCAGTCTTGTTGATAGCTGGTCCATGCAGTGTGCTTCTAAGGACTTGGCCTAGACTCTAGGACACAACCATGACTCTGTCTATACATTGTGGGTCATTTGATCCTAATGCAGTGAACCTAGCCCAAATCTTACAGGGATCCAACAGAAGTAAGCAGAGATTTTTATGTAGAGGATATTTTTATGCAGAGATTTCCAGAGGCGTGTTAGTGCTTTGGAGGGGGCAGCTGGTTTGACTTGTTGCAGTGTTTTTTTGGGAGAATAAAATTTTTTTTGAAATAAAGTAATGATTATTAAAGTTGATTTGTGACCTGTAGTGGTTTTTAACTTTTTAGGGAGAATGGTGAAAGTGATTTTAGCGGGAGAAGAGAAATTACAGTAATAGAAACCTAATTTGAAATGATTTGAATTTTTCTTTAATATATGTTGGTCTTTAAACAAAAAGAATGAGTATATTTTAGGTTTTATGAATGTTGCACCAAAGAATCTTTTTCTTTTATAGAATAGTATATATATATAAATAAATATATAAATATATATACATACATACATATATACATACATACTAGCATCTTCGAATAGGCTTCGCCCGTTCTCAATGCGTCGCTGCGGGCTTCGCCCGCTTGACCCCCCGGCTTCGCCCGCTTGACCGCCCCGGCGGGCTTCACCTGCCCCACGGCGGGCTTCGCCCGCCCCCCGTCGGGCTTCGCCCGCCCCCCGCCGGGCTTCAGTATTTAAAAGCATTTTTATAATTCTATTAATTAAAAAAACATATCAATTACTTAAATAATTATTAAATAAAAAATAAAAAAAAGACACATCCCATTTCCACTCCCGCCCCCTCACGGCCTCACCCACGCTGGCGCTGGCGGAGCCGCCGGCGGCCAGACCACCGCCCACCGGCGGGATTGCCGGCCTCCGGCGAACCCGCCGGGTGTTGTCCGGCGGCGAGCGGGCAGGGCCACCGCCGACGGTGGCCCTACCCGCTCGCTGCTAGAGAACCCCCGGCGGTTTCGCGGGAGGATGGCGAACACACTGGTGGGCACCGGTCAGGCCGTCGGTGTTGGTGAGGTCGTGAGGGTGCGGTAGGTGGAAACTTGTATCGGGAAAATTCGGGAAGTGAACAGTTTTTTAAAAGGTGTTTTGGATATTGGCAGCCCACCTGTTTTGAATCCAACGACCCGTGTTTGAAGGAGCTTGATCGGACGGACCAGATGAGTTTCATGGTGTGCTCCAAATATGCCTATTGTATTATATATATATATATATATATATACATATATATATATATATATATATATATATATATATATATATATATATATATATATCACCTACTTTAAAATCCGTTGTGAAAACAAATTAAAATTTTAAAATACTCTATTCACCCCCCCCCATAGAGTTATTTATATTTATCCCTCACTTTCAATTGGTATCAAAGGGCTGGTTCATTGGTTTCACAGGCTGGCACCTTAACCAAAAGATCTTTGAGTGATATTAGCTACTCTAATTTGTCTTTTATATCATGACACAAAATAAAGAGTATTCAAGCACCAGACCTCCAGTGTGCAATCTTAATAAGTTTGCACTTTGAAAGGCAAGGATTATGCTTTATATGAATTCCATTGATGAAGATATATATAATTCCATTTTGACAGGTCCCCCACTACCAGTGGCAACCACAAGTACAAGTGTTGTTCCAACACCTGAGTGGACTGAAGCACAGGAGAAGGCCAAGATTGCTGATGCTAAAGTAATGAACATTCTGGCACAAACCATGACTGATGACATATTCCATAAGGTTGCTGAATGTACTTCAGCAAAGGTCATTTGGGACTCCCTAAATGTTATGGTAGCAGGATCTGTTGATGAAAGGAAAGATAGGAGATCGCACTTGATCTCTTAGTATGAAAATTTCAAGAAGGAATAGTCAGAATTAGTTGCAGACATGTATAACAGACTCAGTCTCATAATAAATGAGCTGAAAACTCTGGACAATGACATCTCATTGATAGATATAAATGACAAGATCCTTATGTGCTTCCCTAGAACATGGGACTCTAGGATATGGCCAATCAAGGAAGCAAGAAGACTAAATGAAATCTCTATTGAAACCTTATTAGGCAAGGTCAAGTCTTATGAGTAGCTCATCAAGACTAGAGAAGCAGAGCAAAGGACTTCATCATCAGCAAGAAAAGAGCAAAGCATTGCTTTCAAAGTAAGTGAAGAAGCAGAAGCTATTCCAGATAATGAAGATCTATTAAGTATCTTGGCTAAGAGATTCTACAAGATGGCTAGGATGGATTTCAGGAGAAGATCAGCCAGAAATGATGATAAGTCAAGGTATGACAAAACCCTTACTAAAGATATAGTGTGTTATGTCTTGAAAAGCAAAAGAAAGACTAGATGAAAGAGAAGGACTCCAGGAAGCATTATTGGAGGAAAAAGGATTTGCTGCTGAGACTTGGAGTGAATCTGAGTTAGCATCTTCATCTAGCTCCAGTGAGGATGAAGAAGAGGCCAAGGCTATAGAGATCTGCTTGATGGCAATCAATGCATCTTGCAGTAACTCTGAAGCTATTGATTCAGAAGCTGACAACTCATAAGATGAATCTGTATTATAAGAAGATCAGGTTATCTATTCTTTTGATTTTACTTCAAATCAATTTAAAACTGAATTTAAATTATTATACACTGATTTAATTAAATCTGAGAAGGAGATCAAACTACTCAGAGAAAAATTAATTGAATTTGACAATGTTTCTTCAGAAAACTTAAAACTTAAAGGTGATTTGAAAATTGCTAATGAACATATACTATCTTTAGAAAATAAATTAAATAAGGCTAAGCAATTTGAAGAATCCTTTAATGGGAGAAGTATCAAATTGATGTGTATCACAAGCACAGTGTATGTCAAGCTTAATGGCAAACTGGGCTTGGGAGCTTTATCTAGTCAGCCTCCTCAATTACAGAAAAATAGTTTATCTACTCTTATTAAATTCATTTCTGAAAAAGGAAAAGAAAAGGTAGAAGACACTAATAAAGAAATGGAAGTTTTATATAAGATTAAACAAAAGAAAAGGAAAATTTTTAATAAAAATTATGTTCAACATATTTCGTCAAACCAAGCTCGACGAAATGAATATGGTTCGTCGAACTCAGATCGACGAACTATGAACGCAGATTTTCAGTATAATTATTCGTCTAACTGTGCTCAATGAACTCAATATGTTTTGTCGAACCGCGATCGAAGAACGTGGGGCGCAGAAAATGAATACTTTCATTCTATGAACGGTGTTCGACGAACTCATCCATATTCGTCGAACGCAGATCGATGAACTTATTACAATTCGTCGAACCCAGTTTCTTATAACAGAAACTTTAATTCTTTTCAAAACTTTAATCAAACTAAAACCTTTATTAATCCTTTTACTCAGTGGATTATTCCTCCTAAAAGATATCATTCACAAGGTTATAACGACCAACCTGAATTTTCATATATTTGTAGTTATAAATTTGAAAGAAATCAAGGACCCAAGGTTACCTGGGTCAAGAACAACTTATCTTTCTTTCTACAGATAAAGAACTATCCTACCACAGAGGAATAGTCGTATCTAGATAGTAGCTGTTCAAAACACATGACAAGATGTAAAGACAACCTGACTGATTTCAAAGCAAAGCTTGGACCAAAAGTAATATTTGGAGACTCCAACTATGGATAGACAGAATGATATGGAAATGTCAAAGTTAGAGTAGTTACCTTTAGGAAGGTAGCTTATGTAAGTGGTCTCAAGCATAACCTATATGATGGCGAAGAGGTCCGGCCATGTGCTCGTAATGCTCGTGACCGGTTGATTGTTGGCGGCGAAGTCCCGCCACTTGTTCATGATGACGTTGTTGATGCGGCCACCATTGATCCCCATCTAAGAGAGTTCTTAGATATGGACAATCATTGCCGCAAGCTCGAGGATGAGATTTCTAATACGATGCCCGCCGCCATCGCCGCTACATGTTTTGCACGACGACCGCCGCCGCCATTTAATAAAATATATAATTATAAATTGAATAATTATAATTATATATTTTATCAATTAATATTTTATCTATTTTCATTTCAGGAATTTTATTTCTAAGCCATTTTATTTCATATATTTTGATTTCATGTAACATGATGGTGCATATAACCATCATTGTGTCATTTTGAATTTTGAATTGGAGGAGATGGAGTGGTGTAAGGCTATATATATGCCATGATATTTGTCATATTTTTTAGAGAAGAATGAAAAATTGAAACTTGAATTCAAAATTTGAATTTCCCCCTTATCTCTCTCTTCCCCCTAAGGAAAAATTCAGCGCCCCTCTTTCTCTTGCCTTCTCCTAGCCGCCGCCTCCCCCTTCTCCTTGGTCTCCGACCACATATCCTCCCTCCTCCTCTAAGCCATTATGGCCGACCCCTTCTCTCTAATCCCCTCCCTTCCCTCTTGATGAATCCTAAGGAACTTTCACGTATCATATTCCGTAGATCTCCTCCGGTGACTCCGAAGAAAATGGCGTGCGTCTTCTCCTTCCGGTGTAGCTCCGTGGAATTTCGTGGAAGTGGATCTTTCCACCTTCATCGTGTGATTCCTCCACTCATCCTACTGGAAGATTTGAAGGTCTATTGCTTGGGATTGGGTAATAAAAATATCTACTCTTGTGTGATTCCTTTATTAATTAGTCGGAGGTTGCGAGACATCGACTTTTATCCGCGGCTTTTGAATCCGTCATTTTAAAAATCTGATTTTATCGTTTATGTTCTTCAATTTCATTAATCGAATCCGTATCGGGTGGATCCTTTTCACTTGATCCAAATATTGGCAAATAGCCCTTATTAGATCTCTAAAGGATTGACGAACCTTAATATTATATTCGGATTTTTGGGAGCGAACAAGACTAATTTTAGATCGTAATTTTTAGTCAAGTTCTTCTCGGATTGTGGTTGTGACGTTGCGTTATACACGATAAATATTGGAGCGGTTAGGAGTCATAATTTTAGGTGTTGTGAATGATGTGGTATTGTTTGGCAAATAAATATTACACATGTTAAATTAATCTCATGTGTTAAAAGACCTCAATTAAGAACTAAACAATTTGATTCGTGCTACATAGAATTGGAACGTGAGAGAACGATTAAGTGTCGTTGTCCGTTGCGGTTCATCAAGAGACGTAGCCTGCATCAATTTGGTATCAAAGCCAGTTCACGTCCAATTCCTAATTGGCACCATCCCCACTTTTCTTAGGACGTCGACACGCATTTGTCCTGCATGTTTATTTGCCAAAAAAAATTACAAAAATTTTTTTCTTCTGCTCTGGCAATAGCGGCTTAAATTTTTATTTTACTGCAAAAAAATTTCAAAAAAACTTATTTAATAATCTTCTATTTATTTTCAGTTAGAAAATACAAAAAAATATATTTATTGCCTTAGTGGTTTTGTGGGAACAATTCTATCTGTTACAATTTTTATAAGATCAGACTCACTATTCCGTTGCATGTGCACCAGATTCGAGTAGAAAATTTTTTATCCCGTCACCACAACAATGGCCCATGACATTAGCGTTTCCCAATTCAAATCTTCTGGAATCATGTCGAATGTTAGGATGCCAGTTCATTCACCTTTAATGGATGAAATTAGGGACTTGTTTAGGAAACTAACGGCTAACCAAGCGACACCACCATCCCCTAGGAAACCATACCGTCATCAGGACCATCCCCGTGAGCGAGAGGTTGACGTATCTTGGTCGTCTAGGAGCGTTGCTCCCACCTACGATGGGTTGGGAGGTCCTCAGATCTTCCTTAATTGGGTTGTCGGGATAGAACGTTATTTAGAGTGTCATGGTCTATGGGACCTCCACAAGGTCCCAGAGGCGAGCAAGCAGTTATTTGGTCGAGCCCAGACTTTCTGGATGAATGAGGAAAGATGTATTGGGTCTTCTATAGGTTGGCCGGTCATGAAGAGACTCCTCACCGATCTGTATGCTCCCGCGTGGATGTTCGATGAAGTGGCTACGTTACGCCATGGCACTAGACCCGTATCTGATGATAGGAGTGATCTTAGCCCTCAAGTTAGAACTTTTCCCCAGAATGGTATGTCTAGACGATGTGTACTTCCATCCACCGCTAGGAAAAGGGAGGATGTTAGATCCATTGACCGAGATTCCATGGTAGTTACTGCTAGGAGTGCAAGGAGCCCGCGGGGTGAGAGTGTTCCGAGCAGTGTGGGTTATCCCACGATACTTTCCCACAATGCTGGGGGTACGTCAGATCCCTATACTATCGAGTGCCCAGTTCAGCCTTTGACCTCTGTCTATGTAGGATCTCCCCCCGAGTGTTATTTTCCAGTCATTGACTCTTCTGTTGATTCTGAGCCAGTGCTGTTGACTGAGCCCCCCCTTGGAAGGCGATGTTAGCATCTCTGACGAGCTTAGTGATGTTGAGGAATTCAGTTACCCTAGTGATATGGAAGAGGAGCTCTCCTCTAAAGTGCCACCCCATATGATTAACCAACCTATCCTCGATCATATCTCGGGTCCGTCACCCATATTAGTTGAGGAGTTTCCCGATCCTCCTGAGTTAGATGACAAAACTAGCGCGTTGGAAGAATTGCCTAGCGAGGGAAGATTATTCTTGGAAGTTTTGAGTAGTATTAAACCGGAAGAATCTTCTTTGATGATAACTCCATTATGTGGCAGTCGATATGATTTTGATCTTCCTCCGGATCATGTAACTCGACTAGATGATTTTGTTGGACACGGATTTGGTATAACTAGCCCGAGACATTTGGTACTGCCTCCGTTAGTAGCCCCTCCATTGGATATATCCCGTAAGATATGTATTAGTGAGTTGTTAGAATTCGTTTTCGGCCTTGTCACAACATTTTGTAGTTCTGTATCTCCCAAATTTCCTATGATTAATCAATTATCTGATTACACGTCTACGAGGTCATCTAATCTGTCCACTTCTGATTTCGTGACGGGTGTGCCTCTTGATTTGCGTCCGCTAAACGTGAAATATAATTTAAATCAATTAAACCAATTAGCACCGCCTTATTTTCTACCATGCCACGATATCTATGCACCCACTCTTGTGGCCATAGCTATCCAATATGAGTTGTGTCATTTGCATGTCAACTTACTCCCGAGTGTACCCAACTTACAAGTTGACGGTGTAATTTTAGTGCGTTCACCTCCCGACCGGTTGCTGACCGACACCATCTTGAACATAACATTTAGGAAAGCTGACCCGTACCTGATTTATATTGAAAGTCGAGACATTGATTTTTTTGGATTTTATGAATGATTGAGGTATTTCACCCATTTTCAACGTCACGGATTTTATGTCGTATGTTTCTCCTCCTCTAGAGAGGCTTTCTCTGTCATTTCTTCCTCCTACTAAATGTTCTCATGGGTTGGGGAGTGACGTTATTGCCTTATTTATCTTCCACTGGGATTCCATGGTACATACACTGGTTGGTAAGACAAACGTCATTTTTCTTTCTGTCACATTTACGTCTAGTTTTTTGGAAACCTTGGTTGTTTTGGTAATGCTTCACAGGTTAATCTCGGCTATTAGTTGGGAGCTCGTCATACTGTATTTGGAGGCTTCTTTATTCCACCACTCTCTCCCAGGTCACTCATCGGTGATGAGTGATTTTGAGTGGGGGAGGATTGCTGGCTAAGAGGTCCGGCCATGTGCTCGTAATGCTCGTGACCGGGTGATTATTGGCGGCGAAGTCCCGCCACTTGTTCATGATGACGTTGTTGATGCGGCTACCATTGATCCCCGTCTGAGAGAGTTCGTGGATTGGGATGATCGTTGCCGCAAGCTCGAGGATGAGATTTCTAATATGATGCTCGCTGCCATTGCCGCAACATGTTTTGCACGACGACCGTCGCCGCCATTTTATAAAATATATAATTATAAATTAAATAATTATAATTATATATTTTATCAATTAATATTTTATTTATTTTCATTTCAACAATTTTTTTTCTAAGCCATTTTATTTCATGTATTTTGATTTCATGTAACATGATGGGTGCATATAATCATCATTGTGTCAATTTGAATTTTGAATTTTGAATTTTGAATTTTGAATTGGAGGAGATGGAGTGGTGTAAGACTATATATAGGCCATGATATTTGTTATATTTTTTAGAGAAGAATGAAAAATTAAACCTTGAATTCAAAATTTGAATTTCCCCCTTATCGCTCTCTTCCCCCTTAGGCAAAATTCAGCCCCCCTCTTTCTCTTGCCTTCTCCTAGCCCCCGCCTCCCCCCTCTCCTTGGTCATCGGCCACATATCTTCCCTCCTCCTCTAAGCCCTTGTGGCCGACCCCTTCTCTCTAATCCCCTCCCTTCCCTCTTGATGAATCCTAAGGAACTTTCACATATCATCTTCCGTGGATCTCCTCCGGTGACTCCAAAGAAAATGACGTGTGTCTTCTCCTTTCGGTGCGGCTCCGTGGAATTTCGTGGAAGTGGATCTTTCCACCTTCGTCGTGTGATTTCTCCACTCATCCTAGTGGAAGATTTGAAGGTCTATTGCTTGGGATTGGGTAACAAAAATATCTACTCTTGTGTGATTCCTTTGTTAATTTGTCGGAGGTTGCGAGACATCGACTTTTATCCGCAGCTTTTGAATCCGTCAATTTATTAATCTGATTTTATCATTTATGTTCTTCAATTTCATTAATCGAATCCGGATCGGGTGGATCCTTTTCGCTTGATCCAAATATTGGCAAATAGCCCTTATTAGATCTCTAAAGGATTGGCGAACCTTAATGTTATATGTTGGGTACATTGGAAAATGTGTACCAGATTTGGAGAAGCCTCACCTAATTCAATGATATTCATCAAGGTGTATTTGATGTGGTGTTGAGTTTCCATGTGCAGGTTAAGGAAATGAAAGAAAATTTTCTAAGTACAAGTGTCGACACTTGAGAAGCATTGTGTCGACATATGGGAAAGGCTATTTCGACACCAGGAGTAAGTTTGTGTTGAGACACAGGACTTGTGTCGACACACAGAAAGTTCAGTCGACAACAACTGTGTCGACACACAGGACTTGTGTCGACACACAAAAAGTTCAGTCAACAACAACTGTGTCGACATACAGGACTTGTGTCGACAAACAAAAAGCTCAGTCGACAACAACTGTGTCGACACACAGGACTTGTGTCGACACACAGAAAGCTCAGTCAACAATAATTATGTCGACACAGAGGACTTGTGTCGACATAGACCAGATTTTTTGTTGAAGTCAACTATGTCAAGACAAGAAGTGATTGTGTCGACACAGAGGACTTGTGTCGACACATTCTGCAGAAGCTATCTCAAGAAGATAGAGAAGTGCTATGTCGATATCACCAAGGATTGTGTTGACACATAGTCTATTTGTGTCGACACATTTAAAGGAATGTCTCGGCACTTTGCTGACTAAGACAAAGTATAATGAAGTATCTGGTGACTTGACAGTTGGATGAAGTCTATATAAAGATATGTTCTATCATCAGATAATATAGAGCTTGAAGCATAAAATACAGAACCAATTTAAGAAGAAGAAGAGAAGTCTTCATCCAGAAGTCATCAAGTCTCTAGCAGATCCTGAATAAGTCTGCAAGAAGAATTAAGATTTAATTCTGAAAAGAAGAAGCAAGCTGGATTGAGGATCAACTCCACTTCACAATAAGTTCAACCCTACTTTGTTCAAATTCAAGAAGATTTGAAGAAGCTAAAACATGTTGATTCTAAGTTATCTGTTCTATCAAGAACTGATCAAGAAACCTTCATCCCTTTCTCTCTACCTGGATGAAGGATTTATTCTTTTCTATTATCAATTTACTTTAGGATCGATTATAGATCTGAGTTGTAAGCCTAAATTATAAAGTCTGAGGTAGGGCTGAGTGCCTGAGGTAGGGGATTAATATCTCTGAGTTGTAGGCCTGTGGAAGAGGCTGAGGTAGGGTCTGTGTGCCTGAGTTGTAGGAGTGTGGAGTCACTCTGAGTTAGGATTCTTTGAGAGAATCTGAGCTATATGACTTGCTGAAGTCTGAGTTGTAGGAACCATTCAGGGTTCTGAGTTGTAAGATCTAAGGATCTGAGAAGGAAGAATGAAGTGAGGCCGAATCTAGTATACTGCTAGATAGGCGAAGGGGGGAAGTTGATGTACCCATCACTTGGAGAACCACTATAAAACTGTGTGTATTCTGTGTGTGTTGTGTTTATTTTTATCTGTGTTGTGACAGTGTGCATAACAGGTCTTATTGTTATAAATTTGTCTGCCTAAGCAATAAAAAGAATTGTACCTATTCAACCCCCCTCCAGGTGGTTAGGTCATCTTGAAACCAATTCTTTCAAGTGGTATCAGAGCCAGGTTCCTCAAGAAATAGACTTAACAGCCTGAGTAGATCTGTAAGGCAGTTAACATTAAGACAAAATGGGTTCAGGAGAAGATTAAAGGAACTTGGATCCATGAAGCTACCCATCTATAGGAAAGAAATTTTTGGTATATGGAAGGAGAGAGTCAGATTGTTTGGGGAAGCATCTGATCTAAGAATCTATATTACAGTTAAATAAGGGACTTTCATTCCAATGAAAATCTCAGTTCTTGATGCAAATCTCAGAACTCCAAAAGATTATTCTGAAATGACAAATGATGAGATCATCTTAGCTACTATGGATAAGAGAGCACAGAATATAATAGTCAGTGTTATAGATGACTCAACCTTCCAAAACTTGATTCACTGCAAGACCACCAATGAGATGTGGGACACTTTGATTGTCAACATGGAGGGATCAGAAGAAGTGAGACAAGACAGAAAGTATATGCTTAATCAGGAGTATGAAAGTTTTAGACAAGCCAAAACTGACAGCTTAACTGAGTGCTACATGAAGTTTTTCAGAATAGTAAATGAAATGATGTAATATGTAAGAGTATTTAGCATGTATGAGCTCAATGATAAATTCCTTAGATCACTAACTAAAGCCTGGGACACCAAGGTATGTGCCATCAGGGAAGTGGCCAGACTTGCAGAAATTTCTCCTCCTACCCTATTTGGAAAACTTCTATCATATGAAATGCGGCTTATGGCCAGGAAAGAGGAAGAGAAAAACAATAAGGATGAATACAGAGAAAATTTAGTGGCCTTCAAGGCTGAAGCCACAAGAAAGGACAGGAGGATGTCTCCATCTCCTCCTTGGAAAGCTGCTGAAGTTATCTCAGAAAGTTCTGACAATCACACATCAGACAACCATAATTCTGATGAGGACTTTGCTGCTTTCACAAGGCAATTTCAAAGATTCTTAAAGAAAAAATAGTGGAGATCCAAGCCATCCTCCTCATAGTCCAAGGATGATTATTATCAAAAAAGGAAATCTTCAAGAAAGGACAGGTATGTCACTAAACCAAGTAAATTATCTTCTACTAAGATTGTTTGTTATTATTGCAACAGGCCTGAACATGTAGTTGCTGACTGTCCTGACAAAAGAAAGGAATCAAATGACAAGAAGAAATTGCAACATAAGGGCAAAAAGGAGAAATCCTTTGTAGCAAAGAAGGAGAAAAGCTGGACAGACTCCTCGTCATCAGATTCTGAAGCTGAAGCTGAAGCAGAAGCATACATTGGATTATTTACAACTGAAGAGGATTTAGAAGAGACAGAATTCTTGGAAATAATGGACTCTATCAATGGGATTGAAGATCATCATTTCATAGGGCTGATGGCTATGACTGATGAAGATCAGTGCTAGGATCAGCCTGGTCCCAGTAAGGTAAACAATATGCCATCAGGTTCTGATTATTACACTCAATCAGAATTAGAAGCATCTGCATCAAGAGATTTGGATGGATCTGAATCAGAAGGGGATGTTCATCAACTCATTGATGAATATGGTGATTTGTTGAAAGCACTTAAGAGAAGCAGGAACCTTGTTAAAAGTCAGACTAAGGAAATTGCATCTCTTAAGATGGCTGCATCAGATTCAGAAAAAATGTTGGATCTAAAGATGAATGAAGTTGCCAAACTGATAAACATAACTGTTATTCAGATGGGTACAATTACATTCAAGAATGATCAAATCAAAAGTCTAGAAGTCAAACTTCAGAGAGAGAAGGATATGGTGGCTAAATTCTCTAAGCCAAAATCAGTCTTACCCTTAATTGATGACTTTATTCCCCAAAAGGGTAAGACATGATTAGGCTTTAAAGGAAATGTAAGGGCTGCCAATTCCAAAAGAAAAGGCAAAGCCCCAGTTCAGCCACTAGCTTTCAAACCCCCCATTTCCTTCAAAAAAGTGTGGTAGCCAACTAACATATATGATTATGATATCACACATGGTCATCATGAATCATCAATGGTTGATGCTCCAACCCTAACTCTCAAGAATAGAACCACTCAACCTATAGTTTTAAAGACTGTTGACAGCAACGCTGTTAAAATTGTATTGAAAAGAAGATATAATAGATATGAGTGATGGTGTTGTGGCAAGGTGGGCCATTATGCCATAGACTGTTGGTACAACACAACTGTCAGGTAGAATGTCAGCTTACCTGTCAGAAAGACTACTGGTAAGTATGACAGGTTTCAGTCTAACCTGAACCTAGGACCCAATAATTATTAGGGTTCTAAGGTTAAGTATTTTTATTTGATGTAGGTGAGTCCAAGTGACCATACCCCTATATGGTATTTGGATAGTGGATGTTCCAGGCACATGAGTGGAACAAGGAGAATGCTAAAGGACTACTCTCCTATAGAGAATGGACCCAAAGTGATCTTTGGTGGATATAAAAAAGGGGTCATCAAAGGGTTTGGTAACATTTCTAATAGTTCTATCACTATCACTCAAGTGGCTTATGTGAAGGGTCTGAAACATAACCTAATAAGCATAAGCCAACTGAGTAATCTTGGTTATGACACTTCATTTATTAAGAATGAGTGTCAGATTAAAAGGACAAGTGATCAGAAGGTCATCTTGTCTGGTTATAGAAAAGGAAATGTTTATTGCCTAAATTTTGTGAGTGAGAATAATGATTCTCCTGTTTATCTTGTTGCTGATGAGAAAGTCTCTCATTGTGTCAAATGGCACAAAAGGCTAGCTCATCTTAACTACAAGACTATTGGACAACTCTTTAGTAAAGAGTTAGTGAGGAATGGTCCCCAAGTCAAGTGCATTAAGGGTGGTATATGTTCAGCTTGTCAAAAAGACAAGCAAACCAAATCCTCCTTTCACAGTGTTGATACCAAAGACTCAGTGAGGTGTTTGTACCTCTTACATTTGGATCTATTTGTTCCTATGCCACTTCATAGTCTAGGTAGGAAAGTCTATACCTTTGTGGTTGTGGATGACTATTCTAGATTTACATGGGTTTTCTTCCTGAGGCAGAAATCTGAAACCCCAACTATCTTCCGCAATTTTGTTAAACAAATTCAGAATGAACTTAACAATTCAGTGGTCAAAATTAGAAGTGACCATGGAACTGAATTTCAGTCTAAAAGTATGACAAAGTTTTGTGAAGAACTTGGGATTCATCAAGAATTCTCCTCACCTAGAACTTCTCAGCAAAATGGTATTGCTGAAAGATAGAATAGGACACTTATTGAGGCTGGAAGAACACTACTGAGTGACACTTCTCTCCCAGAATATTTCTGGGCTGAGGCAATAAATACTGCATGTCATGTTCTCAATAGAGCTTCCATCACCAAAAGCCACAAAAGGACACCCTATGAGATTATGAAAGGCAGAAAACCAAATATATCCTATTTTAGGATCTTTGGTAGCAAGTGCTATGTACTTAACAATGACAAGACTTACCTAACTAAGTTTGCTGCCAAATCCCAAGATGGGATATTTGTTGGGTACAACAACTATAGTAAGGCATATAGGGTCTACAACATGACTACACAAGTTGTAGAAGAATCTGTTCATGTAGTATTTGATGAATCTAAGCTAATTAACTGTGAGCTGTCTATCAATTCTTATAGCTTTACAGGTTTAAAAGAAAAGATGGACATGCTAACTGCTAGTGAAGACCACACTACATGGCAGAATGAGGAAAATGTTGGTTACTTTCCAGGGGGAGTACAAGACTCACAAGTTGCTGATGAAGACAATGAAGTACAACATGATGGGGAGAATGGAGAAGTTCAAACTGTAGAAGGATTGTGATGAATTGTAAATATACGTATTTTTGTGTACATTAATTTAGTCGTTTTCATTTCTTTTCGTCATTTTTACATGTTTTTGCTTAATAAATTGCTCCTTTTTTGTAAATAATTTGCTGACTTGGTTTATTTTTATGTTTCAGAAAATAACAAAAATCTGCCCCAAAAAAAGTCAAGTCACGCCCGTGACTTACTGGTCACGCCCGTGACCAGGCCGTGACAATGCAAAAACCGTGAAATCAGCAGTTTTCGAGAAGAAAAGCTTGACACGCCCGGGGTCACGCCCGTGTCACCCGACACGGGGCGTGACCCAACCCGTGTCCACCCGCTCGACGTTCGTCGACCCCCTCGACACGCCTAGACTCACGCACGTGACCTACTGCGTGACACCTCTTCCCGCTCGACGATTTTCAACTCGACATTTTCCGCTCGACGTTTCTCGAGTGTCGACACCAACCGAAATGCCCAGAGTCACGCCCGTGACCTGGGGCGTGACATCTCCACCTGGCCAACAAGACCCGCGCGACGACTTTCGGCACGACCCGTGCCCAGATCCACCTCCTTGACACGCCCATCGTCACGCCCGTGACCTGGGGCGTGACCTCTGCGTGACCGACACCTGTCCAGCCCGAAGTCCACTTTGATGTCAAATCGACCGCCGCCATCATGAATAGTGTCGACACGCCCCCTGACATGCCCGTGTCAGAGGGCGTGTACTTGTAAATTTTCTGCCTATAAATAGCTGTGTTTTGCTTGAGTTCTTGTTCCTCTTTTTGGATCCATTTTGTATAGGGGAAATGTTGTCTGGATGCTTCCAAGGTCTATGTAAGTGATATTTCTCCTCCTCTCCTTAGTTTTATTTTTGTTCCTTTGTAACCCGTGTTTTTAGTTAATAAAATTTGTTTTTTTTTCTTCTCTTGGCATGGCTTTGGAATGGATCTATGAAACTTTTCTTTATGCAATCTTATCTTCTTTCTTGTTTCAACATAGTTTTTTCGTTCTTTTTTATACGTGTGTGTGTGTGTATGAGTATAAGTTTATAACTTTATGTTCTTAGTTTTGTTAACTTAGAATTGTTATAGCTTTATTTGCATTCCTATAGATCCATAAAAAATGTTTTCAAAGTGATTTTAATTTTTTCTAAGTTAGATTTTCGTGTTTAGATTGTAAACCTTTTTCATTCTCTTCGCTTTATTTTCACTTTTTAATCGTTTTTACGGAGTTATAGGAATGATAATATAGGCATTTTAATTTTTCGTGCACTTGCATTGTCATTTTAATTTTCTGTCCGTTTAATTTTTTCGTCTTCTTTTTACGTATTTCTACCACATTCTAGCGATAGAAATGTATTTATTTTCATTTTCCGAGCACTTGCAATTTGCGTTTATTTGCAAACTTTTTTGCTCGGTTAATTTTTATTTTCACTTTTTATGCATTTCTACCGCTTTCTAGAGGTAGAAATGCAGTTATTTTCATTTTTAGATAACTTAGTTTTTTTCAATTTCTATTGTGTGCGTATTTATTTCCGCCTACTCGTTAAGAGTAAAATGACGCAATGCTTTTATTTCATTACAGTAGAGTATGTGGAGTGTGTTTACTTTGCTGCAGTGTGCATGAGTTTTACTTTCTGTCGAGTGTGTGCGTGAGTTGCATTTATTTAGTCCTACTCGTTTGAGTAGGACCCACGTTCTTTCTCCCGCCCACGCATTTGCGCCGGGTCTCGCAATTTACAGCTTTCTTCAGTCCTACTCGTTTGAGTGGGACTTGCAATTTTCTGCTTTCTTTACTGCTTCCATTTACTGCTTTCATTTTCCTGCTTTATTTTACTGCTTTCTTTTTATTGCTTTCAATCGCTGCCGTCCCCATTCCGATGAGTGACTAACCGATCTTAGCCCTCAGTATCGAAGAGCATTGGGACAAATAAAATTTCTTTAAATAAGTAAAGGTCTCATTTTTCTAATTAATTTAAAGTACTTAAGGTTTGTCCGGGGTTAACGACGCGTAGGACCACATATCGATATGTGGGCCCTATTTCCGTAGTCCATATGCTAGCTACCCGAGAGGTCGTGCATATGGACCGATCACCCCTTGGCAAAGAGAGTTCCGCACTAACCCTCGAGAGAGGAGGCACGCTAACTCTACCGAATTGGGTTCCCCACCCAATAGCTGGGTTCTTAGCGTAATGCGGGCGTTATGAGGAATCCTTTGTCGGACTAACGTTCGTTCGAATAGTCTTAGCGTTCAGGTAAGCGATAGCCCTATAGCTAGGTGAGCTCATTCTAGTGGAACCTCCACGACCAAGTCTCCGCCTTAATTTATTAGAAATTTAGGATCTCTTTTTATTTAAAGTTTATTTTGGTTCAAATTTTATTCGATGCCGTTGTGTTAATATTTTCATCGGCCCCACCTTCAAGCTTTCTTTTTAAGCTTTCATTTTGTGTTTTCTGTCTTTTTATTATATATAAAATATAACCCGACAAGTTAATTATCGGTAAAATAATAGTCCCTCCAGCGAAGAGTAGAAATAATCAAACCGACCCCGAGAACAATATGACCTCGATATTCCACCCAGAATATCCTGTACCACTCACGATAGGTGCACTTGCCTCCTTTCGTTAAAACTCGATCACATCTTTTTATATCAAAATAAATAAATACGCGCGCCCCGTTTTCTAAATAAAACCACTTCCGCTTTACTTAAATAAAACCGTCCGGGGCGCCGCGTGAATCCTCACCTATTTTTGGAGTTTTAACCGCAATAAGTTTTCGGACTTGATGCGAAAAATATCAATCAGATTGCCTACAGTAATAAGACATCTAAAGGATCATCCAGCACACCAAATCATTGGTGATCCAAGACATGGTGTTCAAACAAGAAGCAAGAACAAGAACACAGTTCTTTGTTCAAGCTTCCTATCTCAGTTGGAACCCAAAAGATTTGAAGAAGCCATACAAGATTCAAACTGGATTGATGTAATGCAGGAGGAGCTGAATCAATTCAGGAGATGTAAAGTATGGAAGTTGGTCCCAAAACCAAAGAATCATAATGTGATTGATACTAAGTGGATCAATAGGAACAAAATAGGTGAAAATGACATCATGCTCAAGAACAAAGCAAGATTAGTTGCCAAGGGCTATAGATAGGAAGAAGGAATAGACTTTGATTAGACATTTGCTCCAGTGGCAAGATTGGAAGCAATAAGGCTATTCCTTGCCTATGCAGCTTACCAGGTGTTCAAGGTATTTCAAATGGATGTCAAGTCAGCATTTCTAAATGGTAACTTAAAAGAGGAAGTCTATGTTGAACAGCCCCCAGGTTTTGTAGATCCACTTTATCCTAATTATGTTTATAGGCTTAAGAAGGCACTATATGGACTGAAACAAGCTCCTAGGGTTTGGTATGAAACTTTGTCTACCTTCCTCATTGAGAACAAATTCTCAAGGGGGAAAATAGACAAGAATCTATTCCTTAGGGAATCAAAAGGCAAGATCATCCTAGTCCAGATATATGTTGATGACATTATCTTTGGATCAACAGAAAACAACCTTTGTAGGACGTTTACAAAACTTATGCAAGGGAAGTTTGAGATGAGCAGTATGGGTGAGCTTAAATTCTTCTTGGGACTCCAAGTTAGACAGACTGATGATGGCTTGTCCATATCCCAGTCTAAGTTCACCAAGGAGTTAATAAAGAAATATGGTATGGAGTCATCCTCCACCATGAGAAGTCCTATGGGGTCAAGTATGCCTATAGGCAAAGATGATGCAGGAAAACTTGTAGATGATTCTTAGTATAGAGGGATAATTGGCTCCCTTTTGTACTTAACTACTAGTAGACCAGACATCATGTATGCTACATGTGTCTGTGCTAGGTATCAAGCAAGCCCTAAAGAATCTCATTATACTGCAGTTAAAAGAATTTTGAGATATCTCAAGGGAACACCTAATCTTTGCCTTTGGTACTTTAAGAATAGAAACTTTCTACTGATAGGTTATTCAGATGCAGACTTTGTAGGATGCAAAGATGACAGGAAAAGTACTACTGGTACATGTCAGTTTTTAGGTGGAAGATTGGTGTCCTGGAGCAGTAAAAAGCAGACTAGTTTGGCAATATCCACTGCTGAGTCGGAATATGTTGCTGCATGCAGTTGTTGTCCTCTGCTATTATGGATTCAACATCAACTTGAAGACTATGGTCTCAAGGTAAGTAGAACTCCATTATTTTGTGATTCTACAAGTGCTATTTATATTGCTAAAAATCATGTTTCACATAGCAGAACTAAGAATATAGAAATCAGATTTCACTTCATTAGAGATCATGTAGACAAAGAAGATATATGTTTAGAATTTGACAATACTAATTATCAAATTGCTGACATGTTCACCAAACCACTGGATGAAACTAAATTCAATAATTTCAAAATTGAATTAGGAATGCTGAACATAGAATAGAATGACATATTTGACTGTAATTCTGTGTCGACACATAAAGAAGTCTGTCTCGACACTTAGTAGTTGGTGTCAAAACTTCAAGAAAGTTGTGTTGACACATCCAGAAAGTTGTGTCTTCACTTAGAATTTGGTGTCGACACAGAGAATTTCTGACACTTAGTTTGGTGTCGACACATGAAGTAAATTGTGTCGACACATCAAGAAAGTTGTGTTGACACTCAGTTTGGTGTCGACACATAGTAGTAAATACCTCTGTCGAGACTTTAGTAGTCTGTGCCGACACTGTCTCAACAGTGTCGACACATTAAGTGTATTTCAACGCGCCTTTTGACCTTCTATGTTTAGACACATATAAATAGGTCGAAAACAAACCCTGTCGACACGCTCTCCAAATTCTCGAGACAAAATCCTTGTGTCGACAAATTCTTCCCTCTTTCTAATCCAAAATTTCTCCCATTCCCAATGGCTCCCAAACAAGACGACAACATTAACGAGGGCTATAAACTCGTTCGTGATGCCTTTCACAGTGCGGAACCCGAAATCAAAGTCGTGATTACCCTAATCACAGTCAATGGATTAGAATACTGGGTTTCAAAATCGACAAAGATTTGGAACAAGTAGATCCTTGAATTTTATGCAGCAGCATCTCTGGATTCAATAGGACTAAAGATTAGGTCCTCAATTCTAGGCACAAAGGTCAAACTCACCTTGAAGAGTTTAAGAAAGACTCTACACCTGCCCAGAGTTCAAGAAGAAGATGAGGTTGCATCTTCCAAGACCAAGGAAGCTCTCCAATGGTGTGGACTGGATCCCATCACCATGATTGGATCTTCTATGAATAGAAAGGGGATGAACTCCTAAGGAAAATTTCTTTCTGAAATAGTTGGAAAAGTGATTCTATGCAAACAAGGAGGACATGATAGGATATCTGCCTACATGTTCAGCCTCATTACCAGTCATCTTCAGGATCAACACTAACTGGTCTGCAGTAATATTTGAGAAGATAAAAGAAAGCTTCAAGAAACCAAATCTAGGGAGAATACTAAGTTTATATCTAGCTTAGACTATACCTGAAGTGATGCACCAGACAACAGGATCTACGATCAACCACATGAGAAGGATGGATTTAAGAATACTCTCCAGATGGGAAAGGGTGCTAACAAAAGATATTCCTACTCCACAAAAACAACTACCACATGAGAAAAAGAAGAAACAAACCCCCAGGAAACCTATATCTTCTAGTGATTCAGAAGAACAAGTGATCTTCAGTTCAGATGAAGAACAACCAGAATTTGCAAGGAAATCACCTGCTCCAAAGAATGTAGATGATAGTCAGGTGCAGGGGGAGCAGATTCCAGAAAGCACCACCCAACTGGATTAAGTCCAAGAAGTGCCTCATCTAAGGGGAGCCAATGAGCTTTCTCCAGCTTCAGCTCAACAAGAGGCATTACCTTCAGAAGTTACTCATGAGAAAGAGCAAGTTGAATTAGAGAGTGAAACAACCACTCAAACTATCCTTGAGGTAATACATGATATTAATCAAACTACACTAGATACTGAGCCAGATACACTAACTGTGCTTCTAAATGATGTTGAAAAGATAAACCATGACAACATCCATGCACAGGATATAACAATGGAAGACACATCTGCATTAGATGATGTCCCATTAACTGTACAAGATACATATGTTCCACCTGTACAAACTCAACAAGAATTCACTCTTAAAGAGTTATTTCCTGATATTTAGGAGGCAAGAACTGAGGGGGAGTTTCATAGGACTGAGAAGGAGCTGCCCACTAGTCCTAAAGAGCCAGTTGATATAGACAGTTCCTCAGCTTTTGAAGATGATGAGGCCTGCAAAGCCAAGAAAAGGAAACTTATGGTTGTCAAGAAGAAAAGCTTAAGCTACAAGAGGGCTTTGCAAACAGTCACTCAACAAACAGCCCCAGCAGTTGACTATAGTTCACTGTTGGTGACTCTGCATGTTAAACTGGATGAATAAAGAGCAGCCATGGAGAAATATATGGATGAAAGTCACAAAGACCTCCAGTTCACCATGGCACAAGACATTAAGTCAATCAGATTTGAAGTAAATCAGAATAAGAAGGAGATGACAGATTGCTTCCATAAGGGAGGTAATGCTGTAGTTTATCTAGCCAAGCAGCAACAAGAGGCAAGGAAACAAATTGATGATATAGTGGTAAAGCAAGGATATGTCCTATAAAATCAAAGTAGAATGAATGACAATCTTACTGAATCTCATAATGTGATTGTCACAGAACTTCAGAATACTACAACTACTTTAACTGAAAACATTACTAAAGAGAAGTTTGAGTTTGATACACTTCTGAAAGAAAAATTGATAGATGTTAGCATTGCTATTCAAGAATCTCAGAAGATAATTTATGATCAGCTGCTGAAGTTCAGAGCATTCTATAAGGAAGGAAAAAATTATCTAGCTAATCAAATAAGGTTCCAAAAGGATGATCTCAGGGATCATGTTGAGAGAGAAGTCATAAAGGGGGAGAGGTTGTTAGTCACTGCAGGCTTTGATCATGCCAAATGGATAACTAATTCTATCAGAGCCACTCTTGGATATTCACCATTGTGTGATGATGATAATACAGCTGAGTCAGACATTCAAGCTGCAGGAAATGAAGGGGGTCAGTAGGAGGTAGCTCAAATCATATACCCCCTTCTAACTTTGAGGGAATTCAATAACTGGTTCAACAGATGTATAGCCCTCCAGAGGATGCTAAGAATGTTATAATTGAGAAAGTGGAAATGTCTGAGGCTGCATTAAAGAGAGAGCAAGAAGCTCAACTTTCCAAGAAAAGATTTAGAGAGCAGGCTGAATCAAAGCCAGATTTTGAAAGATGGAGTCCCACTTCAAGGAATATAATACTCACTGCCTGGCAAGCCGTGAAAGATAAAATGCATGATAGAGGCAAGTGGTATTCTGAACTAGAGTGGAACAAGTATCAATAAAGGCAAGATATCATATATCAGTTTAGAAGAGATCAAAAAGCTGGGAAGGTACCTGCTACTGCTGTGGAGCCAAGTAAATACTTCTCTAAGCCTTACCATTATTTTGAAAGGCAGAAGATCAAGGCTGAAGAGCTTAAGAAGAAAGATCTTAAAGGAAAGAAGGCAGCTGAAGACACTGGAACTAGTGTACAAGCAAGGGTTCTATCTGGCAAAGGAATAGTGATCAAGGAGCGTGATCAGTCTTAGGATAGTTTTACAAGATTTTAACAATGTGTAAATCTATGTAATCTTTTGATTGTTAAACATCTTTGTAATTCAACAAAACTTTGACTCTTGTTCAATACATGTTATCATATTTTGTGTTGATATAATATGTTGTTTCTGGCTATAAATTACCCTGTTTGAGAAATAGTTTCTTTTATATACATCATTATTTGTGTTTTATTATAAGTGATGTATATCATTGACTAAGGGTTATGACTTCTCCAAATAGAGGGAGATTGTTATGTATATTGGAAAATGTGTACGTGATTTGGAGAAGCCTGACCTAATTCAATGATAGTCATTAAGGTGTATTTGATGTGGTGTTGAGTTTCCATGTGCAGGTTAAGTAAATAAAAGAAACATTTCTAAGTACAAGTGTCGACACTTCAGAAGCATTGTGTCGACACATGGGAAAGGCTGTGTCGACACCAGGAGTCAGTTTGTGTCGACACACAGGACTTGTGTCGACACACAGAAAGTTCAGTCGACAACAACTATGTCGACACACAGGACTTGTGTTGACACACAGAAATTTCAGTCGACAACAACTATGTCGACACGCAGGACCTGTGTCGACACACTGGACCTGTGTCGACACACAAAAAGCTCAGTCGACAACAACTGTGTTGACACATAGGACTTGTGTCAACACACAGAAAGCTCAGTCAACAACAACTGTGTCGACACACAGGACTTGTGTCGACACACACCAGAATTTTTGTTGAAGTCAACTATGTCAAGACAAGAAGTGATTGTATCAACACACAGGACTTGTGTCGATACATTCTGCAGAAGCTATGTCAAGAAGATAGAGAAGGGCTATGTCGACATTTTGCAAGCTGTGTCAACATCACCAAGGATTGTGTCGACACATAGTCTATTTGTGTCGACACATTTAAAGGAATGTCTTGACACTTTGCTGACTGAGACAAAGTATAATGAAGTAACTGGTGACTTAACAGCTGTCATGACCAACAAGGCTGTTGCATCTGTTAGTGCTGTCAGAAGGTTGTTATGAACCGGATCAGCCGGTAACCTTGGATGTAGCCTATATAAAGACATGTTCTATCATCAGATAATAGTGAGCTTGAAGCATAAAAGATAGAGCCAATCTAAGAAGAAGAAGAGAAGTATTCATCCAGAAGTCATCCAGTCTCTAGCAGATCCTGAATAAGTCTGCAAGAAGAATTCAGATTTAATTCTAAAAAGAAGAAGGAAGCTGGATTGATGATTAACTCCACTTCACAAGAAGATCAACCCTACTTTGTTTAAATTCAAGAAGCTTTGAAGAAGCTAAGACAGGTTGATTCTAAGTTATCTGTTCAATCAAGAACTGATCAAGAAACATTCATCCCTTTCTCTCTCTACCTGGGTGAAGGATTTATTCTTTTCTATTATCAATTTACTGTAGGATCTATTAGAGATCTAAGTTGTAAGCCTAAATTATAAA